>JBBFKN010000136.1:0-171636 GCA_039654755.1 Calcarius lapponicus | reverse complement strand
GGGGATGGGGACAGGGACACATGGGACCCCATCAGTGACCAGAGACACAGAGGTTGGAGGGTGACAGGGACTCCAGCCCTGATAAATCACGGTGACACCATTACACGGGGCCACGTCACATCTCAGCAGCCACCTAATTAAAAACTGGAATAAAACAGGGCAAGAAAATAACTTAATTTGGGTGTCCCTGCATTGCTCATCTGGGGACAGTTCCCTGTGGGGGGGAGGCTTTGTTTGTTCCTAATTAGGCTCCAGATTGGGACAGGGATGGGGACAGGTGGCTGTCCTGGTGACCTGGGGCACTGTGACCCCGCAGAGGGGCTGCTGGTCCCAGGGATGGTTTTTTCCACTCATTTCTTTTGTTTTTAATCCAACCTTCAAACTGGACCCAAGGCAGCTGTTCATAGCCCTGCCAGGACCTTGGGGTGGCACCAGCTGGGTTTTGGGGAGGGGGATGCTCTGGGTGAACTGGGTGGAGCTGGCACAGGGCTTGGGGACATTGAGGGACAGAAATTGGGGACATTGTGGCACAGGGACTGACATTGGGGCACAGGGCTTGGGGACATTGAGGGACAGGACTTGGGGACATCGTGGCATGGGGACTGACATTGTGGCACAGGGCTTGGGGACATTGAGGGATGGGGTTTGGGAATGTTGTGTGACAGGACTTGGGGACATTGTGGCACTGGGACTGGCACTTTGGCACAGGGCTTGGGGACATCTTGGAGTTGATCTTGGGGACATCATGACCCAGAACTTGGGGACATCATGGCACAGGGACTGACAATGGCACAGGGCTTGGGAACATCATGACACAGAATTTGGGGACATTGTGGCACAGGAACTGGCACCGTGGCACAGGGCTTGGGGACACTGAGGGACAGGGTTTGGGAATGCTGTGTCACAGGGACTGGGGACATTGAGGGACAGGACTTGGGGACATCATGGCACTGGGACTGGCACTGTGGCACAGGGCTTGGGGACATCTTGGAGCTGATCTTGGGGACATCATGACACTGAATTTGGGGACATTGTGGCACGGGGACTGACATTGTGGCACAGGGCTTGGGGCATTGTGAATCTGATCTTAGGGACATCTTGGAGCTGATCTTGGGGACATTGTGGCATAGAACATGTGGACATTGTGGCACAGGACTTGGGGACATTGTGGCACAGAACATGTGGACATTGTGGCGCAGGACTTGGGGACATTGTGGCACAGAACATGTGGACATTGTGGCACAGGACGTGGGGACTTCACAGGACAGGACTCAGGGACATCAGGGCACAGGACTTGGATTAAAACACGAATTCCTGCCTGGCTTTGCTGGTTCTCATCCCGACTTGTTCTACAATCTCCCGGTGAGAGGAGAGATTTCCATAACGGGTCCCTGGGGAAGGGCTGGAGCAGGAGCCCAGCCATCCCTGCTCAGCCCCTTCTGCCACAATTCTCTGCTGCTCCACTTCTCCCAAGGAAATTGAACCCATCCATGGGATTGGGGAGCTCCAGTGCCTTCCCCCTCCCTGGATCCCCCCGTGCCACCCCTGCAATTTTTCCCAATTTCCCAGGAAGGGGAGGGTGAAGGCACCCGGCCCACCTCGAGGGGAAATGTGGGATCTGTCCCAGGAGGAGCAGGGAGGGGAGATGGGCAGTGCCAGCCTCTCTCCAGAGAGGAGAGCACAAACCCTTTCATGTGGCTCTGTGGAAAGGGAATCAAATTCTCCTGGGTTATTCCAGGGAGACGATCCAGCCCTGCCCTCCTGATCCCTGTTTTGTGCTGAAACCTTTGGGGGGGCTTTGGAGAGGAGAATTCCAGGGGTGTGGGCACAGCCACCCGCTGCTGGCTGCTGCTCCTGCCCATGGATGGGGAATTCCTGGCATGTCCCCAGTTGTCCCAGCCTCTCCTGGCATGACACAGCACTTCCCAGCTTCTCTGAGCATCTCCTGGCACATCCCAGCATCTCTGAGCTTCTCCTGGCACATCCCAGCACTTCCCAGCTTCTCTGGGCATCTCCTGGCACATCCCAGCACATCCCAGCACTTCCCAGCATCTCTGGGCAACTCCTGGCACATTCCTTGGCCTGTTGGGGTGTGTGTAACAATTACTTTATTATACTAGATGGGTTTAGTAATTTATTTATTACTAAATAATAAATATAAAAATCAAGTAATTATTTATATAATTAATTAAATTTTTACATCTAATATCTAATATCTAATGTATTATGTATTATATATTATATATTATATATTATATATTATATATTATATATTATATATTATATATTATATATTATATATTATATATTATAGATTATAGATTATAGATTATAGATTACATATTACATATATAATATTATATATTATATATTATATATTATATATTATATATTATATATTATATATTATATATTATATATTATATATTATATATTATATATTATATATTATATATTATATATTATATATTATATATTATATACTAGATATTATATATTATAAAAATGAATTATTATATATAAGAGTTAATATAATAATAAACAATTAATATAATAATTTAGTAATCATTTCTATAATTACTGTATTATACTACACTACATATACTGTATATAGTATAGTCTAATACAGTAATGAATTAGCCTTCTGATATCCACAGAATCCTCCTCATCATTCTCTCCCCTTCGTCAGAGTCACCTTTGGTTTGCAGCCCAGGGACAGGTCCCTGCTGGAGATGCCACCAAGCCCTCCATGGTGATGTCCCCAGGGGTGGGGACATGCTCGGGTGAGGGACACGGTGTCCCTGGGCTCACAGAGCACCACGGCAGCCTCTGGCTCGCGGAGAAGGGGCTGCAGTGGAGGGGAGGAATATTTTTAGCTTTCTCATTAACCGAGTCCTTTCAAATTAGCCTTCCATTAACCTCAAAGCACGCTGAAAGCGCTGCAAAGCGAGCGTGGGATTTTTTTCCCCTTCCCTTTCAGGGCTTAAGGCTCCTGCAGAATATCAAGGTTTTCCTGATTAGAGTCGCATCTGCCTTGAAGCTCTAATGAAGGGAAGTTGTGGCAGGGGAGGATTTTGGGCAGAGCTGGGCTGCTGGCGGTGGGGTTGAGGCAACCCAAACCCTTCCCAGTCCTTCCAGTGAGGATCCATCGGGATTCTCCAGGCGTTGCCACCTCTGTGCCCATCCTGGAGGGGCCCGAGGTCAGGGAGATCCATCAAACAAGGGAGAATCACCCCAAAAAAGGATTGGAGCTGCCCAAGGTCGAGGAGATCCACCAAAACATGGGGAACCACCCCAATGGGGCTTGGAGGTGGCCAAGGTCAGGGAGACCCATCAAACAAGGGAGAATCACCCCAAAAAGGCTCAGAGCTGCCCAAGGTAAGGGAGATCCATCAAAAAATGGAGAAAACACCCCAAAAAGGCTCAGAGCTGCCCAAGGTCAGGGAGATCCATCAAACAAGGGAGAATCACCCCAAGAAACAGGGATTGGAACAGCCCAGGTTCCTCACTGTTGGCAGTGGCTCTGCTCACCCCCACACTGGGATTTTCCCTGGGTTTTGGGGTGCCTGGGGCTGCTTTGGGGCTGAACGTTCACCCAGGGGCCGGGAGAGCTGGTTTGGAACCCCTCTGGCTCCAGCTCTGGTGTCCTCCAGCGCTGGGAGGGATGGGATTGAGGTGAGGGCAGGGAGATGGAGGTGGAGGGCTGGAGAGGGGATGAGGAGATGGAGATGGAGGCAGTGGAGACGTGGGTGGAGGAAGGAAGGAAGGAAGGAAGGAAGGAAGGAAGGAAGGAAGGAAGGAAGGAAGGAAGGAAGGAAGGAAGGAAGGAAGGAAGGAAGGAAGGAAGGAAGGAAGGAAGGAAGGAAGGAAGGAAGGAAGGAAGGAAGGAAGGAAGGAAGGAAGGAAGGAAGGAAGGAAGGAAGGAAGGAAGGAAGGAAGGAAGGAAGGAAGGAAGGAAGGAAGGAAGGAGGCAGAGGAGGGATGGAGCAGAGCCCAGGACGGGGCTGGCTCCAGGTGCAGCAGCTCCAGGTCCTGCTCCCTGCCGTGTGTGAGGCTGCTGGGGACTCAGGGGACCCTCCCCATCCCCAAACCCACCCGGGGAGCCAGAGCAGGAGCCCACAGCGCTGGGATGCTCCTGCCCAGCCCTTGGGGTCCCCCAGATCCCCCCAATCCCCGGGAACTCCGGGACCCAGCGCATCCCGAGCCGCCTCCACGGCTGCCTCGCACACCCAGGGCTGATTTCCATTAAGTGGAAAGCAGAAGTAAGGGGAACATCAAAGGGAAATTGGAAAGACAGAAGAAAAAAAAAAGAAAAAGAAAAGAAAAAAAAACAAAAAAAAAGAAAAAAGCGGGGCGGAGGAAAAGGAGAAGAAAGGGAAGGAGCTGCTCCGCGCCGGAGCCCGTCCTGCAAATTGGAAGAGCTGCTCGGAGGTGTCCACAGGCGACCCTGCCAAATCAATTGATTTCATCTCTGGGCACAGAGGCCTTTTTTTATTTCACACCAATTTTCACGGGCAGCGTCGGATAAAAATGGCAGAGACGGCGGGAAGGGGGAGTGACGGGCGGGGGGAGAAAAGCGGTGGGGACAGGAGGGACCGGCTGGTGACAAAAAGAGGCCGAGGGGAGGGAAATCCTGCTGCCAGGGCCCGCCGGGGGATGCTGCCCCGCTGTCCCCGCTGTCCCCAGGTGTCCAGCCCTTCCCCACCTCCAGCACTGAGCATTCCCATCCCCTCCCCACCTGGGAATGAGGGCAAAGCCCCCAAATCCCGGCGGTTCTCCCGAGGTGTGGCGGGAGCATCCCTGCTCCTCTCTCTGCCTCACGCCGCCGGAGACTCAGGCAGAGAAAAATACCCGCTGACATCAAGGTTATGTAGTCCTGGGCTGACAAGATGGATTATCTCCCGCAATCCATCATTTCCCTGGCTCCTATTGCAGTTTTCCTTTCGCTCTTTCTCTTCTCCTCCTTTTTTTTTTTTTCCCCCTTTCCTCTCCCTTTATTTTTTTTACGAGCAGAAAACGTTTTCAGCAGCCGTAATAGCCACGGCTGGAGGCAGGAACGGGAATCCATCATTTATTTGGTGGGCTTGGATAATAAGTAAGCTCAGGCCCAAATCCCGCGACCTTGAGAATTAAATAATAACAATAATAACGCTAATGAAATCCCACGGAACTTCCCGCTCCCAGCAGCCCCTCTCCCTCCTTGGCAGGTGGAAAAGGGCTCGGGATTATTTTGCCGGTAATGAGGGTTGTGGAGCTCCCATGGAAACGCTGTGGGTGAAGGGACGGGGGCTTTGTCCTCCCTCCCCAGCCCCCTCGGGTGGCACTGCCAGCAGCAGGGAGGCTCCAAGCACCGGGGGCACTGAGGCATTTCCCTTTGGGGGTGTTTTGCTCTGACATTTCCCCAAGAAAATTCCCTGGCTCCCTGACGCACGCTGGCATTTTGCTTTGGAATCCAGGATCTCCAACCTGCGAATGGAGACTGGGAATCAAAACATTCTCCCTGCCTTGGCGCCGCTCCCTTCCACTGCTCCTTCACCCCCCAGTCCCCCCTTTTCCTCCCCGGGATTGGGGTCTCGGGGCAAGGAGGGGCAGGCACAAGGGCTGGACCCTGATCCCCATGGATCCCTTCCCTCTGCAGCTGCTCCTCGCTGCTGTTTGCAGCCCCAGGGCTCCTTCAGGGAGCAGCCAGGCCAGAGCCAGCCCAGCAGCGTGGAAAACGGAGAGGGAAAGCCGCCACTGCCTGAAGACGGGAGGAATTCCCTCCGTGCAGCTCCGTGCGGGGGTGGCGCATCCCCCCAGGGCAGGTGGGTGGGGAGCTGAGGGTGATTCCCATCCTTCCCGCACTGCCCAGACCCAGCCCGGAGCAGGAACATTCTGGAAGCTGCCATGGGGACAGGAGGGTGGGTGGCACAAGGGTGGCACGGTGGCGGTGGCAGGGTGCGAGCTCCGGTGAGACCCAGGGAAGCTCCAGGCAACTTTGGCGGAGGAAAACGCGAATTTCGGGAATGCGGGAGTGGCGATGGAGCACAGCGGCTGCCGGGGGATGGAATTATTCCATTCGGTCCCCTCAGGGTGTCCGGGGTGTCGCTTCAGCCCCGTGTCCCCCCAGGCTTGCCGGGGACCCTCGGCATTCCAGGGTGGCCGGACCCGCCCGGTCCCCGCGGCTCTTCCCGCTGCTGGGGGCATTAAAAATCCACCAAATGTGCAAAATTCCCTTGCGCGAGGCTCTGCCGGAGCCCCCGGCACGGATGTGCAGCCCCCGAGGCTTTAGGGAGGATGTGCACCCCCGCTTTGGGGCTGGGTATCCCCGCTTTGGGGCTGGGTATCCCCACTTTGGGGCTGGGTATCCCCACTTTGGGGCTGGGTATCCCCACTTTGGGGCTGGGTATCTCCGCTTTGGGGCTGGGTATCCCCACTTTGGGGCTGGCTCAGGGAGGGACCCAGAGCCCCGGAGCAGCTCTGGGGTGCCCCAGAGGGTTCCTCCACATCCAGAGGCTTCTCTGTCACCCGTGGGGAGTGTGGGGAGCGCAGCAAACCCTCCCCGCAGGTTTTGGGGCACTGGCGTGGCAGCCGCCGCTATTGGGACCGTGGCTCTGTCCCGGGGCCGGCAGAGCTTTGAGCGCTCCCCATCGATAACTCCCAGCTCCGGAGCGTTGTCACCCGGCCGGGGGTGACAATCCCAGCCGGCCCCGGCGCCGGAGGCACCGCGGAGCCCCGGAGCGAGCCGGGCTCGGGAGCGGGGCCAGGAGCGCACGCAGCCGGCCTCTGCAGGGACCCGGGCTTAATTAATCTGCTGTCGAGCAGAGAAGTGGGAACGGTCCCGGAGGAAGCCGGGGAGATGATTGTGCTGGAGTGAGACAAAAGAGAACAGTTAGACTGTGACAGCTGATATTAAAATGACTACAACTCACTTCACCACCACCCCCCCTCCAGTCAGCGCATTCTATTCCTTATAAATAATGGGATACTCCAGGTTAACTGTCTGCTGCCGCATCCCAATTGTTGATATTTAATTAGCTCTAAAATTAAAGTGTTCTTTTATTGCCCTGTCGTTAAGGCTGCCTTATTTCTAATTGATTGAGATGGAAGTGCCTCCTCTCCCTCCCTCCGGAGGGGGGCAGGTGTGGTGACACCGGTGACACCGTGTGACACCGGGTGACACCGTGTGACACCGGGAGGTGTGACAGGAGCAGAGCTCTGGGACACGGCCCCAGGGCCTGGGGGGGTTTGGGCACATTCCCAGGGCTGGATCCTGCCCCTGCAGATCCCAATTCTCACTGGGATCATCCCAAATTAATGAGCACCCCCTCTTTCCTGGCCCTCGGTGTAAATCCATGCAGACAGCGGGCTCAGGGCCCTCAGCGCCTCACTCTCACTGCCTTCATTGAAAATCACCCCAAAAAAGAACCCAAGGAGGAAAGAGGCACCAGGGCTGCAGCCTGCTCTGCTGGGCACTGCAATGCCCAGCTGCCAGGGCAGGAGCTGCTTCCTGCATCTCAAAATGGGAGGAATTTGGAGCCCTCCGATCACCCTGGGATGAAACCTCAGAGGCCGAGCTGGGCACCAGGCGCTGCCACAAAACCCCACCGGCTCCCTCCGAGCCCAAGCAGCTCTTCAAAACCCTGCTGCATAATTTAACTGGAGCCATTTCATGCGGGAATGTGGGAAATCCTCCTCTCCGGGCTGCAGGAGAACATTCCCTGCTCCCCAGAACCCCAAATTCCCCTCTGGAGCAGGGACCTCTTGCTGCCCCGTCCATCCATCCATCCATCCATCCATCCATCCATCCATCCATCCATCCATCCATCCATCCATCCATCCATCCCTGAGGGAGTGAGGGGTTTTTCGTGCCCCAAACGCGAGGAAAACCAGCGGGATGTTGGCTGCGGGCGCTCCTGGTGCCGGTCCCGGCGCGGGGAGGGCGGGATGAGGAATTTCGCGGTGCCTCTTTCATGTCAGAGCAGCGCCGGAGCGCTTGGGAGAGTTAATAATAGAATAGCAGCGGATTAAACGATGAATAATGGAGGAGGGTAATAGAGAGAATAAATAATATATTTACACGCTCGCAGCGCGGGGGATGTCCCCGTGGCACGGCAGGTGCCCGCTGCGGCTCGGCAAAGCCGAACTCTGCCCGAGGGTGCCAGTCCCGCTCGGGGCGACGCGGGCACGGCACAGGGCTCCCGGAGCGATGCTCCCGACCAGGGCTGGCAGGCAGAAATCCTCTGGCTGAGCCGTCTTTTCACGCTCCCTGGCTCCCGACGAACTCGATCTTGCTTGGCTGTAATCCCCGAGCGCTTTAATGGGGGTTTGTTTTCCCGGCAATGACAAGGACGGCTGGCACGGGCTCGGTGCCGGGGGACGGCAGGGTGGCACCGGGGCTGGCGGCAGCTGCGGGGTGCTGCAGGATGGAGATTCCCGGGATCTGCTCCCGGGCACGCTCCCCAGCTGCTGCCGGGCGCCGGCCACCAGCTGCTGCGGGCTGTCGCCGCTGCCTGTGGCTCCGGCGGTGGCACAGCGCTGGCCCGGGGACCCTAACGAGCAGCCCGGGCTGTGCCGGGGGCTGGCGCTGCCGGGGACCCCCGGAGCATCCCCGGTGAGGGTCACGGGGCGCAGGTGGCAGGCGGCGGCGGGGCGGGGATGATGGATGGCGCCGGGCCGGTGGCAGCGCCGGTGACACCGAGGGCTCCGCTGATTGATCGCGGCCCCAGCTGGGCCTGCGGGCTGCGAGGCTGGACGGGAGCCAGAGGCAGGGAGAGGCTGCGACCCTGGCGGCCGGCACCCCAAAATACCCGGGGGGCGCTCAGGGAGGGGCTCCCCGTGCCCAGCTCTGAGCCCGGGGTCTGGCCAAGGGCTCTGCGCCCTCAAATCCCCCCGGGGTGGGCTCTGAGCAGACCCCTGTGTGTCCCCGCGTGTCCCCGCCCGGCTGGGTGTCATTAATTCACCTGTCACAGGCCAGCGCGGAGCCGAGATAATATTGATGTGGCCATTAGAGCGCGGGGACAACAAGGCACAGCGCCGGTGCCACCCGCGGCGGGAGCATCCCCAGCTCCCCACATGCCACAGGCGTGTCCTCCCCTCTGTCACCTCCCGGGACAGGTGTCCCCACCTCCCGCCCCCCCTGCCGCGGGTCCCGGTACCTGGGAGAGGAGGGAGAAACGCTGGGAGCCCTTAAAATAACACCCGAGTGTTTAAGGATGTGAGATCCGTGCTAAATCTCAGGGAAAAGGAGCAATTATCCTGTCACAGAAGGTGATATAATTTTGGAGAGCTGGTTCCGCAGCTGTAATTTTTTCCCAACCATTTCTCCCCCGGAGGGATTTAGTGGCCAATTATCCACCAGGGAATGGGAAGGTGCTGGCTGCCAGCTCCGGGTGCCACGTGCTGTGTGCCATGTCCTGTGTGCCATGTCCTGTGTGCCGTGTCCCGTGTGCCATGCGTCATGTGCGCCATGTGCCATGTCCTGTGTGCCATGTGCTGCCCTGGAGAGGCTGTCCAGTGCCAGGGTGCAGTGTGCTGGCACTGCTGTGGCTGCTGGCACTGGTTTGGGCACTGCCAGCACTGTGGGTACTGGTTTGGGCACTGGTACCGGTTCTGTTACTGTTGTGGGTTACTGGTTTGGGCACTGACACCGGTTCTGGCAGTGCTGTGGGTACCAGTGTGGGCACTGGCACTGCTGTGGGTACCAGTGTGGGCCCTGGCACTGCTGTGGGTACCAGTGTGGGCACTGGCACTGCTGTGGGTACCAGTGTGGGCACTGGCGCTGGTTCTGTCACTGTTGTGGGTTACTGGCTTGGGCACTGACGCTGGTTCTGGCACTGCTGTGGGTACCAGTTTGGGCACTGGCACTGCTGTGGGTGCCAGTTTGGGCACTGGCACTGGTTCTGGCAGTGTTGTGGGTACCAGTTTGGGCACTGGCAGCAGTTCTGGCAATGCTGTTGGTGCCAGTTTGGACACTGGCACTGCTGTGGGTACCAGTGTGGGCACTGGCACCGGTTCTGGCAGTGCTGTGGGTACCAGTTTGGGCACTGGCAGCAGTTCTGGCACTGCTGTGGGTACCAGTTTGGGCACTGGCACTGGTTCTGGCACTGCTGTTGGTGCCAGTTTGGGCACTGGCACTGCTGTGGGTACAAGTTTGGGCACTGGCACTGGTTCTGGCAGTGCTGTGGGTACCAGTTTGGGCACTGGCACCGGTTCTGGCACTGTTGTGGGTTACTGGTTTGGGCACTGACGTTGGTTCTGGCACTGCTGTGGGTGCCAGTTTGGGCACTGGCACTGCTGTGGGTACCAGTTTGGGCACTGGCACTGGTTCTGGCAGTGCTGTGGGTACCAGTTTGGGCACTGGCACTGCTGTAGGTACCAGCGCTCACACTGGCACGGGCAGGGTCAGGAGGCCGAGCTCTCCCACCCGTTGGGCAGTCAGGGAACGCAATTAAGTGCGAAGTTGTCATTTTTTTTAATGAAGTGCCAGCGCTGGAGTTTATAATTGCTAATGAGCCCGAATAATAATTAGCTGGGTTTTAATGAGGGCGATGATCACTGGGAGGGAGAGAGCGGCGGCGCTTTGGCCTCGTTCCACGTTGTGCTCCCGTGTCCAGCAGCCAGGGTCACCCAACCCCAGCCCTGCCACCTCTGTGCCATCCCTCAGAGCAGGGCCACCGTGGCACGGTGCCACAATGGGGTCACAGTCCCAGGAATCTGCTGTGGATGTCTCTGCGCAGTCTGGTGTCACTCAGGGCACTGGGGACCTCCAGGAGGAGCCTCTGCACTCCTGGTGTCCCCACAGCCCTGGCACAGGGAGATGCCACCACTGTGCCTCATGTGGCTCTCAGGCAGGCAGAGGGGACCAGGACACTCCTGTCCCCCTGAGGGCCACTCTGGGGCGGTGTCTGTGAGCACCTGGGTGCAGAGGGGACCTGGAAGGTTGGCCACCCAACCTGTCCCTGCCTGGGGACACCTGGCTGCTCTGTGACATCCAATGTGGGTGCAGAGGGGACCTGGAGGGTTGGCCACCCAGCCTGTCCCTGCCTGGGGACACCTGGCTGCTCTGTGACCCCAAATGTGGGTGCAGAGGGGACCTGGAGGGTTGGCCACCCAACCTGTCCCTGCCTGGGGACACCTGGCTGCTCTGTGACCCCAAATGTGGGTGCAGAGGGGACATGGAGGGTTGGCCACCCAGCCTGTCCCAACCTGGCTGCTCTGTGACCCCAAATGTGGGTGCAGAGGGGACCTGGAGGGTTGGCCACCCAACCTGTCCCAACCTGGCTGCTCTGTGACCCCGAGTGTGGGTGCAGCTGCTCCTGGGTGCGGATGCTCCCAGCTCATCCCATCCCGAGGGAATGAAATGAGAACAGGATCAGAGGGCAAAAATCAACCAGCTAATTAGGCGCTTGCTGGTGATCATGGTTAATTAGAGAGAGGCGTGAAGGGATGGGGCTGTGGAGGCTGCCACGGAGGTGTGAGCTGCTCATCCCAGATGTGGAGCCTGGGATTGCTGAGCCTCCAACCACCCCAGCTCCTGCTGAGCGCCTGATCCTGGCTCTGGAAAATCTCTAATTGCAGCAGAAACCTTGAGAGCCACCAACGACCACATCCGAAGGTTCATAAAGCAGCGAGCAAATCTGGGAGACAGCTGTGATGTTGCTTGAAAGAAAATTAAAAAAAAAAAAAAAAAAAGAGGGAAAAGGAGCGGGGATGGGAACAGGTAAAGGCCTGGCAGCTCCACACTCCGTGTTTTTATGGAAATAAATAATTCACCCCGCGCTGGGGCACCTCCAGCACCCTCAGCACGGAGCTGCACGGCGCCAGTGGTGCTGCTCCCTCTGGATGCTGCTGGATTCCCAGGAAAAGCGTGCAGGATGTGCCCTGGGATGGGTTTGCTGCTGGTGGAGGAGCAGGTCCCCATGACCCTTCTGGTGTCCCCAGAGCTCTGCCCAGCCCCAGAGCTGCCACCCCACCATGGCAATGGTGTCACCGCGCCGTGGATGTCACCCCTGCCCCACCTCAGAGCGGGAGGAACCCGCCCCGCTCCAGACGGGCCCACGAACCCGCGCACGCTGTTATTTCTCAGAGCTGTAATTAAATTTAATTGTCAATTACGGAGCGGCGACGTGGGATCGGCACGGGGCCGCCCATCCCCCGCAGCAACGCCGGGACCCCCCCGCGCCCCCGATCCCCCAAGAAGCGGGAGCTGCAGCTCTTCACGCTGCTCTGCTCCCTGCCTCCTCAGCAGAGCTGAAACCTGACCTTTTTTAATATACAGGGCCGCGGTTCCGCAGCCGGGAGCGGCTCTGGGGGGGAAAGGTGGGAGAGTGAGAGGGAAATGGGGGGAGCATGGGGGGCTCCAGACAGATGGGTGGTGTCGGGGTCCCCGCCGAGGGCAGGGATGCTCAGGGAGCACCGGGGGCGAGTCAGGAGCCCGTCCTGGTGTCTGTGGGATGAAGGACGGGAGGCAGAGATGGAAAAGTGCCCGTTTAAAAATCGATGGAAGTGTCACGCGCCGGGAGCGGGGCTGCGCCTGGAAATTGCAGCCGTCGCCGAGGCCCCGATAATTGTGCTTTTCTTCTCCTCCTTTCTTTCCCTTTCTCCCGCTGCGCTGCAATAATTGGGAGCTGTCGCCCGGCTCATCCGCTCGGCTCCGGGCGGCAGCGCTGCAATTATCCCGCGGCTCCGACAGCCACACACACGGCAGGGCTGCCCTGTGCCACCCCTGTCCCCTCTGTCCCCGTGCCCGGCCCCAGGACAGCCCCGGCCTCATCCTCACTGCCATCCCATCCCCACTTCTCCCACTCCAAACCTGCTCCCATCTAATGCCATCCACATCCCATTCCAACCCCATCCCATCCCCACACTATCTTCATCCCAATCCCATCCTTTCCCATTCCTACCCCTGTTCCCATCCCATTCCAACCCCATCCCCACTCTATCTTCATCCAAATCCCATCCTTTCCCATTCTTATCCCCATCCCCATACTGTCTTCATCCCAATTCCATCCTTTCCCATTCCTTTCTCCATCCCCTCTCTGTTCCCATTCCAAACCCATCCCATACCCATGGTATCTTCATCCCAACCCCCTGCTCTTCCCCATTCCTATTCCCATCCTATCCCTGTTCCCATGTCCATTCCAACCCCATCCCATCCTCACAATATCTTCATCCCAACCCAATCCAATCCCCTTCCCCATCTCCATGCTATCTTCATCCAAACCCCAACTTTTCCCATTCCTCTCTCCATCCTGTTCCCATCCCATCCCAACCCTATCCCATCCCATACTATCTTCATCCCAATCCCATCCCATTCCAATCCCATCCCATCTCCACACTATCTTCATCCCAATCCCAATCCCATCCCATCCCAATCCCATCCCATCCCATCCCACCCCACACTATCTTCATCCCAATCCCATCCTTCCCCATTCCTATCTCTGTCCTCTCCCTGGTCTCATCCCAATTCCATCCCATCCCAATCTCCACACTCTCTTCATCCCAACCCATGTCCTTCCCCATTTCTATCCCTATCCTCTCCCTGTTCCCATCCCCTTTTCAACCCCATCCTTTCCCATTCCTATCTCCATCCCACCTCTGTTCCTATCCCCGTTCCAACCCCTTCCCCATTCCCATCTCACCTCCATGCCGCTCCCATCCCCATCTCATCCCATCCTTATCCCATCTCCGTCCCCACCCTATCCCCACCCCAGGACACTGTGCAGCAGCTGGGTGACCCCCAGCCCTGGGCTGCAGCACCGAGGCCACGGGTCCCATCCTGACCTACTTTCCCCAGCAAATCCCTCTCTGTCAGCGTTCCAGAGGCAGCTCCTGCCTGGGAGCCCCGAGTGGGGCCGTGGCTCCCGGGGAGCTTCCTGACACACGCTCACAGAAACACAATTATGGCAGAGCTAATAAATGTGTCAGTCCTGGAGGCAGGAGCTCCCTGGGAGCAGGGAGCTGTGCTGCTGTGGCCATGGGCATGGAATTCACTGGGAAATGCCCTCCCCAGCCCCGAGTTTGTGCATTATTGATGAACCTCTCAGGGCACCCGTGACTTATGGGCTCTCCTGCCTCGCTTTTCCCTTGGATTGGTGGGATCCATGGCTGGCTGTGGCACGATGGAGGAGGGATGCTTTTTCCATGATGGAACAGCCAGGTCTCCCACCTGCAGGGTGGGCTGGGGGCTGCAGACCCCTGCCTGCATCCCTGGTGGGCCTGGGACAGGTGTGGGGACAGGGACAGGGGTGGCTTCCCAAAGAAACCCCCATCCCCAAGGTGCTTGGCTTGGCTGTGCTCCCACACAGCCCCGGCAGCCCAGGGAGCTGCATTCCCCAAAGGATTTCCTTAATGAGGAGAATTGACAGCCAGGCTGGCTCCTCACCCACTCAGCCCCGTGCTTCAAAGCTCTGCCCCCCCCGCCACAGCACTGAGGGGACACCGTGGTGGCACCAGCACCGCGCTGAGGAGGGGACAGCGACCCTGTCCCCAGCCCCAGGGTGGGGATGAGCTGGCAGAAGAGGCTGGAGATGAACTCTGGTGTGGGTTTAGGATCCTCCTGAGAGAGGAACATGCTGTCACCTCCCACCCCATGCCCAGGGTGGCTGTTCCTGCTCGGTGGCCTCGTGCCAACATCCTCCCTGGCACGTCTGGGCCGGTTGGGTTTGATCCTGGGGTTGAGGCTGGACGTGATGGCCATATCTATGCCAGATCTGTGCCAGATCTGTGCCATAGCCACCACACCTGTGCCACAGCCACCATAGCCATGCCATAACCACCCTAACCATGCCATAGCCACCCTAACCATGACATAGCCACTCTAATCATGCCACAGCCACCCCACCTGTGCCACAGCCACCTTACCCGTGCCGCAGCCACCAGACCTGTGCCATAGCCACCCTACCCATGCCACAGCCACCACACCTGTGCCACAGCCACCTTACCCATGCTGCAGCCACCCTACCCATGCCACAGCCACCAGACCTGTGCCACAGCCACCATAGCCATGCCATAACCACCCTAACCATGCCATAGCTACCCTAACCATGACATAGCCACCCTACCCATGCCACAGCCACCACACCTGTGCCATAACCACCCTAACCATACCATAGTCACCTTACCACTGCCATATCCACCATACCCATGCCACAGCCACCCTAACCATGCCATAGCCACCCTACTTGTGCCATAGCCACCCTACCCATGCCAGAGCCACCACACCTATGCCACAGCCACCACACCTATGCCATAACCACCCTAACCATGCCACAGCTACCCTGCCCATGCCACAGCCACTAGACCTGTGCCACAGCCACCACAGCTATGCCATAGCCACCCTAACCATGGCATAACCACCTGAGCCATGCCACAGCCACCCTAACCATGCCACAGCCACCCTAACCGCGCCATAGCCACCTTTCCCCTGCCATAGCCACCTGAGCCGTGCCATAGCCACCCTACCTGTGCCATAGCCACATTACCCATGCCACAGCCACCCTAACCATGCCATAGCCACCCCACCTATGCCATACCTGTGCCACAGCTGCCGTCCCCACCCCCTGAAGCAGCAGCACGTAGGCACAGGCGCATTCCCACGGCGAGGAATTGATCCCCGCTGCTCCGTTTATGAGGTGCTGTAATCCCACGGAATCGTCTCCGTAATATCCCAAACTAAATCATTTATTCTTGCCAAAAATCCAATAAAGAGCTCAGGCCTCCTCCATAGGCAGATAAAGCCCAGATTAACGGGGCTGCCGAGATCAAAAAAAAAGAGAAAAAAAGAAAGAAACAAGGAGGAAACTCTGGGAAAATGAGCGCGGGATGGAGAGGAGACTCCTGCCACCTTCTCCTTTCCCAAGGCTGCTGCAGCTCAGGGTTTTATTACAAAAAGCCACCTAAGTATTACAGACTAATCCCTAAATCCCAGCCTAGTAAAATATGGAATGGATTTTGTAAATTGTGCCCTTTACAAAGCTGATTGAACTTTTTTTTCCCCTTTTCTTCTCCTTCCCCCTCCTCTCCCAGGGGATCTTTTTTTTTCTTCTTGGGGACCATGATGGCTTTTGGTGTCCAGGTTCTGGCTCAGCCTGAGCCTCCTGGTCCCAGTTTGGGGCTGCTGGATGGTGGGAGCACTGTGGCAGTGAGCCTGGGTTGTGGTGGGGATGATCCATTGGGATGGGGTCGAGATGGAGATGGGGATGGGATGGGATGGGGAGAGAGGTGTGATAAGGGATGGGGAAAGGAAAAGAGAAGGTAAACGAGTTGGGAATGGAGGTAAAGGTGGGAAAAGGAAAAGGAATGGAGATTTGGAAAATGCCAATGGCCCTGTGGTTGGATCTATTCATCACCTGTGCTGTGACTTGCTCTGTTCCCCACTCCATCCCCTGTGATCCGGCTGCACTGTGGCAGAGATGTGCCTGGGAACACCAAGCCCTGTGGAAAAGCCTCTCCTCCTCCCCTTGGTCTGATTTTTGGGCTTTCTGCCTTCCCTGGATTTCCCCCGAGGTGATGTGGGGCTGGTGGGGGACACAGAGGTCCCCGTGGGGGTTGGTGTCCCCTGGGGCTATGGGGACAAGGGCACCGCGTTCCTGGGCTGGAGCCAGGAGCCGGGGAGCTGCTGGGGTGACACAGGGACCCGGCTGTCCTTGGCTCCTCCCCGGAGCCCTGGCTGCCTCTGCAGGCAATGAATCCGTGTGTCAGCGTGGGGGTCAGTCTGTCACCTCTGCGTGGCTGTGGCTGCAGAGTGTCACCAGCCCACACAGCGCCTGGCCCGGTTCCTCAGGGTGCTGGGGTGGTCCTTGGAGCTGGATTCCCTCTGGGATGAGCCCAGCATCACACACCCTGTCTGTGCACGGGACAGGGATAAATTTGGGCACTGCTTTCCTTTCTCCAACATTGTTTCCTGTCGGGTTTTTGGTTTTGGTTCCTTTTTTCCCCCCTAATATTAAAGCAAGATGTTGCTGGAAAAAAATGCTCTCCCTTCCCCGTTTTTCCATCAAATCATTTTGCAGAGGAACATCTGGCAGCGGCTCACAAATGGGCTGCTCCCTCCTGCCGCGGTGGCACCGCCGGTTCCCCGCAGCGGCCGGGGCAGCTGGCAAACGCCACCTGGCACCGCGGTGCCCGTCACCCCGCGCCACCGGCGGGCACGGGGGGCAGCGGGCGCCGGGAGCCGCCAGCGCCGCGTCCCTCCGAGCAAACGGGGAGCCGGGCGGAGGAGAAACATCTGCCACGTCTCTCCTTTGACTCCGCTCCACCCCGAGCTGCTGTTTGCTCTGGTGCGAGGGGAACGGAGCGCTGGGATGGGATCCCAGCCCTGAGCCGGGCTCAGCCCGCGGCAGCTGGAGCCAAGGCCGGATCCCTGCGTGGGCTGGAAGCCTGAGCGGGATTTGGGAGCGTGATTGTGCATTGAATCCCCCCCCACCCGAGCCTGGGCTGAGCTCTCGGTGCTCCTCAGCTTTTCCCCCAAACCGAACGGCACAGCCGGGAGCCATCCATCCCTTCCTTCCCCTCCGCAGCCCATCCCGGCGATGCAACACCGGAATTGCTGCTGGGAGCCCGTGCTGGAGGATGCTAGATGGTAACCATGGCAACGGCCAGGTTTCTCTTTCCTTGCCCTTGCCAATCACCTTGAGATGCCACCGCGTCCCGGCCACCCCGTGTGCAGCGTCCCCGAGCTGTCCCGGCGCAGGTGGCAGCGCTGGGGATCCCCACGGCGGCCCAAGGGCTGCACCCAGGCACCCAGCAGCACCCAGGGGTCCCCTCGCTGCGGGGCTGGAGGGAGGAAGGTCCCCAGCCCGTCCCGCCGCCGTGTCCCCGCGCTGGCACCGTCCCCTCCCCGGCGAGGCGCTCCAAGCAACATCTGCAAGTGCTTATCCCCGCAGCCGGCCTGGCCCTTCCCGAAATAGCTCTCCGGGATGGCTGCCCATGCCAGCACTGATGTAATTTGCTTTTATTTCCCTCCCGTCTGCTCCCTCCCCGCCGAGGCTCGGTTCCTGTCAGGCACGCTCCGCTCCCCGCCGGGGGCTCTGCTGCCCGTGCCAGCCCCGGGCACTCCCGGTGATGCTCCCGGAGGGGCTGCGGGGGTCCCGGTGCTCCGGAGGATGTGATGCCATGGGAGGCTCCTCATTTCCCTCCCCAGAGCCGGGACGAGCCTTATTTCTCCAGCGTTGGGTGAAATTGGGGAAATCCGGGTGTCAGTGGGGGACAGCAGACCCAAGGAGAATCCTGACGTTCCCGCCGCTCCAGGAGCCCTGCAGAGGGGCGATTCCCTGGTTTTTCACTCTGGGACTGCAGGGTTCGCCCTCGGGGTGTCACTGGGATGGGCACCCCGGCCGTGGGCAGCACCCCAGGGCTGGAGCTGCCTTTGCTCCGCAGCTCCCCGGCCCCCTCTCCGTGCGCGGAGGGTTTTAACTTGGCCTCTTCCATGCAGGCAGAGACAGCCGGGGGCGCTGCTCCAGAGTGGAGCCGGCCAGCTGGCGGCCTCTCCTCGCCTGGCTCCGGCACTCCCTGGCTCCGGCTCCGGCACAGAGCTCGGCAGCAGCGTGTCCGTGCAGCTCCCGCCAGCGCAGCTCCATCCCTCCCATCCCATCGCATCCCATCCCATCCCATCCCATCCCATCCCATCCCATCCCATCCCATCCCATCCCATCCCATCCCACCCCATCCATCCCATCCCATGCCATCCCATCCCATCCCCATCCCATCCCCATCCCATCCCATCCCATCCCATCCCATCCATCCCATCCCATCCCATCCCATCCCATCCCATCCCATCCCATCCCATCCCATCCCATCCCATCCCACCCACCCATCCATCCCATCCCATCCCATCCCATCCCATCCATCCCATCCCATCCCATCCCACCCATCCATCCCATCCCATCCCATCCCATCCCATCCCTCCCATCCCATCCCATCCCCTCCCATCCCATCCCATCCCATCCCATCCCATCCCATCCCATCCCATCCCATCCCATCCCCGCCACCACCGGCGGGGTCCCAGCCTGGCTCCGGCCTCTGCCTTTCACCGGAGTCACGGGGGAACGGGAATCCCGGGCAAAACCCCGGAGGAAATGGAGAGAAAACACCGCGTCCCCCACCGTGTCCCCACCGCGTCCCCACCGTGCCCTCGGGGGGCGGGCGGTGTCCCTGTCCCCTCGGCTCGCAGGGCCTGTGCCCACCGAGACCGCGTCCCCCGTCCTCCCCCCCCGCAGGAACACATGGAACCACGTCCTCAAATAATTGCTTCATTACGGGCTAATTACCGCAATTAGCTGAGGCAGAGCTCGCGCAAGGCGAGGCACGTCCCTGGCACGGATGGACCGGCGGGCGCTCCCCACCTGGACCAGGGGGTGCCAGCGTGGCACCCTCAGGGTGCTCGGTCCCTCGGGGGCTCTGGCAGGAGCCAGGGCTGGGGGTGTGGGTCTGTGGCCATCCAGAGCTGCCCTGGCCGTGCCCAGCATGGGCAGTTTGCTGTGGGTCCGTGCCCATCCAGAGCTGCCCTGGGCCGTGCCCAGCATGGGCAGTTTGCTGTGGGTCCGTGCCCATCCAGAGCTGCCCTGGCCATGCCCAGCATGGGCAGTTTGCTGTGGGTCCGTGCCCATCCAGAGCTGCCCTGGCCATGCCCAGCATGGGCAGTTTGCTGTGGGTCTGTGGCCACCCAGAGCTGCCCTGGCCGTGCCCAGCATGGGCAGTTTGCTGTGGGTCTGTGCCCATCCAGAGCTGCCCTGGCCATTGCCCAGCACGGTCAGTTTGCCTTGAGCCATGCCCAGCACGGGCAGTTTGCCACAGGCCATGCCCAGCACGGGCACTTTGCCACGGGATGGGCACGTTCTGATGTCCTGTGGCAATCCACGGTGCTGGTCCCTGGCTGCAGGTGAGGCTGGTGACATCCAGCACCAGGGATTGCTGTTCCCTCGTGGCCTTTAATGGATGTGCCACCTGCCTGGCTGATGTCCCATGGTGGCTCTGCTGAGCAGGAGCAAGGCCAGGATCACCTTTAATCCCTTCCCAGCAGAGGCAGCTCCATCTCTGGGCACTCCAGAGGCCCTGGGGTGGTTCTTGCCCCACTCAGCAGTGCCACCACCCAGAGCACTGCAGGAGATGGGGGTGCAGCGGGCACAGAACCGATTGTCCCCATCTGTCCCCAAAATGGGGAGGCTGTGACAGGCAGGATGCACAGAGCCCCCATCCTCGCTGTGACCCTGGTGCTGTCACTGCTCTGGCACCACTGTGAGACTTGGCAGTGCCAGGACAGCCGTGCCCCGTGCCAGCAGTTGTGCTCAGCTCTGCTGTCATTGTCACGGCTGCGCTTATGAATAAATGAAGTGCGAGCAAAGCGTCTGCCTAATGGCACGGTGACAAACGTGTACCAAAACCGGAGGGAAAAAGGGAACAATTTGAGGAATTCAATTATTTAACAGAAGCTTGTTACTGCCATTGCACCGGGGACCCTCCTCCAGCACGGCCCCTGGCTCTGGCAGGGGGTGGCTGGGGGTGTCCTGGGGTGCTGGGGGGGTGTTGGGGGCCACACAGGGGGTTGGGGACACACAGGGGCCTGGTGGCACTGGGAGGGACTCACTGGCACCTCGGGAGATGCAGATGGACTCAAACTCTCCTGTGCTCAGCCTGATTCCTGAGGCTGGGACATGGCCCAGGGTCCCATCCAGCTGGGTCAGGACCCCATGGGTCCAGCCCTGCTGATGCCACACTCTAATGTCGCATGAGATGGGGACTCACAGGGAGGGACTGGCGCTTAAAATGGATTTAAATCAGCCCCACTGTCCCCGGTGCCCAGGGATGTGTGTCCCACGGCCTGGCCACGGTCACATGAATGTGGCACGGGGGACACAGGGGCACCAGCTGCCTGTCCCTGCTGCCTCCAGCTGGGGGCTCGAAGGCTCCGCTCCTCCCTTTTGAGGTCACGGAGACCTCGAGCTCCGTCCTGCACGGCAGCCAGCGCTCCCTCCCCGCGGCCGTGGGGCTGTGCCAGGAGCCGAGGCCAGCACGGATCAGTGCCCACGTCCCTCCCCAGGCAGCCGGCGGTGACGGATGCTGGCAGGGGACAGGAGCGTGTGGATGTGGGCAGGCTCTGGCAGGGGCCGCGGGCTCAGGGGCAGCTCCCCGTGCCCGCCCCGCCGCTGCCTGGGGACAGCTCGCTCCGAGCTCCATATTGCTGGAGGAGATGAGCTTTATCCACCTCCAGCCTCCGCTGGCTGCAGCCCAGGCTCCGGCTGGAGCAGGGATCAGCAGGGATGCTGGGCTCTGGCACAGCCTCCCTCCATCTCCCCTTTCCCTCCCTGCTGCTCCGCGGGGTGGGAGCAGACCCGGCTGAGCCCCGTGGGACAGCGGTGCCCTCTGCCTGATCACCCAGCCACAAAATCCCACAGGAGGCGAGGCCCGTGCCGAGCACCATCCACCCCCAAACCTGCCCGGGGCCGTGCACCCACACCCGGCCACCCCGCGGTGACAGCCCCAGGGGGACACCCAGGGGAGCCTTTGGGGCCTTTCTGACAAAGGAGCTCCCCAGCGCTGCCAGCAAGCCGGGATGCTCTCTGGAATTCTCAGCCCTGCCAGCAGCCGGGATGCTCTCTGGAATTCTCAGCCCCCCTGGCAGTCGGGATGCTCTCTGGAATTCTCAGCCCCCCTGGCAGTCGGGATGCTCTCTGGAGCTCTCAGCCGGGATGCTCTCCGAACTCTGAGCCCTGCCAGAAGCCGGGATGCTCTTTGAAATTCTCAGCCCTGGTGGCAGCCAGGATGCTCTCTGGCACTCTCGGCCCTGCCAGCAGCCAGGATGCTCTCTGGAATTCTCAGCCCCTGTCAGAAGCCGGGATGCTCTCTGGAACTCTAAGCCCTGCTAGAAGGCGGGATGCGCTCTGGAACTCTGAGCCCTGCTAGAAGCTGGGACGCTCTCTGAAATTCTCAGCCCTGCTAGAAGCTGGGACACTCTCTGGAATTCTCAGCCCTGCTAGAAGCTGGGACACTCTCTGGAATTCTCAGCCCTGCCAGCAGCCGGGATGCTCTCTGGAGCTCCCAACCCTGCCGGGATCCTCTCTGGAGCTCCCAGCCCTGGCGGCAGCCAGCAGGAAGCCGCTGTTTGCCAGGCAGGCAGAGCTGCCAAGCCGGGGAGCTGTGCCGGGAACGAGCCCCGGCTGCTCCGCAGGGCTCTGGGTGCCCTCCCTGCCGAGAACAGCGGGGAGCAGCGTTGGTGCGGGGGTGTGCGTGCCTGGGGCACCCCCTTTTCCAGCCCCATGGGTTGGGGGCCGGCTCGGAGCCCCTCCGTCCCAGCCCTCCCTCCTCGGGGTCCCCCGCGGAGCCGCAGCCAGCGGGAGCCTCTGTGGAGAGGAGAAAAATCGCGGCATCAATCCCCGAGAGAGCAGGGGCGGTGATTTAGGGGAGCGGTCACCGCCGGAGCTGATGATGAGCTGCGAATGGAGGGGAGAGAAATCAGGCTGTGACACAAAGTGGCATCTGCTGCACCGAGCCGCCCGCCCCGGGGAGGGGATAAATCCCGGCCGGCACGCTCCTGCTCTCCGGAGAGATGGGCTTGGAGAGAGGCAGAGGCTTGGTGTGAGTTATTGGCTGAGGAGCGCTGGGTGCCAGCTGGCAGGGGAACCCAAGGATGGTGGCACTGCAGTCTGGGACGTCAGGGATGGTGGCACTGCAGTGTGGGGACATCAGGGATGGTGGCACTGCAGTGTGGGACATCAGGAATGGTGGCACTCCAGTGTGGGACATCAGGGATGATGGCACTGCAGTGTGGGACATCAGGGATGGTGGCACTATAGTGTGGGGACATCAGGGATGGTGGCACTCCAGTCTGGGACATCAGGGATGATGGCACTGCAGTCTGGGACATCAGGGATGGTGGCAGTCGAGTCTGGGACATCAGGGATGGTGGTGCTCCAGTCTGGGACATCAGGGATGGTGGCAGTCGAGTCTGGGACATCAGGAATGGTGGCACTGCAGTGTGGGACATCAGGGATGGTGGCACTGCAGTGTGGGACATCAGGGATGGTGGCAGTCGAGTCTGGGACATCAGGGATGGTGGCACTGCAGTCTGGGACATCAGAGATGGTGGCACTGCAGTGTGGGACATCAGGGATGGTGGCACTGCAATCTGGGACATCAGGGATGGTGGCACTGCAGTCTGGGACATCAGGGATGGTGGCACTGCAGTGTGGGACATCAGGGATGGTGGCACTGCAGTGTGGGACATGAGAGATGGTGGCAGTCGAGTCTGGGACATCACGGATGGTGGCACTGCAGTCTGGGACATCAGGGATGATGGCAGTCGAGTCTGGGACATCAGGGATGGTGGCACTGCAGTCTGGGACATCAGGGATGGTGGCAGTCGAGTCTGGGACATCAGAGATGGTGGCGCTCCAGTCTGGGACATCAGGGATGGTGTCACTCCATTCTGGGACATCAGGGATGGTGGCACTGCAGTCTGGGACATCAGGGATGGTGGCAGTCGAGTCTGGGACATCAAGGATGGTGGCACTGCAGTCTGGGACATCAGGGATGGTGGCACTGCAGTCTGGGACATCAGGGATGGTGGCACTGCCGTGTGGGACATCAGGGATGGTGGCAGTCAAGTCTGGGACCTCAGGGATGGTGGCACTGCAGTCTGGGACATCAGGGATGGTGGCGCTCCAGTCTGGGACATCAGGGATGGTGGCACTGCAGTGTGGGACATCAGGGATGGTGGCACTCCAGTCTGGGACATCAGGGATGGTGGCACTCCAGTCTGGGACATCAGGGATGACAGTACTGTGGTGTAGGACCCAAGGGATGACAGGACTGTGGTGTAGGACCCAAGGGATGACAGGACTGTGGTGTAGGACCCAAGGGATGACAGGACTGTGGTGTAGGACCCAAGGGATGACAGGACTGTGGTGTAGGACCCAAGGGATGACAGGACTGTGGTGTAGGACCCAAGGGATGACAGGATTCCATCACAGGACCCAGGGGTGCTGCTCTCCAGTGTGGAACCCCAGAGATTCCAGGTGTGCCTCCCCTTCCTCCCAGGCCTTCCAGCTTCTTTAACTCTCATTTCCAAACAGGCCAAGATGAGGGAGGAGGAGGAAAGGGAGGCTCTAGAGCCAGGGGTTTTGTTCCTGCACATCCCTTCCCTGCGTGCCAGATGGGCAGGAGGAAATGATCCATAATTCTTTATCTGGAAGTGCTACAGTGGGGCAGAGTCACCTTCTCCTGGCAATTCCAGCTCCAGGGTTGGGGGCTGGAGGAGGGGGGCACCCCATTCCCAGCCCCCCCATGTCCAGTGCTCTGCCTCAGCAATGGAATCACAACCGGGGCCCTCCTCCCTCCCCTCTCTCCCTGTCTCACCTCCCCGAGCCCGACAAACCATTCACAGGGAGATGATGTACGACTTGCTTGCTCATCTAAGTTTCCCTTTAAATGAGGTTTTTTTTTCGGAGCAGCCTCGCAGATCGATCCCCTGTCACCCATGCTCTGCTCCTGCCGTGGGTAACGGCGGCGAAATGGATCCCTGGCTCCTCAGGAGGGGCTGGGGCTCCTCCCTGTGTGTGTCCAGAGCCTCTCCGTGCACGTGTGCCGGGCCCTGTGGCACACGTGGCTGCACATCAGCGTTTCCTGGTGCGCGCCCCGGCTCGGGCTGTATATCTGGGTGTGCAGAGCTTTATGACAACTGGAATGGAAAAGACAATTGGATGTCAAAACCTATCCCAGGAACCCATTTATACCCACTGACTTTTATGGGATTCCCACTGATTGATTCAAGCACCATAAAACTTCCCCCAGCAGCTCCCGGCCCTCGGATCTGTAGGGACGGGATCGGCTCCTCTGCCTGTATCTGACATTCCTGGGGCTGCAGCTTCTCCCCAGCTCCTTGTGGGAGAAATCCCAGACCAGGGATGCAGCCACCTTGCCATCCATCCCTCTGCTGGAGCACCAGGCAGGATGGGCATGGAGGCCATGGCTGATTCCTGCATATTTTCCTTGGGAAAATCCCTCCCAAGCCTCAGTTTTCCATTCCCAGTCGCTTTTCCTCCTCACAGAGGTGAACTTCACACTCTGCTGACAAGTGACAGCCCTCAGTGCCACCGAGGCAGGAGCTGGGATGCTCCACAGGGTCCCCAGAGGGACAATCCATCACCCTGCACCCTGCACCATGGGCAGCTGGTGGCTCCAGGAAGCCAAAATTCCACGTATTGGACACAATTCATCACCCCCAAAGCCCAGCAAGGCTCTGGAATCTTCCAGAGAGTGGGACAGGGGGCTCTGCTCAGCCAAATCCCAATCAGAATCTCCCAACCCTCCTGTTTTTTCCCCAAATCCTAAGCAGACTGCAGAAACAAAGCACTTCTGGATGGAAAGGAACGGAATATTTCCAGTTGGAAGGGACCTACATGGATCACCTCCCCCAAACTGGCCTGAGCAGAGGATATCCAGGGAACCTGTGCCAAGCAAGGCCTTCCCTGAGCTCCCAAAAATAAAATATTTCCACGTCAGAAAGCTTTAAAAAAGGAAATGGGAACCATAATGGAAAAGATGAGCAGTAAGGAGAAGAAATTGGAAATGTTAAACCGAGGAGAAGCAGCGAAAGGAAGGTTCTGGCGGGGGAAGGATGGGGAGGTGTCCCCAGGGAGGGCAGGCAGGGGGCTGGAGCAGGTCACCAATGCCACCAGTGCCACCGGCGGGCGCAGAGCCCGGCACAGCCCGCGGGGGGTGGTGACAGGGAGCCCTTCCCCGGAGCCCTTGGCACGGGTGGGAGCGGCTCAGCCGCCCTCCGGCGCTCATGGCTGAGCGATCTGACCTTTCCCGGCTGCTGGGGGCGCCGGGGGGAGGCGGCAGCCCCGGCCCCTTCCCCCTCCTGGCACGGAAACCCGCGGGTGTGCGAGGAGACAATCAGGACACAATGAGGACACGGCGATGGCAGCGCAGGGACGGGCCGTGGGCGGCTGGCAGTGTCCCCAGAAGTGATGTGGCAGGTGAGGGTGACAGGCAGGGTCAGCTCTCCGGTCCCTGGAGGGGAGGGGACACGGCCGGGACTGCCAAGGTTTGGGCTGGGAAGGTTTGGGGCAGGTTCCTGCCACGATTCCATGGGGGGTCAGGCAGTGCTGGCCGTGGGGTGCAGCTCTTGCATTGCCAAGGCGCTGCCATTGTCACCCTGCTGAGGTTTGTGGCAGCCTTGTGTCACCATTGCAGTGCCATTGTGTCACCACTGCAGTCCCATTTTGTCACCATTGCACTGCTGTGTTGCCATTGCCGTGTCACTGTTGTGTCACCACTTAATTCTCATTGTGTCACAGTTGTGTCACCATTGCAGCGCCATTGTGTCACCATTGCATTGCTGTGTTGCCATTGCCGTGTCACTGTTGTGTCACCACTTAATTCTCATTGTGTCACCATTGTGTCACCGTTGTGTCACCATTGCAGTGCCATTGTGTCACCACTGCAGTCCCATTTTGTCACCATTGCACTGCTGTGTTGCCATTGCTGTATCACTGTTGTGTCACCACTTAATTTTCATTGTGTCACCATTGTGTCACCGTTGTGTCACCGTTGTGTCACCATTGCAGTCCCATTTTATCACCGCTGCACTGTTGTGTTGCCATTGTCGTGTCACTGTTGTGTCACCACTGCATTCCCATTGTGTCACCGTTGTGTCACCATTGCAGTGCCATGACATTGTGGTTGTGTTACCTTTGTGCCGTCATTGTGTCACTGTCGTGTCACCATTGTATCGCCGTTGCACTGTGGTGTTGCCATTGTTGTGTCACTGTGGTGTCACTGTCACACTGCCATTGTGTCACCGTTGTGTCACCTTTGAAGTTCCATTTTGTCACTGTTGCAGTGCTGTGTTGCCATTGTTGTGTCACTGTTGTGTCACCACTGCACTGCCATTATGTCACCGTTGTGTCACCATTGCATTCCCATTGTGTCACCATCTCGTCACCGTTGCATTGCCATGACATTATGGTTGTGTTACCACTGTGTCATCATTGTGTCACCTTTGAAGTCCCATTTTGTCACCACTGCACTGCTGTGTTGCCATTGTCATGTCACTGTTGTGTCACTGTTGCATTGCCATTGCGCCATCACAGAATTATTGTGACGTTGTTGTGTCACCACTGCACTGCCATTGTGTCATCATTGTGTCACCATTGTGTCACCATTGCAGTCCCATTTTGTGACTGTTGCACTGTTGTGTTGCCATTGTTGTGTCACGGTTGTGTCACCGTTGCACTGCCATTGTGTCATCACAGCATTACTGTGACAATGTCATTGTGTCACCACTGCACTGCCATTGTGTCACCATCCTGTCACCATTGCATTGCCATGACAATGAGGTCGTGTTGTCATTGTGTCACCGTTGTGTCACCACTGCATTCCCATTGTGTCACCATCCTGTCACCGTTGTGTCACCATTGCAGTCCCATTTCGTGACTGTTGCGCTGTTGTGTCACCACTGTTGTGTCACCGTTGTGTCACCGTTGCACTGCCATTGTGTCACCACAGCATTACTGTGACGCTTTTGTTGTGTCGCTGCTGCACTGCCATTGTGCCACCATTGTGCCACCATTGTGCCACCATTGCACCGCCATTGTGTCACCGTTGTGTCACCGTTACATTGCCATGACGTTGAGGTTGTGTCACCATTTCATTGCCATTATGTCATCGTTGTGTCACCACTGCACTGCCATTGTGTCACTGTTGTGTCACCATTCACTGCCATTGTGTCACCATCCCAAGGTCACCTCCTGCTGGCTTTCCCCACTCCCTGCTGCTGCTCCAGCCCGGTGCTGAGCTGGGGGAGGCGAGGGCAGCCTGCGGCAGGGCTGAGCTCCGGTACAGCGTGTCCCGGTGTCCCGGTGTCCCAGGAAGGGCTGAGCTCTGGTACAGCGTGTCCCGGTGTCCCAGGAAGGGCTGAGCTCCGGTACAGCCTGTCCCGGTGTCCCAGGAAGGGCTGAGCTCCGGTACAGCGTGTCCCAGTGTCCCAGGAAGGGCTGAGCTCTGGTACAGCCTGTCCCGGTGTCCCAGGAAGGGCTGAGCTCCGGTACAGCGTGTCCCAGTGTCCCAGGAAGGGCTGAGCTCTGGTACAGCGTGTCCCGGTGTCCTGGGAAGGGCTGAGCTCCAGTACAGCGTGTCCCAGTGTCCCAGGAAGGGCTGAGCTCCAGTACAGCGTGTCCCGGTGTCCCGGGAAGGGCTGAGCTCTGGTACAGTGTGTCCCAGTGTCCCGGGAAGGGCTGAGCTCCGGTACAGCGTGTCCTGGTGTCCTGGGAAGGGCTGAGCTCCAGTACAGCGTGTCCCGGTGTCCTGGTAAGGGCTGAGCTCCGGTACAGCGTGTCCCGGTGTCCCGGGAAGGGCTGAGCTCCGGTACAGCGTGTCCCGGTGTCCCGGGAAGGGCTGAGCTCCGGTACAGCGTGTCCCGGTGTCCCGGGAAGGGCTGAGCTCCAGTACAGCGTGTCCCGGTGTCCCGGGAAGGGCTGAGCTCCGGTACAGCGTGTCCCGGTGTCCCGGGAAGGGCTGAGCTCCGGTACAGCGTGTCCCGGTGTCCCAGGAAGGGCTGAGCTCCCAGTACAGCGTGTCTCGGTGTCCCGGGAAGGGCTGAGCTCCGGTACAGCCTGTCCCGGTGTCCCAGGAAGGGCTGAGCTCCGGTACAGCGTGTCCCGGTGTCCCAGGAAGGGCTGAGCTCTGGTACAGAGTGTCTCAGTGTCCCAGGCAGGGCTGAGCTCCCA
Source organism: Calcarius lapponicus (assembly GCA_039654755.1). NCBI lineage: Eukaryota > Metazoa > Chordata > Aves > Passeriformes > Fringillidae > Calcarius > Calcarius lapponicus. The sequence goes on along the minus strand of JBBFKN010000136.1, from coordinate 142,927 downwards.
GTACAGTGTGTCCCGGTGTCCCGGGAAGGGCAGGCACACACCAGCCCTGCTCCCGCCCCTTCCCACCCCTCGGATAAAAGCTCTGCTCCCGGAATAAAGGATTTCAGAACCCGCTGTGCCTGTGTGGATAGAAACTCATTTGTTTAATAGGCAGCAGTTTGGCTTTGTCATGTTCATTTAGTTTTTAATGACGCACAGTTGTGCCAATATTGATTTTAGCTTATAGGGACTCAAAAAATTTACTATCTGGAATTATCTGAAATGTAGCTGTTTCATCCAGAGGGCAGCGAGATGGATCTTTCCCAGCCTCCCTCCCAGCAAGGTGGTGGCACCAACCAGCTGGGAAGGGCTCTGCGTCATCCCTGTCCCCATCTCACCCATGGTATAGCCAGGCTGCAGCTCATCCAGGGAAACTGAGGCACCAGCATGTTCCCCCAAGTCCTGCCTGCGAGGCTGTGCTGGGGATTTGCTCCAGCTGTTGGGCCCTTCCCCCTGGATCCCGCAGGGATGTTTGTTGTGGGAAGGAATGTGCTGGGAGAGCAGGGCCAGGGCTCGGAGCTGCCCCTTCATCCCCCGCCCAAACCTCGTCTTCCTCCAATGTTTAACGAGCCAACAGCTCTCAGGGGTGACCAGAGACAGCAAATCCCACCCAGGGCCCCTTGGAAGCAGAATTCCTCAGTGGGAGCCAGCCAGAATCCATTTCCTGAGCGTCTCCACACTCCCTGGGGTAACGGGGTGATGTTTGGGATGGGGTGACCCCAGGAACACCCAGAGCCCCGGGGGAGCAGAGCAGAGCTGGGTGGGACAGCAAATGCAGCAGGATGGGTGGGCTGGGTGTGGGGAGGGGCTGGGGAGGGTCCCCTCCCTTCCCCTCCTGCCCGGGTGCCCCCACAGCCCCATCCCAACCCAATTATGGGATAATTCACTTTGAGGTTTGGCTGCTGCTGACGGGATTGATTGAGGAGCTGGTAATTACATCTCCCTAAAAGGCCCCTGGGGTTTTGTGGGAACACAAGTGGGGAAGGGAAAGGCTGATTTTTATGGGGGGACAGGCTTGGGGAGCCCGCCAGAGCCACGTGTCCCCCTCACCGTGTCCCCATTGTGCCCATCTCCCTGCCAGGCAGGGATCTCTCCCTGCAGCCTGAGCTCGGTGTCATCCATTATGCAGGCCTGTAAATATATTATTTACTATTTCCCTGATTTTCACTCATTATTTATCACCCGCAGGCAGGGCTGGAGCCCCCAGGCAGGATTCTGTCAGGGACAGGGCTCCCCCCCTTCCCTTGGCAGCAGGGGAGGGAGTTGGGAAGCTGCAGGCTGGGGGCCCAGGTACCCCCTGGGCACACCTGGAGGAGCCTCAGGTGCAGCTGGGTTAATTCTCCTCCCTGAACACACCTGGAGGATTTTCAGCTGCTCTGGATTGAATCTCCCTGAGTGCACCTGGAGGAGTTTCACCTGCACCTGGGTTAAATCTCCTCCATGAACACACCTGGAGGGTTTTCAGGTGCTCTGGGTTAAATCTTCTCCCTTATCACACCTGGAGGAGCTTCAGCTGCTCTGGATTAAATCTCCCTGAGTGCCCCTGGAGGAATTTCACCTGCACCTGGGTTAAATCTCTTCCCTGAGCACACCTGGATGATTTCCAGGTGCTCTGGGTTAAATCTCCTCCCTGAGCACACCTGAAGGAGCTTCAGCTGCTCTGGATTAAATCTCCCTGAGCGCACCTGGAGGAATTTCAGCTTCAGCTGGGTTAAATCTCCTCCTTGAGCACACACCTGGATGATTTTCACCTGCAGCTGGGTTAAATCTCCTCCCTGAGCACACCTGGAGGAGTTTCAGGTGTTCTGGATTAAATCTCCTCCCTGAGCACACCTGAAGGAGCTTCAGCTGCTCTGGATTAAATCTCCCTGAGCGCACCTGGAGGAATTTCACCTGCACCTGGGTTAAATCTCTTCCCTGAGCACACCTGGATGATTTCCAGGTGCTCTGGGTTAAATCTCCTCCCTGAGCACACCTGAGCACACCTGAAGGAGTTTCAGCTGTGGGCTCAGTACAGCTGCCCTAGGATGCCCACCCTGTGCCAGGCTAAGGAAATTCTGGAGCTGGCCCTTTCCAGGAGGGATGAGCCACAAGTGATGCCCACTGGGGGCTGGTGAGGCGGGGCTTGGGCTCTGTAGCTTTTTTTGGGTTCTGCTGGCAGGAACCCCAAATTTTGGGGTGTGAAAAGAGCCCAGGGCTGCTGCAGGTACCCAGAGATGTGTGGGTGCTTCAGGGTGTGATGGCAGGTCAGGGGTGCTGGGAGAGGGAGAGCACACATGACATCTCCTAAAAACTGGTCTGACGCTCCCCACAAGCCTTTTTGGGTCTGGATTTTCCAAAAAAACCCACTTCTCTGAGCTTTGGGTGTGGGAATCAGGGATTGGGGTGACTACAGGCACTCTGGCTGAGGGGAGAGGGTTTGGGGGGCTCTGGCACCCCCAGCCTGGCCCTGGCTGCTGAGGGGGGTCAGCAGCGAGTGCCTCAGAAGCCTCAGCTTCTGGAGCATGTGATGGAGTGAGAGCCTTGGATGCAGCCCCCAGCAAACCTGGCAGCTCCCCAGCTGCTGCTCCTCCGGAGGTGGCCTTTAAATGTTAAGAAATCACGTTAAAATGAGCCAGAGCCTTCGTTTAAATTTTTAATCTCCTGATTTGAAAACTCAGCCCCGAGGTCTGGGCTGCTGCTGGGGGCTGCTGCTGCTCGCTGGGTGTCTCTGTGCTGGTGGTCCTGGGCTCTGGGGTCAGCTCTGCACTGGGGGCTGCACCTTTGCCCTCCAGCTGTTGAGCAGAGCCAGCTTTCCCCAGCCTGGGGCTTCTCTCGACCCTTTCTAGCCCCGAGGAAAAGGAAAACTCGGCTTTGCAGGGCAGTGGAGGAGCACTTTGTGTGTCTGTGTCCTGGTTCCGTGGTTCCAGTGTTAGAAATGTTCCTTCCCCCCAACACCCGCACGCTCAAAGGAGGATTCACTGATGTGAGCGAGGCAGGGAGGGTCTGGAGCAGCAGGGATGGCATCAGTCCCACCCTCAGCCCCTCTCACATGGGGGGATCCGGGTGGGAACCCCCCCCATCCTGCTCGGTATGGGGGGAGAGACCCCGTCCCCTGCAGTGGGAGCAGCTCCTGCCACGCTGCCCTGAGCTGCAGGGAGGAGGATGAGAGCTCTGGGTGGAGCAAAGCTCCTGCCCTGACCCCCTCCCTGCTGCTGGGAATGGTGCTCTCCAGCTGGAGAGTGAGGGGCTGTCCTGGGGTGCTCAATTAGAGGGGTTCAGGGCAGGGGCAGGAACCTCAGTGCTGTTCTGGGGTGCTCAGATGGGTTTGGAGCAGGGGAAGGACCCTCAGTGCTGTTCTGGGGTGCTCATTAGATGCTCCTTAGAGGGGTTCAGGGCAGCAGAAACCTCAGTGCTGTCCTGGAGCCCTCAATTATAGGGGTCCAGAGCAGGAAAAGGACCCTCAGTGCTGTCCTGGGGTGCTCAGAGGGGTTCAGGGCAAGACAAGGAACATCAGAGCTGTCCTGGGGTGCTCAATTAAAGGTTCATAGCAGAACAAGGAACCTCAGTGCTGTCCTGGTGTGTTTAGGGGGGCTCAGAGGAGCAGAAGAAACCTCAATGGTGCCCTGGGGTGCTCAATTAGGGGGGCTCAGAAAAGGAGAAGGAACCTCAGTGCTGTCCTGGGGTGCTCAATTAGAGGGTTCAGAGCAGAAGGAACCTCAGTGCTGTCCTGGGGTGCTCATTTAGGGCGGCTCAGAGGAGCAGAAGAAACCTCAACGCTGTCCTGGGGTGCTCAGAGGGGTTTGGAGCAGGGGAAGGAACCTCAGTGCTGTTCTGGGGTGCTCATTAGAGGGGTTCAGGGCAGCAGAAACCTCAATGGTGTCCTGGGGTGCTCAATTAGAGGGCTCAGAGCAGGGGAAGGACCCTCAGGGCTGTCCTGGGGTCATTTAGGGGGGCTCAGAAGAGCAGAAGGAGCCTCAGTGCTGTTCTGGGGTGCTCAGATGGGTTCGGAGCAGCAGAAGGAGCCTCAGTGCTGTTCTGGGGTGCTCAGATGGGTTCAGAGCAGCAGAAGGAGCCTCAGTACCAGCACCAGGGTGGGTTTGGGAGCCCGTGGTGGTGCCACAGCCTCGTGTCTGAAGGGCAACCAGGGCTGGTTGGGCTCGGTGGGGGTCTCATGATCCCCACAAGCCCCTGAAGTGCTGTGACCCTTAACACCCCCATCCCAGCGGTTTGTGGGGTACTCGGGCCCATCTGATGGGAACAGAGGGGTGGCAGCCACAGCCAGGTCACCCTGACCCTTCGTGGCTCCTTCCCGAAGCTCTCCAAGGACAGAGCCAGCTCCTGCTCAGCCTCCCCCAGGGCTGGAGATGCTGCTCCGCTCTCTGAGCCCCCTCAGCACCGAGCACGGCCTCGGAGGAAGATTTAATTGGGCTGAGATGCCCCAAGCAGCCGCTGCTGGGAGCCAGCCCCGGGGCTGGGGCGAGGAGGAAGGAGAGGGCGCTGCTCCTGCCCTCGGTGCTTAACTCATCCCAGATTTGAGCTGTTTCTGTTCTGAGCCGGTTTGGAGGCTCCTTGCCCAGCACCCGAGGGCAGAGCGGAGCCCTGTTTGATGCCCTTCGTGGAGAGGCAGCTTCAGCCCTGCCAGAAACGGGGAGTTTGCCTGTGTGTGGCCTCGCAGGGCTGGGGAGGGCCCCGAGGGCCCAGGGAGCGATGAAGATGAGGTGGCTGTGACTCACCCCGAGCTGCAGCTCTGGGGAGAAGGGACCTGTGCAAGGCCCAGGTTTGAAGAGAGCAGTTCGATGATTGCAGAGGCTGCTCGGGCCTGCAGCGCTACCCTGGCTTGATGCTTCTGGAGAATAAAGCCCCTTTCAATCTTAATTACAAGCCCAAGAAGGGGTTAGGGAGCCTCACTGCAGCCGGAGTCATCCTCCCTGTTAGAAACCTGCGCGTTATTGTCGGTCTGGACGGTTCAGGCTTCTCCTCCTGCCTGTGGGAGCTCGTTACCCTGCTGCCCGTGAGGCTGCCCAGCCTCCCGCAGCCAATTTCTCTTCCCTGCGCCGCTGCTGACAGCCTGTGCTTCCATCCATCTCCTGTGCCCTTTGATAGCCGAGAAGGACCGAGCTCCTGGAGCCTCTCACTGGCAGGCAGCGCTTCCGACCTCTCCTTGCGCTTCCCCGCCCTTCCCAATGCGAGTCTCTGCTCGGGGGATGCTGCGGGAGGCAGCGCCCGCTCCGAGGAACGCCAGGGATGCTGAGGACAGCCGGAGCTCTTGGCTGTTGTCCTGCAGCCTCTGGATAGTGCTGATGGTCCCCAAAGCTCCTGACAGCCCGGCAAAGACTTTTTCCATTTCAAACAAAGCCTTGATCTTTTTTTGGAACTTGCCTTGGTTTCAGACAAGAGTTTTTTTTTAATTCAAGCCCAGCGCCGTATTTTGGGTTTTGACTTTGATGCGCCCTCTTCAAGCAGGAGGCAAAATAACAGCGTTCACATCCGCAAATAGCCCCGGGCGGGCTCCTGCTGCCCGCGGCTCCGGGACCGGCCCCGCCTCGGCCCGGCCCCGACCGCTGCTCGGGGATGCGGAGCTGCCGTGCGGGCTGGAGACCCCCGGGCAGGGCTCAGCCGGGAGAGAGGAGCTCCACAACCCCTTTTAGAGGAGTCTTGCAGAGGCAGGAGTGGTGTGATGTGGCTCCCGGCGGTCTGTGGGGATGTGCTGTCGCGATTCTGGGCGTAATTACGAGTGGTGCTGCCCCAAATTGTAGGTTAAGCTGGGATTCTCTGAAATGCGGCGGGAGGAGGGGGACAGAACTCATGGGAGATGGAGAAACGCCCTGCGTGGGGCAGGGGTGACCCAGCAGCCCGGGGAGGACAGCCGGGCATCCCCTGGGATGGCCTCAGGGACACGGGTGGGTGGCAATGGGGGGCCACGCTGCCCTCTCTGATGCCGGGGGTGTGCCAGCAGCTCCAGGCTCCTCCACACGCTCCTGGAGCCAGGTGTGGTGCTGCCTGCTGGGACTTGCTGCTGCTCGGAGGGCTTTGGGCAGGGGAGAGCTGGCACAGAGCTGGGGACGTGCTCTGGCGGGGGCGCCGATGCGAGATCCAGACTCAATCAGGCCGGGTGACCGTGGGGAAGCAGGTACCTGTGCAAGTGGGTAATAAACCACTCACAGCTCAGCAAGATTAATGGTAATAACCATAAATCAGCGCTGGCACCAGGGTCAGACCCGGATTTATGGCCCTGGAGACAGGAATTCCTGTTCTTCATGGAACAAAGCCCCGATCCTGCAGGGGCCTGGGGGCGTGCTGAGCGTTATTGTGGCTGCAGCGTGTGCGGAGGGGCCTGGGGAACGGGGCCGAGCCCCCGATGGGGGCTGAGCTCAGCCCTGGCAGGGCAGCCTTTCCCTCCGCTCGCTCCCGCATCGGGAAACACCTCCCTGAGGGGTGAGCCAGGATTGCTGCCTCCCACAGCACATTGATCCCGTCATCTCGGCGGAGAATGCCAGCCACGGAGCTGATTAATGCCGGGGTGGGCAAGAGCTGGGTTATTGTTCAGTCTCTCTTCAAGAGGTCGATGGGAAATTTGGCAGTAGCTCTCCAAATACGCAACGTGCTCACAGGCGTTGTCCCCCCCAAGGGCTGTGCAGGATTTCCACGTGAGGGTTCCATTGCAGTGGGAACGCACACCGGGGACAGCACACGCAGTTCTGTCGGTGCCTGTGGGAGAGCGTTCCCTCCGTCCCTGCCCTGGCGTGACCCGGCACTGCCGGGGCTGGCTCCAGGCTAATCTGCTCATGCTTTCGTTTCACCCTGATCCTCGCAGGTCCCTTGGCTCAGAGGTGCCGTGTGTGTGCTCAGGAGGCTGATCCAGAATTCCGGATGGATATTTCCTCCCGTGCAGATGGTGCAGGTCCTTGGGTGTTAATGCTCCATAGCAGCCGTGACTGAGCTGCTTTCCCCCCACCTAATGCAAGGCACTGTGCTAGCAGAAAGCACAGACATCTTTGAAGGATGTGCGATCCTGTTGGGAGCTCTGGGCTTGAGGAATTGCGGGATCGGGCCTGACGAGGTGGTGTGTTGGCAGGGAGGTGCTGCTGGGTCTTCTCTGGGGTTAAAGGTTTTGTTGGGTTTTTTGGGGTTTCTTTTTGAGAACCTTAAAACGTTTGCTCTGGTAATCCCGTGTCATTGAGTTCTGCCTCAGAGCTACCTGAGGGACGTGCTGTGTCCCCTTCGCAGGGGTGGAGTGCCGATGCTCCGAGCGCTGTCGGAGGGACTGGGGCAGCGAGGGGCGGGTCGAGGTGGGAGCTGCAGGCAGAACCCGCTGTTTCCTCAGCGGGGGCACCGGGAGCGGGGGGGGGGGGGGACCCGCCCGCTCCGCACGAACCGGGGGCGGCCGGCGGGGACGCGCCCGCTCCCTCCGCGGCCGCTGGGTAGCGCTCGGGGCCGCGCCGTCTCCCCGCCTCCCCGGCTCGGGCTGCCCCCGGCTCCGCCGAGCCCCGCCGCCGCCGCCGCTCACTCCGCCGCCGCGCAGCGCAGGAGGAGCAGCAGCGGCCGGAGCGCCGGGAGGGATCGGCGCGGCGCCGCCAGCCCGGCTCCGAGCGGGACCCCGCGCCGCCGCCCGCCGCCGCCGCACTTTCCCCCGCTGGCCGGCAGGGACGGAGCCTCTCGCTGCCGCCCGGAGCCGCCGAGGAGGGGATGTCCCTGGGCGAGAGCTGAGCGCTGGGGAGGGGCCGCCCCCCGCCCCCAAACTTTTCGCTCGGCCCCGGAGCGGCGGGGAGCCGGCCCCCATGGAGCCCGGGCGGGCAGGAGGGGCCGGGGGCGCGGCGCCCTGCGCTTCCCGTCCCCTTCCCTGACGCGGGGCGCAGCGCTCGGGGAGGGGCTCGGCTGCCGGCTCCGCTCCGGATTTGGTGGTCCCGGCTCCGCACGTCCCCGGGGAAGCCGCCGATGGTGGGGAGCTGCCTGCGGACCGCCCCCAGCCCCACGAGGAGCCCTTCGCCCCGGCGCTTTCGCCGTTCCCTGTGCGGCGCTGCTGCGGGGATCCCTGCGCCGGAGCCGCCCGGATTATAAAGTCGGGGAAGTTCTCCCCCCGCAACCCCCCCCAGCTCGTCTCGGCAGAGCCATGGCCCGGCTCCGGAGCTGGGGGCTGCTCTGCTTCGCCGTGCTCGCCCTGCCCGGCCCCCCGGGAGCCGGCGCCCAAGGTAAGGGGATGCGGGGGGCGGCGGGAGGCGGGGGGACCCCGCGCTTCACCCCTCAACCGAGCCCATTGCCGCCCCGGGCTGGGAGATCGGTGTGCCAGCCGGGGGATGGGAGCCAGGCGGCTCCGGAGCTCCTACCGGGGAAGAGCGGCATCCGTGATATTCGCAAAGCCTCCCCGGAGCCAGCGCTCGGGGCCCGCCGGTGCCGGGCGCAGCGCGGTGACCGTGGCGGCTCAGGGGGACGAGCAGCATGGCTCTGCTCTGCCTCCCCCTTCCTGTAAGTGCCCTCAGGCTGGGGATGGGGGGAACGTGTTGCTCTGAGCACGAGGTAGAGTCTGTGCTGGATCACCTTCGGGAGAGTGGGCAACCCCGAGGGGGGAGCATCCCCCAAACCCCCCCACCCAGGGGGCTGGGGGGGGGGGGTCTGCACCCCCGAGAGGGTGCCTGGGGCTCCCCCTGCACCCCAACGAGGCCTGGGGGCTGCGGGGCAGGGTGAGCCCCTCTCTGCCGCTCTCCCTTTGGGCTCGGGCACAGCACAGGCTGCTTTCAGCTGCCCCGCTAGCCCACAGGGGAATAAAACCAGTTTGTGGCCCTTCGGGGTGCAGCTGGGGTTCAGAGGGGCCGGGGGGAACCTGTGCTCCCCTTCCCTGCGGGCCCAGAGAGGAGGCGCCCGGCTGGCAGGGCTGCGGCTGCCTCTGTCCCTGCGCTTGGGCTGAGCGCATCCAGACGGGAAACGGGGGGGCACAGCTGAGCGCAGCGCCGGGGGTCCTCACCCACGACATTTCTTGCCCTTGTTTGTGGCAGCGAGCGGAGCCAGGAGTCCCTGAGCGCTCCCGTGCTCCCGCTCCCCCCGAGCCTCCCCCAGCGCTGCTATAATTTCTCAGTAATTAAGTTCAGAACATAACATCTAAAGCGGCAGTATATTATCCGGGCAGGCCCTGTGTGGGGAGCTCTGAAGGTCTCTTTGATTGATTCACTCCCTTGCCGAGTTTCTCTTCTCCTGCCTGGCGGCCCCGGCTGCCGGCTCCCCTGCGCTCCGTTTGTTCCCTGCCCGCGGGACGGGCTCCTGGGGTCACCCAACCTCTTTCCACGTACCCGAGCGGCCGTGGGGTGCGAGATGAGGGGCTGCCCGTGCCCCAGCGCTGGGGAGGGGTGGGGAAGGGGCTCCTCTCCGCTCTCCTGGCGCTGGAGCCGAGCTTGGCGGCTCCGGCTCTCTGCGGCGCGTGTCACGTCCTCGCTGTGACATTGCTCGGTGCCCGGCGTGGCAGCGGCCACCAGCGAGCTGGGCGTGCTGGAGGGATCATTCCCAAAGCCTGGCACGTGTGCCCGCCTCCCCCGCCGCGGGTGGCACTGGGGACGCGCCAGCAGGGTCACCTCCCGCCCGCCGCGCTCTCGGCTGGGTGGCGGAGCTGGGGACAGCCCGGCACGGGGCTCCTCCGGGCTCTGCTTCGTCCCTCTGCGGCGGGGCAGGCAGGGCTGGCAGTGAGGGGCAGCAGGGCTTTGTGCCAGGGCTATTGATTCTGGCAGCCGAGGAGAAACGGGATCAATCGGGGAGGGAAGGAGGAGGCGACGGAGCGAGACCTCCCCGGCCGGGGCGCAGGGGCTGCCCGGGCGCGGGGTGAGGCACTTTCATAGCTGTGCTTGCTTAAAAAAGGCCCCTCGCTGCCCGTGAGAGACAGGATGGAAGTTTAATTACAGCCCGTCTGTGCTGTGTAATTATTAATTACCCGTGGCAAAAAATAACTTATTGATTAGGGGCCTGGCGCTAATTACCCGGAGCCCAATGCGGAGCCGGGGGAAGGCTCAGCCGGCAGCGCTGCCCGGGCTGGAGCTGTCGCAGTGCGACCTGTGCTGGGCCTGGGGGCTGTGCCGGGCCTGGGGGCACCCCCCCATCACCCCTCGGGCCGATGGACAAGGCAATAAAGGGATCCCCAAGAGCTGGGGGAGCCTGGGGGTCCCCAGCCCGCTCCTGCCCACCCTTTGTGAGATGCAGTTTGCCCGCAGCCAGCGCCGGGGGCACAGCCCGGGACCCCCCGTGTGGGCACAGCGCCTCTAATGGGATTGAGGAGGCCGCGGCCAGTCCCAGGAGGGATTTGGGCAGCTTAAGGTTCCAGACGGGATTTGGGGCAGGGGCCTGCCGTGGGCAGCTTCCACCAAAGAGGCTTATTAGAGGTGGCAGCGGGGGAGTTCCAGCACCTTCCGTCCCCGCGCGTGGAGCCTGGGCACGTCTGCACACACGGTGCCCCGTGGGGCTGGGCAGGAGGGGGCAAGGACGAGCCCCTGCCCCTCCTGGGGATGCGATGCTGATGTTCACAGCAGGACTTTGGTGATGGGAGCTGCTGGTGGCACCAGGGCAGGAGGGGACGGCCCTGGCTCTCCTGTCCCTGCCAGCGCTGCCACACTCGCTGGTGGCTCTTGGGAGGGAGAGTGGCTTTTAGGGGAGAGGAAGGGAAGATTAAAATTTGATGCTGCTTGGGAAGCCATTAGTGCCTGGGCACGGCGATGATGAAATTTTGATGACCCGATCACCGTGAGGGAGGGGGAAGCGCTCCTGTCCCAGGCAGGCTGTGTCACCGCGCTGTCACCGCGCTGCTCCCCAAACCCTTGGGGTGCCAGCTGAGGAGGAGAACGGGCAGGAGGAGAGCTGGGGTGGAAGCGGGAGCTCGTACCCACCTCCAGCTGCGGCGCTGGTGCGCAGGGAGAGCCGGCGGTGGCTGAGCAGCTCCTGCCCCGGTGCCATCCGGGGACCAGGGTGAGTGACAACGCCGAGTGCTGCTCGTCCCTCGCTGACGGGGACCGGGCTGCGCTGGCATTTCCTCTCAGCAGGAACACGGGCAGGAGCTCCAGGAGAGCGGCAAGGAGGGAGCAGGCGGATCCTCGGCTGCTGGAGTACCTGGGAAAGCGCCGATAATTAAACCGAGAGGAGGGAGGCTGCAACCAGGGGTGACCCTGCCTCTGCCACTCCGTGAGCCGTGTCCTTGTCCCCAGCCTGTGCCTGTGGCTGCTTCCTGCCTGGGGATGAGCTCCAGCCACGCTCACATCCCTGCAGGCCCTACCCAGACTGGTTTGGGGTTGCAGCAGCAGCAGCACAGGCAGTGCCTGGGGTGAAATGGCCCCATGTGGGAGCAGAACCCGCTGGGTGCTGGCTGGGTGGGTGGGTGGTGGAGGGTGCCCTCCCCTCTGAGCCCTCGTTAATGCCCCGAGCTCGTTAACGAGTGGCTGGGTGCGAAACGGCCGGGGAGAAATCTGCTGCTGTCAGTGCTGATGTGATCGTGCTAACGAAGGCAGAGCCGAGCCCCCGCCGTGCCCGCGGCTGTGCCAGGGCTGGTGGCTCCTCCGGTGCCTCCTGGCACTGGGCCTGGGACTTCCCGAGCGGCCGAGGGGATCCAGGAGCCCTGAGGAGCTGGGATGGCTCAGGATGAGGGGCACTGGGCTGTCCTGGGAGGGCAGTGGAGCGTGGCACGGAGCTGCTGGAAAGGCCGTGGTGCCAGGATCACTCAGGTGTGGTGGTGATGCCAGGGACCACCCTCATCCCCACGGCTGCTGCTCTGAGTTGGGGTTCCCCCCATCCACGGGGGTGGATCCAGCCTCAGGATGTGCTCCCATCGCTCTGCCTGGCCAGCGGGCAGGAATGTGCTGGCAGCAGCTCCCTGCTGTGCTGGCCATGCTTGGCATCCCTGACACCCCCTTGGCATCCCTGACACCCCCCTGGCATCCCTCACGCACCCCTGGCATCCCTCTTGCCCCCCCTTGGCATCCCTCACACCCTGGGCATGCTGGTGATGCCACTGGTGTGGGCATTGCCCTCAGCACCCTCTGTGGCTTTGGGGATCAGCTCTTGGGGGTGCATTTCCCAATTCTGGGGGTGCATTTCCCAGTTCTGGGGGTGCATTTCCCAGCTTTGGGGGTGCATTTCCCAGCTTTGGGGGTGCATTTCCCAATTCTGGGGGTGCATTTCCCAGCTCTTGAGGGTGCATTTCCCAGCTTTGGGGGTGCATTTCCCAGTTCTGGGGGTGCATTTCCCAATTCTGGGGGTGCATTTCCCAGTTCTGGGGGTGCATTTCCCAGCTCTGGGGGTGCATTTCCCAGCTCTTGAGGATGCATTTCCCAATTCTGGGGGTGCATTTCCCAGCTTTGGGGTGCATTTCCCAGCTCTTGAGGGTGCATTTCCCAATTCTGGGGGTGCATTTCCCAGTTCTGGGGATGCATTTCCCAGTTCTGGGGGTGCATTTCCCAGCTCTTGAGGATGCATTTCCCAATTCTGGGGGTGCATTTCCCAGCTTTGGCGGTGCATTTCCCAGTTCTGGGGGTGCATTTCCCAGCTTTGGGGATGCATTTCCCAGCTTTCGGGGTGCATTTCCCAGCTTTGGGGATGCATTTCCCAGTTTTGGGGGTGCATTTCCCAATTATGGGGGTGCATTTCCCAGTTTTGGGGGCACGCCCTGCCTCACCTTGCAGCCCCTGTCCCCAGCCGAGTCCCAGCAGCACCTGCCTGTGCCCCGGGCAGGCCGTGCCCCCTTGGCGGGCCCCTGCCCCACCCTCCCCTCGCCCCCAGCCCCGCCAGCCCCGGGGGTGCAGGAATGCCTGCCTGGAAAGCCGTGCCGGGCTCGGGTTGCCTGGGAACTGGGAAAACCTGATCCCTGGGAACGGGGGCCGAGGGCAGGGGACATTCCCGGGCTGCAGCTGGTCCTCCCCGGCCCCCTTTGTCTCCCTGCTCGGATGGGGCCCCCAGCGATGGAGATTTGGGGTTGGTTTGAGCAGGGCCGTCCCTGGGGACGCTGGGGATGCTCCGGGGTGTCACCTCCCCCTGTGGATCGGTGTCACCACCACGGGCTGGGCAAGGGCACCGAGATGGGGTTGGACAGGGCTTGGGGGAACCTCAAGGTGTCCCTGCCCATGGCAGGGGTGGGACAAGAGGAGCTTTCAGCCCCTTCCAAGCCGTTCCATGACGCTCTGAAGGCCCCAGGAGCAGCTGCTGCTGCGTGCCAGCAGCTGGGCATCCCGGCTGGCCGCGGGCATGGCACGGTGGCCATCCCAGGAATGCCGGGCTCCCCTGGGCTGCAGCCCCTGTCACAGGGCCGTGTCCCCACCCTGCCATCCCAGGAGCTTCCCTCCAGCCTGGGCCGTGCAGGGAAACTGAGGCACGGGGCAGGGCTGGTGGTGGGGACAATGGGGCTGGCGGCTGTCCTGCTGCCCGGTGGCACTGGGTGCAGCAGGAAGGGGACCCGGGCAGGCCTGAGCTGCTCCTCTGGCTCCCATCCCTCCCTCCCTGGCGGTGAGGAAGCCCCGGGTGCAGGGAAGCCTCGATGACTTTGACCATTAGCAGAAGAAGCCGCTGAGCTAATTTTAGCCCTGGTAGCTAATTGCTTTCTGCACTGCTGGCTGAGCCCACAACCCGCCAGTCCTCAGCTGTAACCTTGAGCCCTCCCAACTCCGTGGCCCTGCCAGGGCAGGGAGAGGGATGGGGATCCTTCTGTGGGCCCTGGAGGGGTTTCTCTGGGGCATTGGGGTTGGGGGCCTGGCAGGGTCCTGCTGTCTGTAGCTTGGAGCAGTGTCCCTTGTGTGACACAGGGACACGTGTTGGGACGCTGGGTGAGTCAGGGGTGGCTGTGAGGTGTGGGGCCCCAGGGGTGGGACTCCTTCAGCTTGATGAAGGGAAATGCTGGGTTTGGACCCCCTGAACTGGGAATTGCTGGATCCAGAGGGCATTTCCCCAGGGCGAGAGTGAGGCTGGGGACGCTGTGCTCCCTGCTCCTGCCTGCAGGGACAGAGTTCTTCCCGGGACGGCCTGGGGCACCTGTCCCCCTGTCCCCATCCTGCAGGGCCACCCCCAGCACGTCCCCAGCTCTTGGGCTGGAACCTGGGGTACAGGCTGGGCAGCGCTGGGGGTTTGTGGGGTCATTTGTGTCCCCCCGCAGGGAGGAACTGAGCGCTGGGCGACCCCAGGGGTCTCTGCAGGGTGGGACGCTCGGCGCTTCCCCTTCTCCTCCTCCTCCTCCTCTTCCTCCTTGCCTGGGCTTATCAGGGGTCCAACTCGGAGGGAGGTGATGGGTCCTGCATGGCTCTGGCAGTCCGTGAAGGGCTGGCTGGGCATGGAGCAGGACGTGGGCACGATGCTGGCTGGGCCCAGCGTGGGGCTGGGACGGACGGACGGACGGATGGATGGACGGATGGAGGGGGCTGGGACCGGCGGACACAATAGCTCTGGTTTCAGCACCCCGCCTCCTGCATGCCTGAAAACAGCTGATGGCCGTGCCGGGGGATGAAATGGGATTAGCTGCTGCTGCCACAGGGAGCGAGCGCGTCCCGCCGAGCCGGACAATGCTCCCGCTGTGCCCGCTGTGTCCCAGCACAGCCCTGCCCCGGCCTCGGCGCTCTCCCTGCCCTGGCTGTGCCCGGGGGGACCTCCCGAGCTCCAGCACTGGGTGCTGCACAGGCTCCCGGGGGTGCTGGAGCCCCCAGGGTGGCGTGGGCGCTTCCAGAGCCGCTTCCAGCACCGAGCATCTCCCAGGGGATCTGTTGGGGTGGAAGGATCTCGGAGCTGTCCCACCCCAGCGAGCACCCGGAGCCTCACAGTGCAGGGGAGAAGCGACCCGAGGGCACGAAGGGGTTGGGCAGGGTGGGCGCCCCTGTCCCGGCCCCCCCGGGGCTGTCCCGGGGTGCGGCCGCAGCTGCGGCGCCGCCGCGCTCGGTGCAGCGAGCTGATGTTTATCCTGATAATGAGTTCTCAACGCGTTCGCAAACTAATAAAATCAACTCATTACGGTGGGAGGTATCGCTCCGAGAGCCCTCCCCGCCGGCTGCGCACCTGGAAGCGCTCGGCACCCGGCGGGGAGGGAGAGGATGGGCGCCTTCATCGCCTCCTTGTCCCGCTTTTCCTGGCCGTGGAAGCGAGAGGAGCGCGGGGAGCAGGGCACGGAGCTGCCGGAGCCTTTCCCCGGGGGAGCCTCGCTCGCTTGGCTTCTCCCCATAAGCTTCACGTCAGGCTGGAATCGCTGGCTCCGGCTGGAAAAGCCCCTCTGGCTGCGAGAGCCACAAGTGTGTGAATAAATGCCACGACCAGAGTTCGCTGCGCTGCCCTGGAAATCCAGGGCTGTCCGTGGCGGGGGGATGCCAGGCTGTCTGTCCTTCCCCCACCCCGCCAACAGGGCTGGCTGGCAAGGAAAAGCTTTGGAAAAAAATAAAAAAAAGCTTTTCCAAGGAAAACTCACGCTCGCCGTCATGCCACAGCTATTTCTGTTTCAAGTGAGCAATGCAAGGACTAATTAATACTTAGGGAAAAGGATGGCTGGGCAACTCCCCAGCAAATGGGCGAGTGCCCGGGGCCGGCTGGCTCGGGGAGGAGGACTCCGGCCTCCAGAGCCTTCATCCCGCCTGGCACGGGCAGGGAGGAGCTGGCAGAGCCTTTTCCATCCCGCGGGGCTGGAAAAGGGATGGAAAACAGGGACTCCATTGCGTCAGCGCCCTGGGAAGGGCCGAGCGGGGCTTTTCTTGTGGTTTCTCTCCCCTGCTTTTCTTCCCCCGCCGTTTTTTGGGTTGGGCCTCGTTGGGATTCTCGGGGCCAGGCTGGGAAGCGGCTGCTGCGTGTCCGTCTGTCCGTCTGCTGAGCATCCTGCGGGGCCGGGGGCGGGTGGGACACGGGGGTCCCTGGCAGGAGGGACAGCTCAGGTGCTGCTGTGGCTCCGGCAGGGTGGTGGCTTTGCTTTCCCAGCCCCTCACGGCCGCAGGGCTGTGGCGTCTGTCCTTCCAGGGCCCTGGCGTCTGTCCTTCCAGGGCCCTGGCGTCTGTCCTTCCAGGAATTCCTCGAGGATGCGCTCAGCGTGTTCCATGGGGCCAAACCCAGCTTGTGTGTCACTCCTCGGGGTGGGTGACACACTGGGGACAGGGTCCAGGTTTTTGGGACCTCCGCCTCGTTTGGCAGCCGGCTGTGGAGCTGTTCCTGCCAAATCCATGTGGGGAAGCTCCGGACTCGGCTGGAAGGGCTGGGAAGGGCTGAAGGGCAGGACAGGGGTTGCGCTGTGACCCCTCTCCTGCCCCGGCACCGTCCGGTCGCTGCCTGCCGGGGGGGTCTGGAGGTGATGTCCGTCCATCCTTCCCTTCCTCCGCGCTTTGGAGCCTCTCCCGGGAGAATCAGCCGCAGGATCCGGCCCCTCTAATAGCGTTGAGTCACTCTCCGGGTGTCCGTGACTCACAGCAGTGACCCAGATACGGCGGAGCTGCGTAATCGCGGAGCGTTTCTGCCGGCCGAAGGAGTTTGCTGGGGAAGGAGTTTAGTCCAGAGCCTCGTTCAACATCCCCAGCCGGGCACGGGGCTGTGTCCTGCGTGGGGACAGGCTCGGCAGGACGATGTCTGTCCGTGCCACCCGCAGCAGGGCAGCCCTGGGGGTGTCCTCAGGTCTGGGGGGGCTCCTGTCCCTTGTGTCCCCTGGGCTGAGCGAGCTCCTGTCCCTTGTCCCCTCTTGGCTGGGGTGGCTTCTGTCCCTTGTGTCCCCTGGGCTGGGTGAGGTCCTGTCCCTTGTCCCCCCTGGGCTGGGTGGGCTCCTGTCCCTTGTCCCCTCTTGGCTGGGGTGGCTTCTGTCCCTTGTGTCCCCTGGGCTGGGTGAGGTCCTGTCCCCCCTGGGCTGGGTGGGCTCCTGTCCCTGTCTCCTTGGGGCTGGGTGAGCTCCTGTCCCTTGTCCCCTCTGGGCTGGGGGTGGCTCCTGTCCCTTGTCCCTTCCAGCTCCTGGCAGCTCCCCGCCTTCGGTTTGGGTCTCGGTGCCCCGGGGCCAGGCCGGGATCGCGCTCCGGCTCCGCGGGGGCTGCCGGTGCCTCGGAGCACAAAGCTGCTCTTGTGGCCCCCCCTGGCTCGGGGCTCGGCTGCACAAGGCGGCCGTGTGTGTGTTCGTGTGTGTCTGTGACTGTTTGGGGTTTCCCGGGAGGGAAATGTTGGTTTTTCCAGCGGCAGGGATGGGCAGCACACAGCCCCGCTCTGTTCCCAGCCGTGGGGCTGAATAAATCCCTGTTTCCCGGCCAGGGCTGATGTTTCCCCCTTGGCTCCGGGAGCAGTTCGAGCCTTACCTTACCCACATTGTCACCTGGCCGTGTCCCCAGTGCTGTGGGGACTGTCCTGGGCTGTGGTCCATGGGAATCCTGAGGGGATGATGCTGGCACGGCCCTGGCTCTGCTGCAGCGGGCAGAGGGGCCTTTGTCACCAGCTTTGGGACCTCTGATGTCACCAGCTTTGGGACCTCTGATGGCCAGGGACACGGGCTGGGAGCTGCTGAGATGCTGGGGAAAGGATTGCCAGGATGAGACTGCAGGGGAAGGGGATTCATCCCCAGCACCAGGAGATCCTGAGCCTTTTTCCAGCCCTCCTGGTCCTGGGGGAGCTGGGCCGCCCCCTCCCCACATCCCCCAGCCCTGGAGGGGCTCACCTGGGCATGGTGAGGCTGCCCATGGCCCCCTGAGCCCGCCGAGAGCCCCGGCTGTGGAAGAGGAGCTTGTTATGGAGCCATCCTGCTTTTAATTAACAAATTGAAATCCTAGTTAACAATCCAGCCCCAGGGCTGTTGGAGGCTGGGAGAAGTCGGAGCGTTTGTTATGGAAACAGCAGTTAATTAACAAATAAATAAATAAGTGTGGGCCTGGAGACAGATGTGGGAGGAGGAAGGGGAGATGGCAGCGTGGTCGGGGTGTCCCAGTGGCCTGGCCTGGTGGGATGCAGGGAGGGAGGAGGACATCCATCCATCCGTCCGTTCGTCCGTCCATCCATCCATCCATCCATCCATCCATGCATCTGTCTGTCCATCCATCATCCATCCATGTATCATCCATCCATCCATCCATCCATCCATCCATCCATCCATCCTTCCATCCATCCATCATCCATCCATCCATCCATCATCCATCCATCATCCATCCATCCATCCATCCATCCATCCATCCATCCATCATCCATCCATCATCCATCCATCCATCCATCCATGGATTCCATCCATCCATCATCCATCCATCATCCATCCATCCATCCATCCATCCATCCATCCATCCATCCACCCATCCATCATCCATCCGTCCATCATCCATCCATCCATCCATCCATCCATCCATCCATCCATCCATCCATCCATCATCCATCCGTCCATCATCCATCCATCATCCATCCATCCATCCATCCATCCATCCATCCATCCATCCATCCATCCATCCACCCATCCATCATTCATCCATCCATCATCCATCCATCCATCCATCCATCCATCATCCATCCATCCATCCATCCATCCATCCATCATCCATCCATCCATCATCCATCCGTCCATCATCCATCCATCCATCCATCCATCCATCCATCCATCCATCCATCCATCCCTTATCCATCCATCCATCCATCATCCATCCATCCCTTATCCATCCATCCATCCATCCATCCATCCATCCATCCATCCCTTATCCATCCATCCATCCATCATCCATCCATCCCTTATCCATCCATCCATCCATCATCCATCCATCCATCCATCCATCCATCCATCCATCCATCCATCCATCCATCATCCATCCATCCATCCATCCATCCATCATCCATCCATCCATCCATCCATCCCTTATCCATCCATCCATCCATCATCCATCCATCCCTTATCCATCCATCCATCCATCATCCATCCATCCATCCATCCATCCATCCATCCATCCATCCATCCATCATCCATCCATCCATCATCCATCCATCCATCCATCCATCCATCCATCCATCCATCCATCCGTCCATCCATCCATCATTCATCCATCCATCATCCATCCATCCATCCATCCATCCATCCATCCATCCATCCATCCATCCATCCATCCTTCCATCCATCCATCATCCATCCATCCATCCATCATCCATCCATCATCCATCCATCCATCCATCCATCCATCCATCCATCCATCCATCCATCATCCATCCATCCATCCACCCTGGGGGCTGCCATGGTCTGGCTGGGCACTGCCAGCTCCATTCAGAGCCACTGAGTGCAGGTGGCTCTTGCTGGCAGTGCCAGGACAGATCTGGCCACGTTCCACTCGCCAGGGCCACCTTGGCTGGGCTCCTGGTCCCTGCCTGGGCTTTTCCTGAGCACTTCCAGCTCCAGGAATCACCCCCCAGCCTGGGAGCAGGAATGCCAGCACAGATCTGCAGCAGAGATGGATGAGGTGTGACACCTGCAGCCCGCAGGTGACACCAGTGCCACGCTGGGCACCGCAGGAGGAGGGGACAGCGCTGGGGGGCATCGCTCGGGGCTGCTCTGCATCCCCCTGCAGGGACAGTGGTCACCATTGGTGTCACCTGCGCCCCAGGACAGGGCTGTGGGGCAATCTGGGGGGTGCTGGCTGCTGCCAGGGAGGGGGTGCTGAGGCCGTGCCCTCCCTGGCCGTGCCCTGCAGTGGTCAGTTTGGATTAGCCACAGGGATGTCACCCACAGGGATGTCACCACAGGGATGTCACCACAGGGATGTCACCCACAGGGATGTCACCGAGAGCCCCGGGCGGTGGCTGCTGCCAGCAGGGATTGTCACCAGGGGCGGCTGCTGGGTGCTGAGGGGCCCTGTGGGGGTTTGGGGTCACTGTGCTGCTCCCCCAGGCGCTCAGGGGTCACCGGGAGGTCTCAGTGCCAGTGCCACAGGCTGTGGGATGTGACCCAGTGCCACAGGCTGTGGACGTGACCCAGTGCCACAGGTTGTGGATGTGACCCAGTGTCACAGGCTGTGGGATGGGACCCAGTGCCATGGACAGGGCTGGCTGTGGATGTGACCCAGTGTCACAGGCTGTGGATGTGACCCAGTGCCACAGGTTGGGGTGGCTGTGGGATGTGACCCAGTGCCACAGGTTGTGGGATGGGACCCAGTGTCACAGGCTGTGGATGTGACCCAGTGTCACAGGCTGTGGGATGGGACCCAGTGCCAGGCTGTGGGATGTGACCCAGTGCCACAAGCCGGGCTGGCTGTGGTGACCAACATGGGGACGTGACCCAGTGCCTGTGTGAGGACGTGGGTGGCTGTGGGATGTCACACCACGGGGACATGACCCCTCTGCCAGCCCACACTGAGGCCCTGCAGGGTTTCTGTGGGGTGAGGAGGGGGCAGAGCCCACCTCCCTCCGGCAGCTTCACCTTTCCAGAGGCTTAGGGGAAGGAAATCAGTTTAAGCTGCAGCTCTGCAAATCCTGCGGTGTCACACGGGCTGAGCCGAGCTCTGCTGAGCAGCTCCTCCAGGTCTGCCTTTGCTCAGCCTCCCCCTTAATCCAGTTCCCACACCTCTGCAATCGCCTTAGGGCGTGCAGGGAACCCCAAATCCCCTCTGAGGGAGCGCAGGGAGCGGCGCTGGAGCTCTGGGCTCAGCCCAGCTCCTCTCTGGGGTGCTGAGCCCAGCGCCAGCTCCCTCTGCCAGCCCTCCTGGGGTCACGGGCACACATCCTTACACCCTTCATGCGAGGTGTCCCCACGTCCCCAGAGCTCCCCATGACCCAAAAATCCCTTTTCCCATGTCAGGGAGGCACCGAAGCAGCTGCACGAGTGCACGGGGGGGTTGGATGGAGAGGAGCTGCCCATCCCCAGCTGGGCAGGAGCTGTGACCTGAGCCAGGGGACAGCGTGCCCATGGCCACCAGCCCCTTGTGCTGCCTGTGCCCCTTGCCCAGGGCAGAGCAGCAGCTCTGGGAGCTGCTCTGAGAGGCACCAGAGCAAGGACAGATGTGTTCCAGCAGCAAGGCCACTGCAGGGCACTGGGTGCCAGCCTTGGAGCCTCCCAGCTTCTCCCTGGTCTCGGGCAGGACGGGCACAGCACCTGGCACGGCTCGGGGCTCTGTGTGAGATGTGAGATGCTCCTGCTGCGCTTCCCTGCTCCACAAGGGCGGGTTTGTCCCGCTGGGATCGGGGCAGGGAGGAGAGGACACTGTCCTGGCCCCTCAGCTCCTTTTGGGGAGGCTCCCCCTGCAGCCCCCGGGGTCTCTGTGGTGCTGTGGGACCCTCTCAGCCCACCGAGGGGCAGAGATCAGAAGGAAAATCATGTCCAGAGCTGTTTTCCACATAGCAAAGGAGAGGGATGGAGCAGCAGGCCCAGAAGTGCAGGACACCACATCCAGGTCCCCTCTGTCCCTGAATTCTGTGGGATTGGGGATTCGGCACCTCAGAGGAAGGGCTGGGGGTGGGTGGGGAAAGGAAAACCTGGTGGGACAGGGATGGGGGAACGAAAGCATGATGCTCTCCAATATTCTGTGGGAACCAGAGTATTGTGAGCCTCGGCTGAAATCCCCCTCAGCTCCTTTTGGCAGGGGTCCTTTTGGCATCCCCCGGGGTCTCCGTGGTGCTGTGGGACCCCAGCCCGAGCCCCCCGTCCCTCTCTCAGCCCACCGAGGGGCAGAGATCAGAAGGAAAATCACGTCCAGAGCTGTTTTCCACATGGCAAAGGAGAGGGATGGAGCAGCAGCCCCAGAAGTGCAGGACACCACATCCAGGTCCCCTCTGTCCCTGAATTCTGTGGGATTGGGGATTCGGCACCTCAGAGGAAGAGCTGGGGGTGGCTGGGGAAAGGAAAACCTGGTGGGACAGGGATGGGGGAATGAAAGCATGATGCTCTCCAATATTCTGTGGGAACCAGAGTATTGTGAGCCTCGGCTGAAATCCCCCTCAGCTCCTTTTGGTGGGGCATCCCCTTCATCCCCCGGGGTCTCCATGGTGCTGTGGGACCCCAGCCCGAGCCCCCCGTCCCCCTCTCAGCCCACCGAGGGGCAGAGATCAGAAGGAAAATCACGTCCAGAGCTGTTTTCCACATGGCAAAGGAGAGGGATGGAACAGCAGGCCCAGAAGTGCAGGACACCACATCCAGGTCCCCTCTGTCCCTGAATTCTGTGGGATTGGGGATTCGGCACCCCAGAGGAAGGGCTGGGGAAAGGAAAACCTGGTGGGACAGGGATGGGGGAACGAAAGCATGATGCTCTCCAATATTCTGCGGGAACCAGAGCGCCGTGAGCTCACCAGCCCAGGCACTGATCCCCCAAAAGCCGCGCCGCGTCCCCGCCACCTTCCCACCCCCATCTCCGGCAGCAGAACTCCCCGGCGCGGCTCTCCCGCCGCCTCGGCAGCACCGAACCCCCTGCTAAATAATTCAGGAAGCCGAGTGCCGTCCGCAGGGGCTGCGGATAAACGCGGTAAATGGCTGAGAAATGGAGCGTGTCCTGCGGGAGCCGCCTCCGCGCAGGGTGGCCGGGCCCCCTCTCCTCCCTCCCGGCCCAGGTGGGGGCTCCGGAGCCGCCCAGGTGGGGAGGAGGGGATGGAGCCGAGCTGCCGAGGCCGCTGGAGCAGCGGGAATTGCATTTCATGGCTGGGCAGGCTGGGATGCCCACCCGGCCCCGCGCTCCGAGAGGAGATAAGATTTGATTAAGAAGGCTGCTATTAATTTATGGCAAGTACACTCACGGCAGTGGAGAGGTTGCTTTTAATTAATAGCCAGAAGGAGAGTTTTAAAGCTCTTGGTCTCAGTGGGGGGAGAAGGGAGGGAGGGGAAAGCAGGGAAGGAAGGGAACAAAGTAAGTTGGGAGGATTAATGGTCACATCTGCAATTATAAGTCTTTTTCTTAGTAAAAAGGGCAAAAAAAGCCACATCAAAAGACACGCCGTGGGTGGGGGTGTGGGGGGCAGCCGGGCTGGTCTCTGGGGATGGGATGGGATGGGATGGGATGGGATGGGATGGGATGGGATGGGATGGGATGGGATGGGATGGGTGGGACTGTGCCAGGTGCCTTTGGCACTCCTCCATCCCAGCCTGTGGGGACAGCTGGGTGTCCCTGTGGCTCTGCTGGGCTCAGCACCGAGGGAGGGATCTCTTGGAAGAAATTATTCATTGTGAGGGTGCCCAGAGCAGCTGGGGCTGCCCCTGGATCCCCGGCAGTGCCCAAGGCCAGGCTGGACAGGGCTGGGAGCACCCTGACACAGGGGAAGGTGTCCCTGCCACGGCAGGGGTGGCACTGGATGGATTCTAAGCACTCCCCCAACCCAAACCACCCTGGCATCGGGCGGTTTTGGCTGCGGTGGCGCCGGGATGAGGAGGATGGAGCAGGGTGCGGCTCAGGCTGCTCTGCCCCTGCCCAGGTGTTGGGAGGAGGGCGAGCAGGGCTCAGCCAAGGTTCCCAAACCTCGCTGACTCATTCTTGGCTTCACCCTCGGCTCCCCCAGCCTCAGCCCTGTCCCCTCGGTCCCCCCTGGCAGCACCGTCGCGCTCCACGGCTCCCCAGGTGCCGGCGGCGCTCGGCATTTCAATTCCGTGTTTGCTTTTTATTAAGGGGCTGGAGCCGTGCCTCAGGAATACTAATGGCTCTGGCAGCGCTGGAGAGAGCCTCCAACCCCGCCCTGCCCTGCCACTGCCACCAGGGACCCCGGGAGGTGTCACCAGGGGCACCAGGAGCACCCATGGCGGCGGCTCCGTGCCCTTGGGGACGCGAGGGCCATCGATTCCACCTGGTGGCTTCGCCAGCACCCCCTGCCAAACTTCCCCACCTCACCTGGCACCTGACAGGGCAGGAATGGGATGGAGCCAAGGGGTGGCCGTGTGGGCAGGGCCTCACCTGTCCCCAGGGCCACCACATCGCTGTCACCCCTTGGATGGCCATGAAGGATCCCTTGGGGCCACCGGAGGCTGTGACCCCCCCGGGGTGCTTGGGGACACTCTGCTCCCCATGGGCGCTGTTTTTGGTGCCGTTTTGGGGTGATGCTCCCCCCTTCCCCAGCCCCCCCAGATGCGGCGGCGCCGAGGACCCGCGCGGCGAATATGTTCCACAAATGAATAATAAAAACAAAGGGAAATTACCCTCTTATTGAAACTCGTTTTATGAATAAAACAATTATTCTGGTAATTGAAAAAATGTGTCGTTAAATTAAATGCAGTGGTTCCTATTAAAATTTTAGTGGATTTCTTCTTCTCCTCTGTTTCTTTTTCCCCCCCTTTTCTTCCTTGCCTCCCTCCCTCCTGCCTCCGCTGGCGGCTAAAGGCTGGTAATTATAGCGGAGGGTTTCGCTTTCTCTTTATTGTTTTTTAATCTCTTCGTGCTGCGGAGCCAGCGAGAGCCTGATGCCGGGGAGATTTAGCTCCATCTCCCCGTGCTGGGGGGGCCGTGGTGGGAGCTGCTTGGTGCCGGTGCCAGGTGGCTGTGCCACTGCTCCTGGAGGGGTTGGCACCTTCTTTACTGAGTTGGCACCTTCTTTATTGGGCTGGCATCCTCCTTCCCAGGCTGGCATCCTCCTTTTTGGGTGATGATGCCCTGGGAAGGATGAGGGAGCCCTGGGAAGCTCCATCTCCCCATTCTGGGGGAATCTGTGGTGGGAGCTGCTTGGTGGCAGTGCCAGGTGGCTGTGCCACCGCTCCTGCAGGGGTTGGCACCTTCTTTACTTGTCTGGCATCCTTCTTTCCAGGCTGGCATCCTCATTTTTGGGCGGTGATGCCCTGGGAAGTTCCATCTCCCCATTCTGGGGGAATCTGTGGTGGGAGCTGCTTGGTGCTGGTGCCAGGTGGCTGTGCCACCACTCCTGCAGGGGTTGGCATATTCTTTATTGGGTTGGCACATTCTTTACGGGGCTGGCACCTTCTTTACGGGGCTGGCACCCTCCTTTCCAGGCTGCCGTGCTCTTCTTTAGGAGGTGATGCCCCAGGCAGGACAGGGGGCCCTGGTGAGCTGTGGGACGTGGCTCTGTCCCCTCTGTGTGCCCCAGGCGGGGTGTGGGCAGAGCAGTGGCACTTCCAGGGCTGTGTCCTGGTGGGACCAGCGTTGTTGGGAAGGAGGAAGAGGATGGAGCTGTTTGCCCTGAGGCAGGTGCTGGTCCCTGGCGCTGGCCGGGCTCTGCTGGGTACCCGGAGCCCGCAGGTGAGGCCGGGCTGGGTCCAGGGCATCCCCCAGGTCCCGGTGGGCACCGGCTCCGTTGGGATCCCTGGATCAGCAGGAACGGGCCGGTCACCGTGCAGTGGGTGAGCTGGGCAGGGAGGGACTGGATGCCACCCCGAGGGGACGGACACATGCACACACGGGGATTGCACCGGGCAGGAGGGGACCCGGCTGTCCCACAAGCTTCGAGGGTGGCCCGAGGGATGGGATCTCCTGCCCGCATCCCCCTGAGAGGGACGGGAACAGGAGGGGCTGCCCCTCTTCCCCTCCACCGCAGCTGCCGAGCCCTCGGCCGCCACCCCGGGATCCCTCCCGGCTTAACCCTCCCCGTCCCTTCCCATCAGGAGGGATTTGGAGGCCGAGAGAGGGGAGCTTAGAGCCCGGCTGGCCCATTAGGGCCGGGAATTAGGATCCATTACGGCTCTTAGGGAGCCCTGCCCTACATCCCGGCTCCAAACCCCCCGGCCCTGATGTAACTAAAGCGCGGGGGCCAGCGCTGCGATCCCATTAGGCGGGATTAGTGCCGTGCCAGGCCCTGGCATTAAATTGTCACCGGCAGGGGAGAGAGAGAGCCGGGAATGTCCCTGTCCCTGTCCCCGTCCCCCTTCCCTGCTGGAATCCCGAGGGCAGGATGGGGACAGAGGGGTTTGGTGGCGCGGAGGGGACACTGCTGGCGTGTCGGGGGTGGCAGGGGGTGGCAGGGGGTGGCACAGGAGCCGCGCCGCCGGCAGATGTGCAGATGTTCCCGGAGACGCCCCTCGCTGCCGCCTGCCTTTGGAAAGTGATGAATTTCTGCACCAACTAATTAGCCTCTAATTAGCAAGCGGAGTGTAAACAGTCACAACAGATGGGGGAGAGGCGGAATGAGCAGTAATGACCCTTCCTTTGGGGGGGACGTGGCTGTCATCCACCGCCAACCCTGCCCCTGGGCCCGGGGGAACGGCAGCTCCCCTCCGTCCGTGCCAGCTCCGTGGGGACGCGGTGACAGCTCCATGAGCCTGGATTTGGTGGTGCCAAGGCCTGTCAGGGATGCTGGTGTCCCCAGGAGCAGAGCTGGCATGGCCGGAGAGGGAAACTGAGGCTGGGGGGCTGCGGAAGGGGCTGGTGATGAAGGGGATAGCCCTGCTCAGCATTGGGACCCCCCCACTCTTCTCCCCTCCAAGAGCTGGTGTGGGCACCCCTGGGGACACCAGGAGCACCAGGAGCACCAGGAACACCGGGTCTTGTCCCTGGAGGCCTCTTTGGAGAGCTGGAATGAAGGAGCCACCATCCCCTCCCTGGATCCCCCCTGTCCTTCAGCCACCCCTGGCGGGGCACGGGGCTCCCCGGAGGACGAGGAGGATTCCACCGGAGCTCGGTGCCACCCTCACCCCTCACAGGGGACCCTGTCCCCGCTGTCCCTGCCGTGCTCGGGCTGGGTTTGCCCTTCAGCCCAGAGCGATCCCACCCTCGCGGAATCAGGAGCCGCCTCTCCTCCCCTGCGCCGTTTTTCACCCCTTAATGCAGAACAGATGGCTCGGGCGCTTCAAAGCGTGATGAGCCTTAGCTGCTTAAAATCAAATTAGGATGGATGCGAGCGGCGGGCGGGCCCAGGGGAAGGTGCACCAGCGGCACCCTGATCCCAAACGCTCCCCAAACGCTCCCCAGGCACCTCCAGGACAGCTCCCAGGTGCCTCCCAGGCACTGGGTGCAGGGGGTGCGCTGGGCACGCCGAGTCTCAGTGCCACTGTGCCCATGGAACACTCAGCTGGGCCCTGGCAGCACAGCCTGGTGGTCCTGAGGGATCAGAATTCCAGCACAGCCTGGTGTTCCTGCGGGAATCAGCATTTCCTGGGGCTCAGCATTCCCTGAGGGATCAGCATTCCCTGGGGACCAGCCCCTGTGCCGCGCTTGGACGCTCCCTGCAGCCGCATCGTGCCCAGTGGATGCCAGTCCAGGGCATGGCTCATTTACCGGTTTCATGCAGGAGGTGTTTGGATCCAGAGCTGCCATCTGGCTGTGCCACGTCCCCATCTGGGCACTGCCATAATCCCAAAGTCCCCGGGCTGGCGTGGGCGATGGCCCAGCCTTGCAGGTCAAGCTGTGCCGTGCTGTGGGGACGTGTGGCGTGCACAGGTGGCACAGATCCTGCTCTGGGTGTTCCTGTGAGCCCTGTGGCACCTCTGTCCCCACTCCTGGGCACCCTGAGGGTGGCAGGGCTGCCCTGCCAGAGCTCCCCAGGCCAGGGAACAGCAGGGCCAGGGGTCAGGATCACAGCAGTGGTGCCAAACCCCACAGCCAGGGCACCGAGCTGCCCCTGTGCCACCCAGGACGTGCTGGGCTGCTGTGCCCTGATGCCCCAATGTCCAGATCCATCCTGGATCCGAGGCAGGGACACCAGGAGGAGTCAGGACTGCCCCTTCCAGCTGGTGCTGCTGAAGGTCAGAGAGGGAGATTAAATGAACCAGCCACAAGCTGCTCCTTCCCTTCCTGATGGCTCGCCTGGCATCCAGCACCGCTGTGCCCTGCCCTTTGCCAGGCAGCGTGGTGCAAATCCCCTGGGCATTTCCATGTGGGTGTGCAGGAGCCAGGAGCGAGCAGAGGGACCCTCAGCACGGCTCTGGGGGTCCCACAAACTCCTGTCACACCCCCAGGGTGCTGGGCACTGCCTTGGTGCCGCTCCCGGGGATGCGCGGCAGGAATTCATCTCGAGCAGACAAGAAAGCAGAGCCCTACCCCAAAGAAAAAACCCAGAGCTGTGATTGAACGTGCACTTGAAAGCTGCTGGGGAATATGAATGTGCCTTTGAAGTAAAAGGGCTTCCATTTGTTAAGCAGAAAATGGAGCTGTGTGGTTCGATTTATAGTTTTACTTAGCAAATAAAACAGGAGAGGAGTAAGTGGTTGTGCCTCGCTCGGCTCGCAGCCCCTCCGCCCCTTCACCCCCCGAGTTAAAAGCTCCGAGATGCTACAAAGGGAGCTGGGAATGAAGCAGAGCAGCAGCTTAGATAAACCTGCAGCAGGCTGAGCCCTCGTGGATGGGCTGCTGGAACGGTTCGGGGGGGGACAAGGGACAGGGAAGGGGCTGGGGCGGGGAGGTGGCGACGCCAAAGGAATCATGGAGTGCTTTGGGTTGGAAAGGATTCAACCACTTTGCTCCGTGCCCTGCCAGGTGCTGAGCGCTCCATGGGGATGTGGGGCCCTGATCCCTGTCCCCCCTCTCCCCACAGACGATGTCTCCCCGTACTTCAAGACGGAGCCGGTGCGGAGCCAGGTGCACCTGGAGGGGAACCGGCTGGTGCTGACCTGCATGGCCGAGGGCAGCTGGCCCCTGGAGTTCAAGTGGCTGCACAACAGCCAGGAGCTCACCAAGTTCTCCCTGGAGTACAGGTGAGTCTGGAAAGGGCGCTCAGCCATCAGCAGGGGCTGCCCAGGGAGGTTTGGATTGCCCATCCCTGGAGGAGAACTGGGGCTGGCGCTCGGCTCTGGGCTGGGGACAAGGTGGGGATGGGGCACAGCTGGGACACGATGACCTTGCTGGTGTTTTCCAGCCTCAGTGACTCTGGATTCTGAGTGTTCCCGAGCATCCGTGGCAAATCCTGCCTGTCATGCTGCTCCCTGGCAGGTGCCAGTGCCAGGGTGCCATCCTGGGAGGTGGCACAGAGGCAGCTCTTGGCAGCCCCGGAGCTGTGGCTCTGTTTGCAGAGCAAACGGGACTTTAAGCAGGTCAGCAGCGGGGAGGAGGTGTTTGCACAAGCAGATTAACACCTCAACGCCGGGCTGTGCATCACAGCCCCCGGGGCTCCCTGCGGGAGAGTGCCCAGCTCCAGCCCCCTGTGCCAACTGCTCCTGGCACGGAGCGGCTCCAGCCCCTTGGAGATGGCCTTTAAATCAAGGTGGGCACCTCTCGCCGTCTCCTCTGAGTGTGTGTGTCATCCTCTCTGTTTTAATCAATAATTCAGGTTGAGACAAGCCGTTCCCCCTTCCCAGCGTCGAATCCGGAGGCTTCGTGTTGCTGTGGCAACGCTGGGGCTGCTCTGGGATGCCGGGAAGGCACAGAGAGCGGCTGGGTGATGGCTGTGCCCCGCTGGGATCCTGGAGCCAGGGCCCTCCCTGGGCACTGTCCCCTCCTGAGCGTGGTGCCTGCAGCTCTGCAGTGCCCTGAGTCCCTCCTGGGGGCCCTGAGGGACGCCCCTGTCCCTTGTCATGGTGTGGAAGCTCAGGCACCTGTTGAGCCCCTCAATTCCCTGTTGGGGATGCAGGGGCAGGGAAAAGGAGTCAGGACCTCGATCCCGGGCCCTGCTCTGCCCTGGGAATGGGTTGGGATGCCCGAGGGTCACCTCCAAACCCAGAATGGGCGTTCTTGTGGTGTTACATTTTATTTAAACGGCATGTGGTAAAATGTAACACCACACGTTCTAACCCCTTTCCCTGAGTTTCTCCTGCGTTTGATCCATGCCTCAGTCGGCCCTTCAGTAGGAAAGGGCCCAGCAGTGGTGTCTGTGCTCTGGGATGCCAGGGAGCTGCACATCCCTGCATCCCTGCATCTCTGAATCCCTGTATCCCTGTATCCCTGTATCCCTGCATCTCTATATTCCTGCATCCCTGCATCCCTGCATTCCTACATCCCTGCATCCCTGCATTTCTGAGTCCCTGTATCCCTGTATCCCTGCATCCCTGCATCCCTGCATTCCTGCATCCCTGCATCCCTGCATTTCTGAGTCCCTGTATCCCTGCATCTCTATATTCCTACATCTCTATATTCCTGCATCCCTGCATCCCTGCATTCCTGCATCCCTGAATCCCTGGATCCTTGTACCCTGCATCCCTGCATTCCTGCATCCCTGAATCCCCTCATCCCCTCATCCCTGCATCCTTGTACCTTGCATCCCCACATTCCTGCATCCCTGAATCCCTGTATCCTGGTATCCCTGTATCCCTCCATCCCTGCATTTCTGAATCCATGCATTCCTGCATTCCTGCATCCCTGTATCCCCAAATCCCCACATCCCTTCATCCCTGCATCACCACATTCCCGCATCCCTGCAGCCCACATCCTTGAGTCCATGCATTCCTGCATCCCTGAATCCCCACATCCCCTCATCCCTGCATCCCTCCATTCCTGCATCCCTCCATTCCTGCATCCCCACATCCCTGCATCCCCACATCCCCACATCCCCACATCCCTGCATCCCTGCATCCCTGCATCCCTCCATTCCTGCATCCCCTCATCCCCACATCCCTGCATCCCTGCATCCCCTCATCCCTGCATCCCTGCATTCCTCCATCCCTGCATTCCTCCATCCCTGCATTCCTCCATCCCCTCATCCCTGCATCCCCACATCCCCACATCCCTGCATCCCCACATCCCTGTATCCCTGGATCCCTGCCTCCCCGCATCCCCAGATCCCTGCTCCAAGGTGACTCCCCTGGAGCCCCCAGCTCCAGCGCTCAGGCAGAAAGGATTAAGGAAAGGAAGCAAAACCCAAGCAAACAAACACGTGGGGAAAACCCAAAACCCAAACAAACCCAGCTCAGCCAACGGAGCAGAGGAGGCAGCGTGCAAATCCCAAATCCCTGCTGGGCTCCCCTGGACCCTGCCAGCATCCCTTGGCTCTGCCCGCGGCTCCGTGGGGATTTGGAGAGTGGAGACGAGGGCTTGGCTGTCGTGCCTGGCACTGGAGGCTGCTGGTGAGAAGGAGAAGGACCAAAATTAGTTATGATGGGCAGAAATTGAATTTTAATAGAGCTGTCGGTGGCGCGGAGCCAGCCCGCTCAGGCAGTGGGAAGGTTGTAATTAAAAGTTAACGAGTTTAGAAACAGAGTAATCCTTGGAGAGGGGAGGACTGGTGCTGATGGCCAGGGAGGCTCAGGGATGGTCTTGGCCGTGTGGGGCTGGGGATGGCTCTGGAATTGGGGTGCACCAGTCCCTTGCAGCTCAGTGCTGCTGTGTGTCCCTCAGTCCAGGGACAGGAGGACGTTCCCAGGGTCTGGCTGTGCCCATGAGGACAGGAGGACATTCCCAGGGTCTGGCTGTGCCCATGAGGACAGGAGGACATTCTCAGGGTCTGGCTGTGCCCATGAGGACAGGAGGACATTCCCAGGGTCTGGCTGTGCCCATGAGGACAGGAGGACATTCCCAGGGTCTGGCTGTGCCCATGAGGAAGGCTTTGGAGAGGACAACGTGCTGTGGGGGCTGGCTGGGCTTGGCGGCATCACTCATGGTTCCCAGCCAGGCTTGGTGGCATCACTTATGAGTCCCAGCCAGGCTTGGTGGCATCAGCTCACAGCTCCCAGCCAAGGCTGTGTCTCCACCCTCATCATCCTCACTGCTGCTCCCCAGACCCTCTCCTGAGCAGGGCATCCCTCCAGCTGCAGTGGCACTCGTGCAATTCCCATTTGTGGGGCTGTGGGCAGGGGCTGGCTGTGCCCCTGTCACCCTGGAGCCGCCCTGCTCGGTGCTCATGGTGGCCAGAGGAGCTCACGGTGGCCAGAGGAGCTCAGGGTGGTCAGAGGAGCTCACGGTGGTCAGAGGAGCTCAGTGGTTGGAGGAGCTCACGGTGGTCGGGTCGGAGGAGCTCACGGTGGTCAGAGGAGCTCACGGTGGTCAGAGGAGCTCAGGGTGGTCAGAGGAGCTCAGGATGGTCAGAGGAGCTCAGGATGGTCAGAGGAGCTCACATGGTCAGAGGAGCTCAGGATGGTCAGAGGAGCTCACATGGTCAGAGGAGCTCAGGGTGGTCAGAGGAGCTCACGGTGGTCAGAGGAGCTCAGGATGGTCAGAGGAGCTCAGGATGGTCAGAGGAGCTCAGGATGGTCAGAGGAGCTCACATGGTCAGAGGAGCTCAGGATGGTCAGAGGAGCTCAGGGTGGTCAGAGGAGCCCACAGAGGTTGGAGGAGCTCAGTGGTCGGAGGAGCTCAGGGTGGTCAGAGGAGCTCACGGTGGTCGAAGGAGCTCAGGATGGTCAGAGGAGCTCAGGATGGTCAGAGGAGCCCACAGAGGTTGGAGGAGCTCAGTGGCTGGAGGAGCTCACGGTGGTCAGAGGAGCTCAGTGGTCAGAGGAGCTCAGGGTGGTCAGAGGAGCTCAGGATGGTCAGAGGAGCCCACAGAGGTTGGAGGAGCTCACGGTGGTCAGAGGAGCTCACGGTGGTCAGAGGAGCTCAGTGGTCAGAGGAGCTCAGGGTGGTCAGAGGAGCTCAGGGTGGTCAGAGGAGCTCAGGATGGTCAGAGGAGCTCAGGATGGTCAGAGGAGCTCAGGGTGGTCGGAGGAGCTCAGGATGGTCAGAGGAGCTCAGGGTGGTCAGAGGAGCTCACGGTGGTCAGAGGAGCTCAGTGGTCAGAGGAGCCCACAGAGGTTGGAGGAGCTCAGTGGTTGGAGGAGCTCAGGGTGGTCGGAGGAACTCAGGATGGTCAGAGGAGCTCACGGTGGTCAGAGGAGCTCAGGGTGGTCGGAGGAGCTCAGGATGGTCAGAGGAGCTCACGGTGGTCAGAGGAGCTCACACCACGCCGCGTTTCCAGGGAAGGAGCCGCTCTCCCAGTTTGGCAGCGTTTCCATGGCGACCGCCCTTTCCTTCCCGCAGCGGTTCCGCCGCCACCGGAGCGGCTCTCGGCGTTCACCCAGGGCCAGGTGGGCACCGGGCCGGGTTTGTGCCCAGCCCCGAGCCCGGCAGGGCAGCGCGGGGCCCGTGCTTGGAGCTGATCCCTCGGGAGCATCCCCGGGGAGCGCTCGGCTCTCTGAGCATCCCGAGCCAACCTCCCCGAGGAGCATCCCGGGGGATCCGGTGCCATGAGGGACTCCAGAAGGCCTGGGGAGCAGCCCGGGGCTGTGTGCCTGTGCAGCCATCCCCC
Source organism: Calcarius lapponicus (assembly GCA_039654755.1). Classification (NCBI taxonomy): domain Eukaryota; kingdom Metazoa; phylum Chordata; class Aves; order Passeriformes; family Fringillidae; genus Calcarius; species Calcarius lapponicus. Next base: position 110,002 of record JBBFKN010000136.1, on the reverse strand, counting down.
CTGGGGGACTGGGGGGGATTGGGCACCAGCCTGGCTCTGGGTGTGACCATGGGCTCATCCCCCGGAGCATCCCTGGGGATGGAGCATCCCGGCTTGGATCCAGGAGCATGCAGAGCCGCTTCCCTCGGGGGGATGGAGCAGGAGGGACCCCCAAGGGACGTGAGCAGCAGCCTGGCTCTGTGTGTGTGTGTGTGTGTGTGTGTGTGTGTGTGTGTGTGGAGCCTTCCTCCCCTGGGAGCATCCCTGGGGCTTTGGGGGGCTCAGGGATTCAGGAATCAGCCTGGCTCTGTGTGTGTGTCTGTGTGTGTGTGTCTGTCTGTCTGTCTGTGTGTCTGTGTGTGGAGCCATCCTCTCCTGGGAGCATCCTGGGGACTGTGGGGGGCTCAGGGATTCAGGGATCAGCCTGGCTCTGGGTGTGTGTGTGTGTGTGTCTGTCTGTCTGTGTGTCTGTATGGAGCCATCCTCCCCTCAGGATCAGCCTGGTTCTGTGTGGGTGTGGGTGTCTCTATGGAGCCATCCTCCCTTAGGAGCATCCCTGGGGCTGTAGGGGGCTCAGGATCAGCCTGGCTCTGTGTGAGTGTGTGTCTGTCTGTGTGTCTGTCTGTGTATCTGTGTGTCTGTCTGTATGTCTGTGTCTGGAGCCATCCTGCCTTAGGAGCATCCCCGGGGCTGTGGGGGGCTCAGCAATCACCCGGCTCTGTGTGTGCCTGTGGATCTGTGATCCCAGAACGTTCCTGGTGGGTGGGATGGGATCAGGGACCCCCTGCCCTGCCCTCCCTCCATTCCCTGCCGCTGCCATGGGGTGCCCGAGGCTGTTTCCCCATGGGATCCCTGCTCTGGGTGCCCCTCAGGGACTCCCCTCTGGTGCCCACGAGGGCACAGCAGCCTGGGTGCCCCCGCACTCAGCTGGGTGCCCTGGCCCAGCCCTGGTTGTGCCTCCAGGGTCCCTCCCGTGCTGGGCTCTCCGGAGCTGCCGGGATGAGGAATCGCAACATGCAAATCAGGCAGCTTGATGTCTTTAATGAAATCCTCGGAAGGGAAGCGCTTCTCTGGTGAATTGAGGATATTTATTTCTCGTACAAGAAATTTAACATGCAGATTAGTTGGGGCTGGTAATTTATCACAGGAGATTGTCCTATTAAGGGCTGCATCGAGTCCTGCTGCCTTTGGAAATTACCTTACACATAGATTACCTCTGGACAGACTCCCATCCCTGGAGATGCATCCTCTGGCTCCTAAATCAGCCCTCGTGCCTCTCCCCAGGGCCTCCACAGCTGGTGCAGGAGTCCAGCAGCGACTGAAGCATTCCCTGCCTCCTCTCAAGAGCCCAGATCCCCTTTGCTGGAGCTTGCAGGAGTGTAATTCCATCTCTGACTCGGGCTGGCTTTGCCCCAGCTCCCCTCTGCCAAGCGGGGCTGGCACAGCTGAGCCTCCCTGTGCCATCCCATGCCAGCCCTGGGGCGGGTTTTCCAGCACGTGGTGTCTCTGATCCATCTCCATCTCCTTTCTGTGTGGGCTCACCCAGATTTGGGGCAGATTTGGGGCTCTTCCAAGCCCTGCTCCTCCCTTGGGCTGTTTTGGGGCGTCCCTTGGGGTGCAGGGACACAACTGGCTGCACACACAGGGCCCTGACGTGCCCTTATGGCCTGGTGAGGATCCCAAATGTTTGATGCCCAGAGTTTGTCCCCAGATTATGTCAAATACAGAGCCAGGAGCCTCTGAAAACCCCAGGCCTGGGGCAAACAGGATGGATCACCCTCAGATTGCTGCTGGGAGCTCATCCCTGCTCTGGTGGGCCCAGCTCTTCGCCAGGCCAGGTGTGGAGCCCATCCCTCTGCCTTGGGGGGCTAATTACCATGCAGTGAATTAATTAACGGCAACTGAAGAACATTGGAAGGGTTGCAGCCAGGCTGGGTGGGAGCCCAGCAGGGCTTTCCTGGTTCTGGTGGCTCCAGCCTGGCCTGTGTCCCCGTTGGTGTCACCACAGGTGGCAAAGCCCCAGGAGCGCTGGTGAGGAGCCTGGGCAGCACGGGGGATGATTTTCCTGGGAATGTTTGCGCTGGGGAGGCTCCTGCCTGTCTCGGTGCCTTCTTTGGAACTTTAGGGACGCTTGGAGGTTGGCGTGAGGAGCTGTGGGCGCAGGGCAGCGGTGCCATTGAGCCACAGCAGCGTCAGGATGGGCAGGAGGCACGGAGGAATCTCCCTGCTGGGATCCCAGAGGGGCTCAGGAGGAGAGGACAGGGGGAACCTGCCAGAGCAGGAGATGCCACCTTGGGAGGCGGCCAAGCCCGTGCTCAGCAATGCGCCAGAGCCCTCCGGATGCCGCAGCACGGATCGAGGCTCGCTCCGTCCCCGCTCCGCAGGAAGGAGGCTGATTAATACACGGGCATTAATTATTAAATGGCTCATTGTTCTGGCAGGGCCAATTGAGGCAGCGATTTACGGCGCTGCCAATTCCCACGGCCGAGGGAGGGAAAACACTCCCGGGCAGGAGGAGAGGCAGCGGCCACGTGGATCCAAAGAGAATCCGTTCCAATCGGGAGCTAATTGAGATCCAATAGCCCAGTTAAGCGGGGCTGATGGAGCTCCGGGGGGGCCTCGCAGCCTCATCGAGCGCTGGCCCGGAGCAGGGGCCGGGACACCGCTCGGATGCTCCGAGTCGTTAAACCTCTGCTAAGTGTGTTTTAATGCTCACTTGACATTTCATTATCCCACAGTAACTATTCAAACACGCGTCCCCTCCAGAATTAATTAGTCGTTATGCAGGATATTAATCAAAGGGGATTGTGCCAGGGCTGCTTCCACCCCAAACCCGATCCAGCTGTTGCTGTTCCCGGGCGGCATTGGAAGAACCTCACAGATTTCTGCGCTCAATTTGATGGATCAAATCCTTTGGCTGCCGCTTTTCCCGGCCCTTCTCCACCCCCTCAATCTAAGAATAATTCGGCAGCGTCAGCCCCACGCTCCTCAGCAGCCCTACAATAACAGAGCCGGGGCTGGGGCACGGCTGGGCCGGAGGGACTGGGGATGGATGGATGGATGGATGGATGGATGGATGGATGGATGGATGGACGGACAGCCCTACAATAACAGAGCCACGGCAGCAGCCAGGGCTGGGGCACAGCTGGGCCGGAGGGACTGGGGATGGATGGATGGATGGATGGATGGATGGATGGATGGATGGATGGATGGATGGGTGGATGGATGGATGGAGGGATGGAGGGACAGACGGACAGCCCTACAATAACAGAGCCGGGGCTGGGGCACGGCTGGGCCAGAGAGACTGGGGATGGATGGATGGATGGATGGATGGATGGATGGATGGATGGATGGATGGATGGGTGGATGGATGGACAGCCCTACAATAACAGAGCCGCGGCAGCAGCTGGGGCATGGCTGGGATAGGGACAATCCTGAGGGATGGCACGGTGAGGAGCTGGGCATGGCCAGGAACTGGGCGCACTGCTGTGCCCTGCCCAGCTGAGGGACTGGGGATGGATGGATGGATGGACAGATGGACAGATGGACAGACGGACAACCTTACAATGACAGAGCCCTGGCAGAAGCCGGGACTGGGGCATGGCTGTGCCAGAGGGATGGGAGCAGTCCTGAGGGATGGCACGGTGAGGAGCTGAGCACGCTGCTGTGCCCTGCCCGGCTGAGGGACGGGGGACGGATGGACGGACGGACAGGCTGCCATTCCCAGCGTGCAGCCATCCATCTGTCAGACAGATCCGGTGCCAAAGCTGCCGCTGCAGACCCGCGGCTCCCCCGGCACGGGGGTCCTGCCCGCGGAGCCCCCTCCTGACCCCGGGGCTGAGCGGGACGGAGCCGCTTCCTGCCGGGGCAGGGGGGGTCAGCGCTCGCTTCTCCCCACGGACCGTGCCCTGTCAAGCTCCGTCTTCACAGAGAAGCCAAACAAACCCCTGGAACAGTGGAGTCAGCAGCGAGGGCTGCGCCGGGAGCTGGGCCAGCTTCACCTCGGTCCCGGCTGCAGCGGGGGCGGGGGGACAAAGCCACCCGGCCGGGGGGACAAAGCCACCGGGAGCGGTCCCAGCTGGAGCAGCTCCTTCCTCGCGTGCGACAAAGGCCCTGGAGCTCCTGGCCACGAAGCTGTGACACAAACTGGGGGGCGGGGTGGCATCCTCCCCCTCCTGCCTGCAGCGCATCCCCTGCGAGGGGTGGCAGGGGGTGACATTGGGGGTGAAATCAATCCCCGTCCCCTCCCGGCCAGGCGCGATGGGGGAAGGAAATCGAAGCCGAGCGCTGTTGGATGAAAGCCTCGGTGGAAGGCGAGCGGGGAGAACAAAGTCTGTGCGGGTTTGGTTGATGACTGCGGGCTGGGCTGAGCCGGGAATTGATTTCCTTTCTCCGGGCTATTTTCAGCTGCTGAGGTGTGTGTGCAAGTGCTGCTGCTTCAATAACTCCTCCAGCTCCTGTGTGCGGGGAACAGGCCCCCTAAATTGGATCTGCTGGGGTAACCTGGGCTGGGGACACGGCTCCCTGTGCCCGTGGAGTGTCCTGGGCTGGGGACACGGCTCCCTGTGCCCATGGAGTGCACATGGCTGGGGACACGGCTCCCTGTGCCCGTGGAGTGTCCATGGCTGGGGACACGGCTCCCTGTGCCCACAGAGTGCTCATGGCTGGGGACACGGCTCCCTGTGCCCACAGAGTGTCCTGGGCTGGGGACACGGCTCCCTGTGCCCACGGAGTGTCCTGGGCTGGGGACATGGCTCCCTGTGCCCGTGGAGTACCCATGGCTGGGGACACGGCTCCCTGTGCCCGTGGAGTGTCCTGACCTGGGGACACGGCTCCCTGTGCCCGTTGAGTGTCCTGGGCTGGGGACATGGCTCCCTGTGCCAATGGAGTGCCCATGGCTGGGGACACGGCTCCCTGTGCCAATGGAGTGCCCATGGCTGGGGACATGGCTCCCTGTGCCCGTGGAGTGTCCATGGCTGAAGACACGGCTCCCTGTGCTCATGGAGTGTCCTGGGCTGGGGACACGGCTCCCTGTGCTCATGGAGTGTCCTGGGCTGGGGACACTTCTCCCTGTGCCCGTGGAGTACCCATGGCTGGGGACACGGCTCCCTGTGCCCATTGGGTGCACATGGCTGGGGACACGGCTCCCTGTGCCCGTGGAGTGTCCTGGGCTGGGGACATGGCTCCCTGTGCCCACTGAGTGCCCATGGGGACACGGCTCCCTGTGCCCATGGAGTGTCCTGCCCGTGGGGACACCACGCTGCCAGGCCTGTGCTGAAGGTGCTCCCTGTGACCTCGTTTGTGTCCCTTGGGCTGCGCCAGCTCCGGTGGCTTTGCATTGTCCCCACCTGGAGGGGACACGGCAGTGAGGACACAAGTTTGGGGACACACGTGTCCCTGCACTGCCATGTGTCTGTCCATCCATCCGTCCATCCATCCATCCATCCGTCCGTGGGCGTGCGCGCGCTCGGGAGTCGCGGTGTGATTTATTAACGAGGACACGGCAAGGAGAGCGGGCCCATTACTCCTGGCGTCTGCAGCCCTTCCTGACAGCTCCGTGGAATTGAAATATCTTATTTAAAGCCTCTGGGGAGCGTTTTTAAATATCAGCCATGACACTCAAGGTCTCGTCCCCAAAGGGCGCCCTCCCTCCTCCTCCTCCTCCTCCTCCTCCTCCTCCCGCGGGGACGGGTGACCCCGGCACGCCGCGTGGGTGGGCGGCTGGCTGGTGTCACCGCGGCTTGGTGACAGTCCTGCCGGGCCAGGGGACAGCCCTGCGTCCCTGTCACCCTCTGCCGTGCGCAGGGAACTCGCTCCTCAGGTCTTATGAAAGTTTAATTTACGCTCGGTTCTCAGAAGAGCAAACAGAGCTCTGCCGAAAGAGCCCGCGGCGGGTTTTAACGCAAGATTAGATTTTTTGGGCAGGGAGGGCTGAGCTCGCTTTATTTATTATTCCCTCTCTGCTTTATCTCGCAGCGCTCCCCCGGCTGTTCCAGGGGGTGAAACTGCAGCTCCAGGGCTGGGGACAGCGCTGGTGCCACCAGGGTCCGCCCTGGGGACCGCGGCCACGCTCGGGGGGTGATGGAGCGGAGATTTCCTTTATCTCCTCACCCGCTGCTGCCGCTGGCCGCTGATAAGAGCAGGCGTGGGGGTGATAAGGGGGGGGTCAACCGGGATTCATCGGAGCAGGGCTGGGTTTGGCCACTCTCAGATCCAGGCTGGGTGACAGCAGCAGATCGCAGCGTCACTGCTGGGGCTGGGGCAGGGCTCAGGACAGCGGGTCCCAGCCCCTGGACCGGGAGGGTGACAGCCACCGGCTTGTGCACGGCCAGTGTGGGTGGCCGCGAGTCCCTGGGTGGCAGTGAGGGACACTGGGGTGGCAGGGAGGGACACTGCGGTGTCCCCCATCCTGCACACACATCCACGTACCGCTCTCACTTCCAGCAGCTCCTCGGGGAGAAGGAGCTCCTGGCACACGTGCAGTAAATCGAGAGGCTGCGCAGGACCTGCCGCCCCTCCGGGGGGCTGTGACAGTGGCACGGATGTCCCCTCATGGCTGGTTCCCCTCCCGCAGGTACATGATCACCTCGCTGGACCGCACCCACGCCGGCTTCTACCGCTGCATCGTCCGCAACCGCATGGGAGCGCTGCTGCAGCGCCAGACCGAGGTGCAGGTGGCCTGTAAGTGACCGTCCCGCCCCGAGGGGACCGCGCGGGGACACCCGAGCTCCCGGCGCCGGGGGACAGCTCTGCTGGGGGTGCCGCTCGCGGCCAGCGCGGGGAGCCTGCAGCGTCCTGGGGTGACACTGGCAGGGACATCCAGAGTGTCCATAGGGTGACACTGGCAGGGACATCAGAGCATCCTGGGGTGACACTGGCAGGGACATGGGAGCGTCCCTGGGGTGACACTGGCAGGGACATTGGAGCATTCCTCGGGTGACACTGGCAGGGACATTGGAGCATCCCTGGGGTGACACTGGCAGGGACATCCAGAGTGTCCATAGGGTGACACTGGCAGGGACATCGGAGCATCCTGGGGTGACACTGGCAGGGACATCGGGGCGTGCCTGGGGTGACACTGGCAGGGACATCGGGGCGTTCCTGGGGTGACACTGGCAGGGACATCCAGAGTGTCCATAGGGTGACACTGGCAGGGACACCCAGAGCATCCCTGGGGTGACACTGGCAGGGACATCAGAGCATCCCTGGGGTGACACTGGCAGGGACATTGGAGCATTCCTCGGGTGACGCTGGCAGGGACATCAGAGCATCCCTGGGGTGACACTGGCAGGGACATCAGAGTGTCCATAGGGTGACACTGGCAGGGACATCAGAGCATCCCTGGGGTAATGCTGGCAGGGATATCGGAGCATCCCTGGGGTGACACTGGAAGGGACATCAGAGCATCCCTGATCTGATGCTGGCAGGGACATTGGAGCATCCCTGGGGTGATGCCAGGAGGGATCTCTGCAGCATCCCTGGGGTGACACTGGCAGGGACATTGGAACATCCCTGAGGTGACACTGGCAGGGACATCAGAACATCCCTAGGATGATGCTGGCAGGGACATCAGACCATCCCTGAGGTGATGCTGGCAGGGATGTCTGGAGCATCCCTGGGGGGATGCTGGTGAGATTTAAGGAGGAGATGGCAGTGCTGAGGCCTGGGATGGTGGCTCTGTCCCCTGAAGGGACCGGCCCCTCTCTGTCACCCGTTGCCTCCGGGATATCCCCAATCCCATCCCCTCAAACACCTCCTGAGGAGCAGCGACAAATCAGGAGGATAATGAGAAATTAATAAGGCAGCTGTGCTAACAACTAATGATAATGGCAAAGTCGTTAAAAAAGGATTCTTTACATGTTTTTAATTACAGCAATTAAGGAAGTCAATAAAAATGCCCTGTCCCACCCCCCTCCTCCACGCCCCCCGCTTCCCTCAGTCTCCCGCAGCTGCTGCTGGGAGAGACTTCAGTCTTCCAGGCTGGGAGTGGCAGCGGGGATGAGGCAGCTGTGCCTCACCTTGTCCCTGGAGCCAGGGCCATGCTGGGATGCTCCTGGCACCGGGATATGTGACAGTGTTCACAGGGGTCTGAGGATGAGGGAAGAGGATCTGACTCCGTGTTTCAGAAGGCTTGATTTATTATTTTATTATATATATTACATTAAAACTATACTAAAAGAACAGAAGAAAGGATTTCATCAGAAGGCTGGCTAAGAACAGAATAGCAAAGAATGATAACAAAGGTTTGTGGCTCAGACTCTCTGTCCGAGCCAGCTGGGCTGTGATTGGCCATTAATTAGAAACAACCAACAGGGACATGCCATGGGGAGCAGAGAGAAGCTGAGGAACCCCGGGACTGGGCCCTCCCTGCTGTGGCTGCAGCCTGTGCGTGGTGGGGATGCTTGGATGGTGTCCCTGACCCAGCACAGGAAGGATGGATGGATGGATGGATGGATGGACGGATGGATGGATGGATGGATGGATGGATGGATGCATGGATGGATGAGGGAGGGATGGATGGATGGATGGATGGATGGATGGATGGATGGATGGATGAGGGAGGGATGGATGGATGGATGGATGGATGGATGGATGGATGGATAATGGAGGGATGGATGGATGGATGGATGGATGGATGGATGGATGGATGGATGGAAGGATGGATGGATGGATGGATAATGGATGGATGGATGGATGGAGGGATCACCAGGAGCAGCCCGTGGCATCTGAGCCATCCCCCACCCTGAGCCAGCCTCGGAGGGGACCGGGACCACCCCTCTGCACCATCCCACGCGAGCCCATCCCACAAACCCCATCCTGCTGCCCAGCCAGGCCTGGCTCTGCCCCCCCGGGCTCACCCCCAGCCCTGGCACGGTTCCTTGCCCTGTTCTGCAGACATGGGGAGCTTCGAGGACGGCGAGACGCAGCAGAGCGTGTCCCACGGCGAGGCCGCCGTCATCCCTGCGCCCCGCATCGCCAGCTTCCCGCAGCCCCAGGTCACCTGGTTCCGGGATGGACGGAAGATCTCCCCCAGCAGCCGCGTGTGAGCACCCCTGGAACCCCCCTGAAACCCCCCAGGCATCCCAGGGGCTGCACTTCCCCTTGTCCCCACACTGAGGATGTTTAACCAACATCGCGCTAAAGCCCGGGGACAGGCCCGGTGACTAATGGCTCTGTTTGTCAACAGGGAAGGGGATTTCTGCACAAAAAATGAAAGCAGGAGGGAGGAAGGCGGGGGAGAGGGTGGGATAGAGCCAAACACGGCACACAGGTGTCTCCACGGAGCTGTGGCAGAGCCCTGGGCAGCCACAGCCGGCAGGAATTGAATTTGTAACCCCCATTATGCAGGAATTGAACTGGGCTCCTTTCGATTTGCAAAGCGGGATTGAGGAGATAAAACTCCTTTATCTCATATTTGATGGTAAAAAAAAACATATTCCCCACAGCATTTTATGTTTCCAGCAGATTAGATTGTTCCAATAAGTAAGAAATGAAAAAAAAACAGGAGAAATCCTCAGAATCTGCACCGTCCCATGGGGTCTGCTTGGACAGAGGAGGGCAGGGCTTGGTGCCCCCATCCTGGGGGGAGGCTGGGGGTTCTGTGTGGGTGCCGGGTGGGCAGTGAGGGTCGCAGCTGGCTGGGTTCAGCCCCTCCACGCTCTCCTCCCAGAGCCATCACGCTGGAGAACACGCTGGTGATCCTGTCCACGGTGGCGCCGGACGCGGGGCGTTACTACGTGCAGGCGGTCAATGACAAGAACGGGGACAACAAGACGAGCCAGCCCATCACCCTGACGGTGGCCAGTGAGTGTGGGGGGCACTGGCCCCCTCTCCCCAAGCCCTGCCTTGCCCCCAGGTTTAATTTGCAGTAAATCTCTTCGGAGGCTCCAGCTTCTGCTGACTTAGCAGTTCCGCTGGCTCAGAATTTATTTAGAGAATTTATTTAGGTGCTCGTGGCTGTGCTGCAGGCGCTGCTGTGTCACAGGCAGAACATCATCCTGCCGTGCCCCAGGGTGGGCTGTGGAATGGGGGCTGCAGGGTCACCCCAGCCCTGTCTGTGTCCCCCTGTCCTCTCCGGGTGCTCTGGAGCAGCTCCTGCCTGGGAGCCACCCCTGTGGCTTCGTTCCTGCTGTTCCTTTGGGCCCCCCAGGACTTCCAGGGGTCCCCCAGCCCATCTGGGTGGTGACAGCCCATCCCACGGTGTGACCGTGATCACAGGGGTCTCAGGATGAGGGAAGAGATGAGGATCTGACTCCATGTTTCAGAAGGCTTGATTTATTATTTTATTATATATATTACATTAAAACTATACTAAAAGAGTAGAAGAAAGGATTTCTTCAGAAGGCTGGCTAAGAATAGAAAAAGAAGGAATGATAACAAAGGTTTGTGACTCTCAGAGTCCGAGCCAGCTGGGCTGTGATTGACCATTAATTAGAAACAACCACATGAGACCAATCACAGATGCACCTGTTGCATCCCACAGCAGCAGATAACCACTGTTTACATTTTGTTCCTGAGGCCTCTCAGCTTCTCAGGAGGAAAAATCCTAAGGAAAGGATTTTTCATAAAAGATGCCTGCGACGCCAAGGGACATGCCCTGAGGTGACATCAGTCCTGTCACGCTCTCCCCATCTCCCCTCCTGCTGCTCCACAGGGTTAGGACAGGTTATCCCTGTCTGTCTGTCTGCAAGTTTCCCATCCCCATTAATCTGTTCTCCCGTCCCTCGGCGTCCTGGGGCTCCATAAACATCCCAGGCCCTGTTTATGGATTCAGCTCTATCAGCAGCTTTCGAGCCCATCGCGTTTTTACAGCGCCTACATGAGGGTTTTTTATTGTTGCCATCATTTTGCTTTATGGACTCCCTGCTCCCTCCTCCCTGCTGCCACCAGCCTGGTGGCCCTGGTGGCGTGCCAGGGCTCCCATGGGGGGACACAGCTTAGGGACAGCTGGGAAGGCCACCAGGTCCCTGTCACCTTTGTCTCCTCCAATCTGGGGATTTGGGTGCCCTCTCTGGGCACAGCCCAGGATGGCAGGGGGTGCTCATGGCTGTCCCTCTGGCCTCCCTCTCCCCAGATGTGGGTGGCCCAGCTGATCCCATCGCACCCACCATCATTGTCCCTCCCAAGAACACCAGCGTGGTGGCTGGGACCTCGGAGGTGACCATGGAGTGTGTGGCCAACGCCAGGTGAGCCCTGGGGTGGGGATGAGGATGGGCAATCTCCCTGTTGGCATTGCCCAAGGGGGATTGAGGGGCTGGGTGCTCCTAAACCCCTTCCCACCACACTCCTGGCATGCAGGGAGGTCCCTTCCCACCGGAGTCCTGCGGGATGGAGGGGATGGGGTCCTCCAGGGAAGCTGGAGCTGGCTCCTGACACACCCTGACCCCTCAGGCCACTGATCAAGCTGCACATCGTCTGGAAGAAGGATGGGGCGCCCGTGTCCAGCGGGATCAGCGACTACAGCCGGCGGCTGACCATCCTGCACCCCACCCTGAGCGACAGCGGCTTCTACGAGTGCCAGGCTGTGCTGCGCAGCAGCAGCGTCCCTGCCGTCACTGCCGGCGCCTTCCTGTCTGTGCTGGGTGAGCTCCTGCCCGTGCTGGGACATCTGCTGTCCATGCTGGGTTATCTCCTGTCCATTGGTACTTCCCTGTCTGTGCTGGGTGATCTCCTGTCCACGCTGGGTCAGCTCCTGTCCATTGGTACCCTCCTGTGTCCATACTGGCTGAGGTCCTGTCCATGCTGGGTTATCTCCTGTCCATTGGTACTTCCCTGTCTGTGCTGGGTGAGCTCCTGCCCGTGCTGGGTCATCTCCTGTCCATGCTGGGTTATCTCCTGTCCATGCTGGGTTATCTCCTGTCCATTGGTACTTCCCTGTCTGTGCTGGGTGAGCTCCTGCCCGTGCTGGGACATCTCCTGGCTGTGGGCACCTCCCTGTGTCCGTACCCTGTGTGTTCCTATCCACTGGCACCTCCCTGTCTGTGCTGGGTGAGCTCCTGTCCATGCTGGGTCACCTCCTGCCCGTGGGCACCTCCCTGTGTCTGTGCTGGGTGAGCTCCTGTCCATTGGCACCTCCCTGTCTGTGCTGGGTGAGCTCCTGTCCATTGGCACCTCCCTGTGTCCATTCTGGGTGAGCTCCTGCCCCTGCTGGGTCATCTCCTGTCTGTGGGTACCTTTCTGTCTCCATGCTGGGTGAGCTCCTGCCTGTGGGCACCTCCCTGTGTCCATACCCTGTGTGTCCCTGTCCACTGGCACCTCCTTGTCCCTGCTGGGTGAGCTCCTGCCCGTGGGCACCTCCCTGTCCATGCTGGGTTATCTCCTGTCCGTGGTGGGTTATCTCCTGTCTATGGTGGGTGTCCATGCTGGGTGAGCTCCTGTCCATCGACACCTCCCTGTGTCTGTGCTGGGTGAGCTCCTGTCCAGGCTGGGTTATCTCCTGTCCATGCTGGGTTATCTCCTGTCCATCGGCACCTCCCTGTCCATGCTGGGTGATCTCCTGCCCACCAGCAGCCCAGACCACGCGCGCCATGAGCTGGGGCAGGGCTGGGAGGTGACAGGAGGGGCACTGGCCACCCCAAGGACCCTGGGGAGAGGCTCTGCCCCCGTTCCCATTCCCTGCTTCCCTCGGCAGAGCCCCCTCAGTTCACCAGGGAGCCGCAGAGGCACATCACGGCCGAGATGGAGAAGGTGGTGGCCATCCCCTGCCAGGCCAAGGGTGAGCTGCTCCCCGGCACCCCCCGCGCCCGCCGCCAGCCCGTGCCTGACGTGGCCGTGCCCCTGCAGGCGTGCCCCCTCCCGAGATGGCCTGGTACAAGGACGCTGCCCTGCTGCAGCTGGAGAAGCTGCCCCGTTTCCAGCTGCTGGAGGACGGCAGCCTGCAGATCAGCGGGCTGCTCCCCGATGACACCGGGATGTTCCAGTGCTTCGCCCGCAACGCGGCCGGCGAGGTGCAGACCACCACGTACCTGGCCGTCACCAGTAGGTGCCACCTCCACCTTGCCCTGGGGGTGCCCTGTCTGGGTGGTGGGCCGCAGACAGCGCAGGGAGCCCAGGAAATTCTTCTGGGCCGGGTCCAGGCTGAGCACAGCGCAGGGAGGGAATTCAGGGGGGCTGTGCACCTCTGTGCCCCGCAGGCATCGCCCCCAACATCACGCGGGGTCCCCAGGACAGCACGGTGATCGACGGCATGGCCGTCATCCTCAACTGCGAGACCTCGGGGGCGCCACGCCCGGCCATCACCTGGCAGAAAGGTACGGGGCTGGGGAGGAGCCTGTCCTGTGTCCTCGCTGCCCAGCATGGCCGTGGCACTGACGGGCTCTGCGTGTGCCCAGGGGAGCGGGGTCCTGGCCAGCGGCTCGGTGCAGCTGCCCCGTTTCACCCTGCTGGAGTCGGGCAGCCTCCTGGTGAGCCCGGCACACCTGTCTGACGCTGGCACCTACACCTGCCTGGCCACCAACTCCCGCGGCGTGGACGAGGCCTCTGCCGACCTGGTGGTCTGGGGTAAGGGGCTCACGGCGGGGCAGGGAAGGGAGGGACCCTGCCCGGCTGTGGGACCACCCTGGTGCTGTGGGATGGAGCTCTCCCGGGATGGGTGCTGGGTTTTGGGGGTGCAAACGGGGACTGTCCCTGCCGGTGCCACCCCCGCAGTGCTGGTGGGTCACTGTGTCCCCCCCACAGCAAGGACACGTATCACAGACCCGCCGCAGGACCAGAGTGTCATCAAGGGCACCAAGGCTGTCATGAGCTGCGGGGTCACCCACGACCCCAGCGTGGACGTCAGGTGAGGGAGAGGTTTGGGGAGTCCAGGCACCCCCAGATTGCCCACCTGGCTTCTCTCAGTGCTGTCCTGGGGAGGGAGATGGGGGTGCCCTTCCTCAGCCCGGCGCTGGTGGTCCTGCAGTGCCACCTGGTGCCCTGTGACAGCGAGCCCCTGTCCCCTCTGCTCGCCGGGGGGCTGCAGGGCACCAGCACACCTGGCTCCCCCTGGCTCAGGTACGTCTGGGAGAAGGACGGAGCTCCCCTGGGCCCCGAGAGCGGCCCCCGGGTGCGCCTGGACGAGGTGGGCGCCCTGCACATCTCCCAGACCTGGTCGGGTGACATCGGCACCTACACCTGCAAGGTGATCTCGGCCGGGGGCAACGACTCTCGCAGCGCCCACCTCCGTGTCCGGTGAGACCCCCCCTCACCCCGCCGGCACCCCCAGACCTGGGGCTGTGCCCCCGTCCCTCCTTCCTTGCCTAACCCCCCTGTCCAGGCAGCTCCCCCACGCCCCCGAGAGCCCCGTGGCCGCCCTGAGCCCGCAGGAGAAACGGGCCATCAACCTCACCTGGGCCAAGCCCTTCGACGGCAACAGCCCCCTGCTCCGCTACGTCGTGGAGGTCTCCGAGAACAGTAAGGGGCTGCTGCCACCCCCTGGCACCGCTGGCACTGGGAGAAGTCCCCAGCGTCACCCTGCTGCAGGGGATGCTGCTTGGGGGACCCCGGGATGGGTCAGCCAGGCTGGGGACCGCAGTGTCCTGCAGGCCAGGTCCCCACCCTGCCGTCCCCTCTTCCCCCAGACGCGCCCTGGACCGTGCTGCTGGCCAGCGTGGACCCCGAGGTGACATCGGTGACAGTGCGGGGCTTGGTCCCCGCTCGCTCCTACCAGTTCCGCCTGTGCGCCGTGAACGATGTGGGCAGGGGACAGTTCAGCAAGGACACGGAGAGGTGAGTCCCGGCTGGGGGGAGCCTGGGGGGGTTGGTGACCCCGGTGCTCACCCTGCCCTGTCCCTGCAGGGTGTCCCTGCCCGAGGAGCCGCCCTCGGCGCCCCCCCAGAACGTCATCGCCAGCGGCCGCACCAACCAGTCCATCATGATCCAGTGGCAGCCGCCCCCCGAGAGCCACCAGAACGGGGTCCTCAAGGGCTACATCATCCGGTAGGTGCCAGCTGGGGTGCCCAGGGCTCCAAACCTGGTGTTGGTGGGGGCAGTGGCAGCTCTGATGGCTCCTGGTGCCCAGGTACTGCCTGGCCGGGCTGCCCGTGGGGTACCAGTTCAAGAACATCACCAACGCCGAGGTCAACAACCTCCTCCTGGAGGACCTCATCATCTGGACCAACTACGAGATCGAAGTGGCTGCCTACAACAGCGCTGGCCTGGGGGTCTACAGCATGAAGGTGACAGAGTGGACGCTGCAGGGAGGTAGGCAGGGACAGTCAGGGGTGGGCAGGGGCTTGGTGGGCACCCGGACAGTATCAGGTGGTGCCATTGGGGTGGTGGGATGGGAGGCAGGAGGATGGGTGTGGAGGTCCCAGGGGGACTGGGATGACCCGAGGTTGGCACTCAGCTGATGGAGGGGACCTCGTGGAGCTGTCCCTGTGAGCTGTTCCTTCATCCTGGCAGTGCCCACGGTGCCTCCAGGGAATGTGCAGGCTGAGGCCACCAACTCCACCACCATCCGCTTCACCTGGAACCCCCCCAGCCCCCAGTTCATCAACGGCATCAACCAGGGCTACAAGGTGAGGGTGATTCCCAAAACCAGAACAGCTCGTGGGGAAAACTTGGTCAGCCTTCGCAAACCGTCTTGGCTCCTCCTCACCGGAATCCTGGGTTTTAATTGGCTCTCTCCTGACTGTTAAAATAATATTTACTGTTATTTAACACTTGCATGGGCTCGGAGTCTCCCATGCTCTGTAATTAATTCCAAATTGCAATTAATTCAAATTTACATTAATGAAATTGAATTAAAACATTAAACTTGTGTTTTAATCCACTCGAAAGAAGTTCGGGAATTTAATTGCCGCTGAATGAGATAACCAGCGTGAGTAGGATATTTAACATTCCTATTAAACGCCACTTAGTATTTTTGATTAGTATTTTTAGGGCCTAATTAGTGTTTAATTAAGTTGCTAGAGGCTATCTTGCACAATACCAATTAAATGCCCAGCCATCCCTCCTGGATGCGGGCAAGGGGGGGATCCCGTTATCGATGGAGCTCATCACAGCTCCGTAAGCAGCGCCGGCATCCAGCGCTCCCCGCACCATTAATTGATCATTAATCAATGCCTAATTAATAAGAGGTGATGTTTTTGGCACCGGGGAACCTTCACGGCAGCTCCTTTCTCCTTTCCCCCGCAGCTCATCGCCTGGGAGCCGGAGCACGAGGACGAGGCCACGGTGGTGACGGTGCGGCCCAACTTCCAGGACAGCGTGCACGTGGGCTACGTGCCGGGGCTGCGCAAGTTCGCCGAGTACCTGACCTCGGTGCTGTGCTTCACCACGCCCGGCGACGGCCCGCGCAGCCCCCCACAGCTGGTGCGCACCCACGAGGACGGTACGGGGAGGCTCCCACCCCCCGGCATGGACCCTGCCCGCCCCCCGGCTCCGTCCAAGGGGGTCCCGTGGGTGTTGAGGGGTTCTGCGCTCGGGCGTTGAGTGTCCGGGTGTTTTTGGGCAGTGCCTGGCCCCGTGGGACACCTGAGCTTCAGTGACATCCTGGATACGTCCCTGAAGGTCAGCTGGCAGGAGCCGCTGGAGAAGAACGGCATCCTGACGGGTAAGGGAGCAGCAGCAGGTGCTGGCTCTGTCATCGGTGCCTTTCCCACCCTGCAACACTTCCCCCTTTTCCTGTCCCATTCCCACTCCGCAGCACTGTCCCCTGTGTCCCCTGTGTCCCCTGTGCCACCCTGCAGTCACACTCATGTCTCCTTTTCCTCCCCCACAGCATCTCCCCTTTGTCCTGTCCTCTTCCCACCCTGCAACAGTTCCCCCTTTTCCTGTCCCATTCCCACTCCGCAGCACTGTCCCCTGTGTCCCCTGTGCCACCCTGCAGTCACACTCACGTGTCCTTTTCCTCCCCGATGGCATGTCCCCTTTGTCCTCTTCCCACCCCACAGCATCTCCCCCTTTTCCTGTCCCATTCCCACTCCACAGCACTGTCCCGTGTCCCCTGTGCCACCCCGCAGTCAAACTCATGTCTCCTTTTTATCCCCAGCAGCATTTCCCCTTTGTCCTCTTCCCACCCTGCAACACTTCCCCCTTTTCCTGTCCCATTCCCACTCTGCAGCATTGTCCCCTGTGTCCCCTGTGTCCCCTGTGTCCCCTGTGTCCCCTGTGCCACCCTGCAGTCACACTCACGTCTCCTTTTCCTCCCCCACAGCATCTCCCCTTTGTCCTGTCCTCTTCCCACCTGCCCTGTCCCACCCCTGTCCCCGCACAGCCCGCGGGGTGGGCAATGCAAAGGTGACGCTGCAGGGGTGATGCTGCAGGGGTGACGCTGCAGGGTGGGCAATGCAAGGGTGGGCAATGCAAGGGTGATGCTGCAAGGGTGACACCGCAGGGGCGCATTCCAGGCTACCGGATCTCGTGGGAGGAGTACAACCGCACCAACACGCGGGTGACACACTACCTGCCCAACGTCACCCTGGAGTACCGCGTCACCGGCCTCACCGCCCTCACCACCTACACCATCGAGGTGGCCGCCATGACCTCCAAGGGACAGGGACAGCTCTCCTCCTCCACCATCTCCTCGGGGGTTCCCCCAGGTGAGCGCCGCGCTGTTGGGGTGCTGGAGGGTTGTGCACGGTGCTGGGGACGAGCGGCCGGTGCCACCCACCCTGCCCTGTCCCCACAGAGCTCCCCGGTGCCCCCACCAACCTGGGCATCTCCAACATCGGCCCCCGCTCTGTCACCATCCAGTTTCGCCCAGGTTACGATGGCAAAACCTCCATCTCCCGCTGGCAGGTGGAGGCACAGGTACAGGGGGGCTCGGGAAGGGGCTCAGGGGGTGTTTGGGGGTCTGGTGGTGTTCGCTGGGCTCCCAGGATGAGGGAAGAGACGGGGATTGATTTGACTCCATGTTTCAGAAGGCTTGTTTTATTATTCTATGATATATATTACATTAAATATATACTAAAAGAATAGAAGAAAGTATTTCATCAGAAGGCTGGCTAAGAATAGAAAAAGAAAGAATGATAACAAAGGTTTGTGGCTCGGGCAGCGAGTCCGAGCCAGCTGGGCTGTGATTGGCCATTAATTAGAAACAACCACATGAGACCAATCCCAGATGCACCTGTTGCACTCCACAGCAGCAGATAACCATTGTTTACATTTTGTTCCTGAGGCCTCTCAGCTTCTCAGGAGAAAAAAATCCCAAGGAAAGGATTTTTCATAAAACACGGGAGCAGCTCACCCCACTCCCCCGCTGCCACCCCACAGGTGGGCCAGAACGGCGAGGCCGGCGAGTGGGGGCTCGTGCACCAGCTGGCCAACGAGCCCGACACCCGCTCCATGGAGGTGCCCAACCTGAAGCCCTACACCTACTACAGGTGAGTGCCGGGCTGGTGCCACGGTGCCATCCCTGGGTCCCTCACTGTGACCTCATTGTCCTCGCCAGGGGACTGGAGCCCTCTTGGCCCACCCCGTGACCCCCTCTCCTCTCCTCCCTCAGTTTCCGCATGCGGCAGGTGAACATCGTGGGCACCAGCCCCCCCAGCCTGCCCTCCAGGAGGATCCAGACCCTCCAGGCCCCCCCGGACACGGCCCCTGCCAACGTCACCCTGAGGACAGCCAGCGAGACCAGCCTGTGGCTGCGCTGGATGGTGAGGGGGGCTCAGAAGGGGGATGGAGCTGGGGGGGACACCAGGAGTGACAGCGGCTGTCCCTGGCAGCCCCTCCTGGAGCAGGAGTACAACGGGAGCCCCGACTCGGTGGGGTACCGGATCCGGTACGCGCGGGCGGACGGGCGGGGGCAGCCGGCGCTGCAGCTGATCCGTGACCGCGTGGAGAGGGAATTCACCATCGAGGACCTGCAGGAGTGGACGGAGTACAGGGTGCAGGTCCAGGCCTTCAACGCCATCGGCCCCGGGCCCTGGAGCCCCCCGGTGCTGGGACGCACCCGGGAGTCAGGTACTGAGCACCCACCTCGGCCAATGTGGCCAGGTACTGCTGCCCACCTGGGCACTGGGCACCCACCTCGGCCAATCCGGCCACTGAGCCTCTCTGCTGCCCCCCTCCAGTGCCCTCCTCCGGCCCCAGCAATGTGTCAGCAGTGGCCACCTCCTCCAGCAGCCTGCTGGTCCGATGGGGTGACATTCCTGAGGCTGACTGCAACGGGCTCATCCTGGGCTACAAGGTGAGCTCCTGCCCGTGGGCAGCACAACCTCCCCTGGGGGAATCACCCTGCAGGCTGTGGGGTGCCCAGCTGTGCCACCCCCAGGAGCTGGTGTGTCACTCTTGCACTGAGATTCAGACAGGAACAGGCGAGAGGCAGGATTGTAGAAAAGGCAAAGAAGGCTTTATTCAAAGGAACTGTGCAGTTTTTATAGAGTGATAGGATAGGTTCTATTCCATTGGCTAACTAACAAAAACATCTTCCTCACACACTGTCCTGGAGAGGAACAGAAAAACACCACCTGCAAATTGTTTATACTTAACAAGTTATCACATCTTTCCAACTCCCTAAAATTTCTCACAAGCCGCTGTGAGAAACGCTTGACGTTTCTCTCTCTGTGTCCCATGGCATCCGCACTGGCGGCCTGGCCGTGTCACACTGGCCGTGTCACACGGGCTGTGTTGCAGGTGCTGTACAAGGAGAAGGGCTCGGAGGCCCGTGCCCGGTTCTGGCTGGCAGAGGGCAATGCCTCGCACAGTGCCCAGCTCACCGGGCTGGCCAAGTACACCCTGTACGAGATCCGGGTGCTGGCCTTCACCAGGATGGGCGACGGTGTCCCCAGCCGGCCTCCTGTCCTCGAGAGGACGCTGGATGATGGTGGGTGACAGCACCTGGGTGGGCTGGGTGGTTGATCCCATCCTATCCCTGAGTGATTGATTCCATCCCATCTCTGGGTCATTGATCCCATCCTATCTCTGAGTGATTGATCCCATCCTATCTGGGTGACTGATCCCATCCCTGGGTGATTGATCCCATCCCATCCCTGGGTCATTGATCCTATCCCATCCCTGGCTGATTGATCCCATCCTATCCCTGGGTGATTGATCCCATCCCATCCCTGGGTCATTGATCCCATCCCATCCCATCTGGCTGATTGATCCCATCCTATCCCTGGGTGATTGATCCCATCCTATCCCTGGGTGTTTGATCCCATCCCATCCTATCCCTGGGTGATGGATCCCATCCCATCCCTGGGTGATTGATCCCATCCCATCTGGCTGATTGATCCCATCCCATCCCTGGGTGATTGATCCCATCCTATCTGGGTGATTGATCCCATCCCATCCCTGGGTGATTGATTAATCCCATCCCATCTGGGTGATTGATCCCATCCCATCCCTGTTCTCTGGGGCGATCCCTCTCCCCTTGCCCAGGACACCCTGGGCTCCCAGGGGATGGGATCTTTTCCCCACTCCCCAGTGACCCCAATCTGTCCCCTTGCAGTGCCCGGGCCCCCCGTGGGGCTCCTCTTTCCTGAAGTGAGGACCACCTTGGTGAGGCTCATCTGGCAGCCCCCAGCAGCCCCCAACGGCGTCATCCTGGGTAGGTGGGGAGCGCCCGGGGGGAGCTGTGACCCTGCTCACAGGGGTTTTCGAATGAGGGAAGAGATGAGAATGTTGGCTCCATGTTTCAGGAGGCTTGATTTCTTATTTTATGATATATATTACATTAACACTATACTGAAAGAATAGAAGGAAAAGTTCTCCTCAGAAGGCTGGCTAAGAATAGAAAAGAATGAATAACAAAGGCAGCTGTCCCACGCTCTCTGTCCGAGCCAGCTGGGCTGTGATTGGCCATTAATTAGAAACAACCCCATGAGACCAATCACAGATGCACCTGTTGCGTCCCGCAGCAGCAGATAACCATTGGTTACAGTTTGTTCCTGAGGCCTCTCAGCTCCTCAGGAGAAAAAAATCCTAAGGAAAGGATTTTCACAAAAACATGTCTGCGACAGTGAGCCACGCCGGGATGCTCTGCAGAGGGATGCAGAGGTCCTGTGGGAGCAGGGATTGTCAGAGAGCAGCTCCCTGAGCATCTGGGACCCCTCAGGGGTGAAATTCCCTGCTCGGATGCTGGTCCCGGGCTGGGATGGAGGGGGCGGCACGGGGAGGAGCCCAGGCTGGCGTCCCCTCCCCAGCGCCGCCGCTCCGCTCCCTCCCCGCAGCCTACCAGGTCAGCCACCGCCTGAACACCTCGGCGGTGACCGCGGCCGCCGTGGAGGTGCTGGATGCCAGCGCCCGGCAGTTCACGGCCACCGGCCTGCAGCCCGAGGCCACCTACCTGTTCCGCGTCACCGCGCAGAGCCGCAAGGGCTGGGGCGAGCCGGCCGAGGCGCTGGTGGTCACCACCGAGAAGAGAGGTAAGGACGGGGGTCCGGGCCGGCGGCGGGGGGCTGGCGGTGCCCCCGCAGCGCTGCCAGCCCCTCGCCTCCCCCAGCCCGGCCGCAGCCCCCCGGGAAGCCGCTGGCGCAGCAGGAGGAGGTGCGGGCGCGGAGCGTGCTGCTGTCCTGGGAGCCGGGCAGCGACGGGCTCTCCCCCGTGCGCTACTACACCGTGCAGAGCCGCGAGCTGCCCGACGGAGAGTGGGCTCTGCACTCCTCCCCCGCCAGCCACAACGCCACCGCCTTCGTCGTGGACAGGTGAGGGGCTGGGGATGCGGTGGGGGGTGATGCTCCGCGTGGTTTCCCCGTGCCTCAGTTTCCCCATCGTGTGAGGGGCTGGGGATGCGGTGGGGGGTGATGCTCCGCCTGGTTTCCCCGTGCCTCAGTTTCCCCATCGTGTGAGAAGCGCTGGTGAGGGGCTGGGGATGCGGTGGGGGGTGATGCTCCGCGTGGTTTCCCCGTGCCTCAGTTTCCCCATCGGGTGAGAAGCGCTGGGGCAAGGCTGGGGATGCGGTGGCGCGGTGAGGGAGTGGCTCGGGGGTGACCTGCTGTCTGTCCCCATCCCGCTCTGCTCCCTGCAGGCTGAAACCCTTCACCTCCTACAAGTTCCGCGTGAAGGCCACCAACGACATCGGGGACAGCGAGTACAGCGAGGAGTCGGAGTCCCTCACCACGCTGCAGGCGGGTCAGCACCTCCTGGGGCAGGGACAGCGGCTCCGTGCCCAAGGGAACAAACCCTCCCTTGCCCTGGGCGTCTCCGCAGCCTCACCGCCCTCTTCTCCCCCACAGCCCCCGAGGAGGCTCCCACCATCCTCTCCATCACCCCCCACACCACCACGTCGGTGCTCATCCGCTGGCAGGTACCGTCCCCTCTGCCCTGCCACCTCAGGGTGGCACCTCGGGGTGGCACCTCGGGGTGGCACCAGGGAGCCCCGGAGCGGAGCAGCCCCTGACTGCCTTCCCTCCCTGCCCTGCAGCCCCCGGCTGAGGACAAGATCAACGGGATCCTGCTGGGGTTCCGGCTGCGCTACCGGGAGATGCTGCACGACAGCCTGAGGGGCTTCGCCCTGCGCGGCCTCGGCCACCCCGGCGCCACCCGTGAGTGTCCCAGCGACCCCGGGACAGGGGCTGGGCTGGCCCGGGGCTGGCAGCTGGGATCTGAGCAGGGCAGCACCCACAGCGTCTCCCCGGTGCCAGGGACAGGCTGTGCCCCCTGGAGCTGTGCCCCCCTTGTGCCACCAGCTCTGTGGTCCCTAATGTCCTTTTGTGCTGTCACTGGCTCTGTCCCACTGTGTGCACAAATCTGAACCTCACAGGGGTGTCTGCACCTAACACGGGCTGTGTGACATCCTGCTGTGTGACATCCTGCTGTGTGTCCCCAGCCCCTGCAGGCAACAGGGTCACATCCCCTCTGGTGGCGGCAGGGACACGAGTGACAAGGGCAGAGCCAAGGCGGGACCTGGCCCTGTCCTCTGTGGGGACCCCAATGCACAAACCTGGCTGGTGGCACTCAGGGGATGGGGCTGCAGGGTGGAAATGCTCCTCAGTGCTGTCACAGCCCCGTTGGTACCTGGGGGTGCCAGGGCCGTTTCTGGGGAGCTCTGGCCCGCGGTGGGGTGGGGGCTGTGTGGGGATGGGGGCTCAGAGGCAGGAGCCCCCCCTGCCCTGCACTAACCCCCCTGTTCTCCTGCCCAGCTGTCTATGCCGTGCACAACCTCAGCGAGGTGTCCCTCACCCAGTACGAGCTGGACAGTAAGTCACCACCCCCTGTGTCCCCCAGTGCCACCTCTGTGTGTCCCCCAGTGCCACCCCTGTGTGTCCCCCACCTCCCTCCGTGTGTCCCCCAGTGCCACCCCTGTGTGTCCCCCAGTGCCACCCCTGTGTGTCCCCCACCTCCCTCCGTGTGTCCCCCAGTGCCACCCCTGTGTGTCCCCCACCTCCCTCTGTGTGTCCCCCAGTGCCACCCCTGTGTGTCCCTGCACTGCAGGGCCAGCTGCTGCCCCCTCCAGCTGCTCCTTGGGGACACCCCCTTCTTCCCAACCAGGGGGGCTCTGCCGGGTCCCCCGGGGGTGGCCCCATCCTGGGGAGGGTCCCACTCGCCCTTTGTCCCCCAGACCTGAGCAAGCACCGGCGCTACGAGATCCGCATGAGCGTCTACAACGCCGTGGGCGAGGGGCCCCCCAGCCCCCCGCAGGAGGTGTTTGTGGGGGAAGCAGGTGAGTCCTGGCAGGGTTTGCCTCTGCTGGGGCTGCGGGAAGGGGCTCGGCTGTGCTGGGACCCCGATCAGCGCAGTGACCCCGTCCCCTCGGCGCAGTGCCCACGGCAGCGCCCCGGAGCGTGGCGGTGCAGGCGGTGGCGGCCACGCAGCTGGATGTCACCTGGGAGCCGCCGCCCGTGGAGAGCCAGAACGGCGACATCCAGGGCTACAAGGTACCTCCTGTCCCCTGGGGGCTGCCGCCCGCCCGGGGGGCTCTGCGGAGGGTGGCACTGGGGGTGCTGTGAGTGGTTTCGGGGAAGGGGCTCTGGGAAGGTGTTGGGGTCCCGGGGGTCCCATCCCGGTGCCGAGCGGCGGAGGGGCAGCAGATGGCGCCGTCGGCCCTGGAATGCCACCGGGATGTGCCGGGATTCGCCGGGATGCAGCCAGAAATTGTCGGGATGCAGCTGGGATTTGTCGGGATACAGCTAGAATGTGTCGGGATGTGTCGGGACAGAACCGGAATGCAGCTGGGATGGGTCAGGACGTGTCGGGATAGAGCCGGGATGTGTTGGGATGTGTCGGGATACAGCTAGAATGTGTCGGGATGCACCAGGAAGCACCGGGATAGAGCCGGGATGTGTCGGGACAGAACTGGAATGCAGCCAGGATGTGTTGGGATAGAGCTGGGATGTGTCGGGATGTGTCGGGACAGAACCGGAATGTAGCTGGGATGAGTCAGGACGTGTCGGGATAGAGCCGGGATGTGTCGGGACAGAACGGAAATGCAGCTGGGATGGGTCAGGACGTGTCGGGATAGAGCCGGGATGTGTCGGGACAGAACCGGAATGCAGCCAGGATGTGTCGGGATGCACAGGGATGTGTCGGGATGGAGCCGGGATGTGTCGGGATAGAGCTGAGATATGTTGGGATAGAGCCGGGATGTGTCGGGATGCACAGGGATGTGTCGGGATGCACAGAGATGTGTCGGGATGGAGCCGGGATGTGTCGGGATGCACAGGGATGTGTCAGGATAGAGCTGGGATATGTCGGGATGGAGCCGGGATGTGCCGGGATGCACAGGGATGTGTCGGGATGGAGCCGGGATGTGCCGGGATGCACAGGGATGTGTCGGGATGCACAGGGATGTGTCGGGATGGAGCCGGGATGTGCCGGGATGCACAGGGATGTGTCGGGATGCACAGGGATGTGTCGGGATGCACTGGGATGTGTCGGGATGGAGCCGGGATGTGTCGGGATGCACAGGGATGTGTCGGGATGCACAGGGATGTGTCGGGATGCACAGGGATGTGTTGGGATACTGCCCAGGTTCTGTTGGGATGCATTAGGATGCAGCCACGGTACCCAGCCCACGCTCCCGACACCTCCCGGTCCCCATCCACTGTGATTCCTCCTGCTTGTGCCCATCCCGCGGGAATCAGGCGCGGCTCGAAGGCGATCTCAGCACATCCTGGCGATGCCAGCCGTGCCTGATGCCCAGCCTGGAGCCCTCCTGGAGGAGAGGCTGTTCCATTCCTTCTGGCCACTCGGAGCCCGGGCAGGGACGTTTGAGGGCTCAGGGAAGCCGAGCTGGGTCAGACCTGTGCCTCACCCAGCTCCCCATCCCGCAGATCCACTTCTGGGAGGAGCAGCGGCAGAACCAGAGCACCAGGGGTCAAGACCCTTTTCCTGCCCGAGACCGGTGTGAAGCTGAAGAACCTGACGGGCTACACCTCCTACTGGGTCAGCGTGGCCGCCTTCAACGCCGCGGGGGACGGGCCCCGCAGCGTCCCCGTGAAGGCACGGACGCAGCAGGCAGGTGGGGCCCGTGGCACGGCTCCCCCTGCGCCCTCCTGCCCCTGCGCTCCCCTCCGTGGGTCCAGCTCCAGGGATTCATGCTGCAAGCCCGGGCAGAGCATCCCTGGGTTCAGCCCAGTGGGTTTTGTGGGGTGGGGTTGCATGCAGATGAATGTTAAAGCTTGAGGAGGATGGAGGTTTTGGGAGGACAGAAGGAGAATCATTCGCCTGTGGAGTCTTTGCTGCAGCAGGGATGGGGCCAAGGGGTGTGAGCTGGGGATCAATCAGCGTTAGGGTGGAGGCAGGGACAGGGGCTGGCTGGTGCTGGGGGTGTCCCCTGGAGCGCTGAGCTGGCCCTGTCCCCTGGCAGCCCCCAGCGCTCCCGGCTCCATCCGCTTCAGCGAGCTGACCACCACCTCAGTGAACGTGTCCTGGGAGCCGCCTCCGCTGCCCAACGGCGTCCTCGAGGGCTACAGGCTGGTCTACGAGCCCTGCACGCCCGTGGATGGTGAGGGCACGGCCGGGGGCAGCGGGCAGCGCTGGGGGGGACCCGGCTCAGCCTCTGTCCCCGCAGGCGTCAGCAAGATTGTCACGGTGGATGTGAAGGGGAGCAGCCCGCTGTGGATGAAGGTCAAGGACCTGGCCGAGGGTGTCACCTACCGCTTCCGAATCAGGGCCAAGACCTTCGCCTACGGGCCGGACGTCGAGGCCAACATCACCACGGGGCCCGGGGAAGGTACAGGGGACAACTGGGGACACGCGGGGTGAGGCAGGAGATGGAGCGGGGCTGGCCTGGCTCTGGGCCAGTTTGTGCCCCTGCCTGCAGCTGTGCTCCGGTCCCCAGGTGCCCCTGGCCCCCCTGGAGAGCCCTTCATCTCCCGCTACGGCTCGGCCATCACCATCCACTGGTCCAGCGGGGACCCTGGCCAGGGGCCCATCACCAGATACGTCATCGAGGCCCGGCCCTCAGGTACCGCTGCTGCCCCTGCTCTGTCCCACCTCGGGTGGGGATGGGCCGTGTTTGCTCAGGTGGGGTCAGCTGGGGTGTGTGCTGGGTCCCCAGGACCAAGGAGGAAATGATGGATCTGACTCCACGTTCTCGGAAGGCTGATTTATTGTTTGATGATCTATATTATATTGAAGGATGCTATACTAAAACTACACTAAAGAATAGAGAAAGGATACAGACAGAAGGCTACAAAGAATGGTGATGAAAACTCGTGACTCTGGAAGGAGTCCTAACACACAGCCCGATCGTGATTGGTCTTTAAGTCAAAACAATTCACAGGAAACCAATCAAACCTGATGGATAAACAATCTCCAACCACATTCCAAAGCAGCAAAACACAGGAGAAACAAATGAGATAATATTGTTTTCTTTTGTCAAAACAATTCACAAGAAACCAATCAAACCACTACCTGTTGGATAAACAATCTCCAATCACATTCCAAAGCAGCAAAACACAGGAGAAACAAATGAGATAATATTGGTTTCTTTTTTTCTCTGAGGCTTCTCAGCTTCCCAGGAGAGAAATCCCGGTGAAGGGATTTTTCCAGAAAATATGATGGTGACAGTCAGGAGAGGGGAAACTGAGGCAGGGAGTGCTGACCTGGGTTGGGTGTTATGACTCAGTGTCTGGGGGGTGTCTGAGAGGAAAATGCAGCTGAGCAGGGCTGATGGCAAGGGCAGCACCTGCAGCGCTGCTGGATGGAGGGACAGCACCCCCGGCCCTGGGGTGTCCTGCAGAGCCAGCCCCAAAATCCCAGCCCTGAAATCCCAGCCCCAAAATCCCAGCCCTGAAATCCCAGCCCAGTTGTCTCTTCCAGATGAGGGGCTCTGGGACATCCTCATCAAAGACATCCCCAAGGAGGTGACCTCCTACACCTTCAGCATGGACATCCTCAAGCAGGGGGTTCAGCTACGACTTCCGAGTCATTGCTGTCAACGACTACGGCTACGGGACCCCCAGCACCCCTTCCCCCTCTGTGTCAGGTGGGTTCCAGGGCCCCCCTGTGCCAGAGGGAGGCTCCTGCTGCTGCTCTGTTCTCGTGGCTATCACTGAGCCCACCCCTGGCTCCTACAGAGCCCCAGTCCCACTGCCAGCACTCCCTTCCCAAATGCCCATCCCTTTCTGGGGATCCTGGCCTCCCCAGGTGACCCTGTGCTCTGCAGAGGGCTGTCCCCATGTCCCCGTCCCCCTCTGACCCTCCCTGCTGTGCCCCAGCCCAGAAAACCAACCCGTTCTACGAGGAGTGGTGGTTCCTGGTGGTCATCGCCCTGGTGGGGCTCATCTTCATCCTCCTCCTCGTCTTCGTGCTCATCATCCGCGGGCAGAGCAAGAAATACTCCAAGAAGTCGGACTCAGGTGAGCGAGGGAGCGTGCTGGGGGGTGACAGGACCCTCCTGCTCCCGTGGGAGCCTCTTGGGGTCTCTCCCTGCCTTTGGGGTCGGTGTGGAAGGGTGGGATCCTCCCCTCCCGCCCGCCTTGGGAGCAGCTCCTGCAGAGCCCCAGTGCCACGGTGTCCCAGAGAGCTCCAGATGAAATGAAGGGTTTGTCCCACAGACAGCTGCGGAGGCAGAGCAGCCCGGGGGCTCGCCGAGGTCACCGGGATTAGCCAAACACAGCTCTGTTTTCTTAGCTCTCTCAAGGGCTCAAATTGTGGGGAAAATCCAGAGCTCCTCGTTATGCAAACAGCCCAGAAGTGGGGAGCTGGGGGCTCTGGGGCAGGGGGCTGAGCCAGGGCAGGGCTGGCACCTCCTGGCTGTGCCCTGGTGATTCTGGAACCAGCACAACCCCAACCCTGGGCCATCCCCAGCGCCCCGGTGCCATCCCCAGCGCCCAGTGCCATCCCCAGCGCCGGTGCCATCCCCAGCCCCGGTGCCATCCCCAGCGCCCCGGTGCCATCCCCAGCCCCCGGTGCCATCCCCAGCCCCCGGTGCCATCCCCAGCCCTCAGGGCCATCCCCAGTGCCCCGGTGCCATCCCCAGTCTCCAGTGCCATCCCCAGCCCCCAGTGCCATCCCCAGCCCTCAGGGCCATCCCCAGCCCTCAGGGCCATCCCCAGCGCCCCGGTGCCATCCCCAGCGCCCCGGTGCCATCCCCAGCCCTCAGGGCCATCCCCAGTGCCCCGGTGCCATCCCCAGCCCCGGTGCCATCCCCAGCGCCCCGGTGCCATCCCCAGGGCCATCCCCAGCCCCGGTGCCATGCCCAGCGCCCCGGGCCGTGCTGTGCTGCCTGCCCAGGGGCTGGG
Organism: Calcarius lapponicus; assembly: GCA_039654755.1. Lineage (NCBI taxonomy): Eukaryota > Metazoa > Chordata > Aves > Passeriformes > Fringillidae > Calcarius > Calcarius lapponicus. Next base: position 81,470 of record JBBFKN010000136.1, on the reverse strand, counting down.
CGAGGCTGAGCATCCCACCCCGCAGGGAACAGCTCCAAGGCGGCCGCCCTGAGCCACGGCGAGATGGTGAGCCTGGATGAGGGCAGCTTCCCCGCCCTGGAGCTCAACAACCGCCGCCTCTCGGTCAAGAACTCCTTCTGCAGGAAGAACGGCATCTACACCCGGTAGGGACCCCCCCAGAGCCCCCTGCCCGGGCAGGGGGAGCATCTTTGCTCATCCCTGCTCTGTCATGGCATGACGTGGATCCCCAGGGGTGACCCTGATCTGCCCAAGGGGTTTTTGGCACGGCTGAGGGTGATCCCCAAGCCAGCCCTATGGATCCCGGGGGGGTGACACACTCTGAGCATCCCTGTGCGTGTCCCCGAGGTCCCCGCCCCGGCCCAGCCCCGGCAGCCTGCACTACTCGGACGAGGACGTGACCAAGTACAACGACCTGATCCCCGCCGAGAGCAGCAGCCTGACCGAGAAACCCTCCGAGGTCTCCGACTCCCAGGTGAGCCCCGGGGCCCGGGGGGGTGTGGAGGGCGCTGGGAGCCCTCCCCGAGCGCCAGCCCCGTTCCTCTGCCCGCCCCGAGGCTGTCCCGGTGCCGCTCCCGCCCCATCCCGCTCCGCAAGCAGCAGCATCCCCGCGGCTCGGGGGAAGCTGGCACAGCCCCCGGGCCCTCTGCTGGGGATGTGGCACTGCTGGGGGGCTCCCAAGGCTGCTGGGGACAGGCCACAGGGCACGGCAGGTCACCGGGCGCTGTCCCGCTGCCCGGTCGCTGCTGGCAACGCCCGCGGCTCTGCCAACTCCACAAAATGCCACCTTTGTCTCGTCCCGGGGCCGCGGGCAGCTGTGGAGCCCCGGGGAGGCCACGGGACCGTCACCCCCAGGATGGATCCCGAGGGGCTGACACCGGGGAAAGCTCCCGTGCGTCCCCCGGGCTGTCCCCGAGCGGGAGGGGACCGTGGCCAGGCCGCCCCCCCGTCCCTGCCCGCACCGGCTGTTCCCTTGGCAGATGCCGGCTCCTCTCGCTGCGGCCCGAGCGGGGCTCGAGTGGCTTTTGAGGAGCTGTGAAGAGAGCTGCGGGAGCTGGCGCTGGCGCGGGGCAGTTCCCACCGCCCCTCAATGGGCCCTTTGTGCGCCGCCGGAGAAGCTGAATCCAATTACGGGCAGAGCCCAAAAACGCCCTCCCCGCCAGCGCCGGGGGGCAGCGCGGCCTCGGCAGCGCTCAGGAACCTTTTGTGCGAGATTTGTTTTGTTTTAGCAAGAGGCAGAAACCCCCCAGCGAGGCTGCAGCCGTCCCAGCCTTTAAATGCTTCGGGGATGCCAACACTTCGGGGATGTGCTCGCCCAGCGTTCCCTAAAGAGCGCTGGGGAAGCACCGGGAAAGCGCTGGAAAATCCCAGAATTGTTCAGGCTGGAAAAGACCTCTGAGATCACCGAGTGCCAGCTGTGCCCTCTGCCCGCCTTGTCCCCAGCCCAGAGCTCTGAGTGCCACGTCCAGCCCCTCCTTGGGGCGCCCCAAACCTCCCTGGGCACCCCCTGCCAATGCCAGGCCGCCCCTTCCATGTGGGAATTCCTCCTGAACGCCCCTGGCACAGCTCGGCTCGCTCGGTTTGGGTGGCCAAGTGAAGCCATCTTTCCAAGGAGATCTTGGCAATCGGGTTTCCCTGAGAGTTAAGGTTTAAGAAATCAGGATTTCTTCTCTTTAAGGTTTAAGAAATGAGGATTTAAGGAATTGGGGCCCTTGGGCTGAGCTGAGGTGGTGCCCCTGCAGCCCCTGTGACACGCAGAGGGGCAGGATTGGGACAGGGAGGGACAGAGAGGGCTCAGAGCTGGGCAGTGCCAGCACTTTGTGCCCCCATGAAAGGCACGGGCTGATCCTGCTCCCCTACCTGCAGCCTGAATGAATTTTCTTTATATTGGGGCCGTTCCCTCTCATTTCAGGGAGCAGAGCCCGACCCCATTGAATTTTGGGGCTGTTGGGAGCTGTCCCCTGTCGCTGTAGGACACAAAAGAACACAAGCTCACCCTGCTGTTCTCAAAGCAAAAAAACAGGAGAAGTTTATTTTCTGACTCCAACATTTGTAGTTTTCTAAGAGTGCCAGCGGATCGGAGGGTGACAGTGCCACCTCTCCAGTGCCACTGGACAAACCAACAGCCCATCAACTTTCTCTTCCTCCACGAAAGAATGCAAACCAACGAGTTATTTACAGATAGCGTGCGAAAAAGTTTGCTGCGAAAACGTTCAGCATCAAAAAGGAATCTTTAGAAAACGTCAGCATCAAAAAGGAATCTTTAGAAAATGTCAACACCAAAAAGCGTAGAAAAACCTTAAAAACCCAAAGCAACAGTCCCCACCTGAGCCCGTTTCCCTGTGCTGTTTTTCAGGGCAGTGACAGCGAGTACGAGGTGGACCCCGGGCACCAGAAGGCGCATTCCTTCGTCAACCACTACATCAGCGACCCCACCTACTACAACTCCTGGCGGCGGCAGCAGAAGGGCATCTCCCGCGCCCAGGCTTACAGCTACACCGAGAGCGACTCGGGCGAGCCCGAGCACACGCCGCTGTCCAACAGCGGCTCCACGCAGCAGGGCAGCCTGTTCCGCCCCAAGGGCAGCCGGACTCCCACGCCCCAGACCCCCGGCAACGCCCCCGGCAGCCAGCCCGGGACCCTGTACCGCCCGCCCAGCAGCCTGGCCCCCGGCTCCAGGGCCCCCATCGCCGGCTTCTCCTCTTTCGTTTGATGTTTCCGCAGAAGGAAAAAGAAGAAAAAAAACGAAACGGGAGAGGCGGGGGAAAAAATATTAGGAAAAAAAAAAGAAGAAAAAAAGAAATTAAAGAAAAGCTCCAAGAAATTAAGAGAAAAGGAAAAAGAAGAGGAGGAAGGGGAGCAGCCCCAGGCTCCGGGGGTTTCTGCTGATGCCGAGCGCCGTCCCTGGGGCTGGGGAGCAAACCCAGGGCCCCTCCTGGGTCACAGACTCCTCTGATGAGGTGGGGCGGGGGGCTCGGGGTGCACCCACATCACCCCCGGCACCCCTGGAGCTGCTGCCGGACCCCCGAGGGGGCTGGGGCTGGGGAAGGGGCTCCTGCCGTGCCAAACCCTCCACCCGCGGCTCCCCCAGGACGTGGGGACGAGCAGAGACACAGAGACAGGGCCAGAGGAGCTCTGCTGGGCTTAAACCCCTGGATTGAGCCCCCTGCTCTGGACCCCCCAGAAGGATGCCAGGGGACGGTGCATTGGTGCCCTCCTTGGTGCCCGGCCCAGCACAGCCCCAGGGGCAGCCAGGACTGGAACCCCAGCACAGCCCCAGAGGGGTGCACGTGGTGCTCAACCCCCAATTCTGCACCTCGGGGCTCTGGGGAGGACTCGGACGGGGCAGCTGGAGCCTCCCCTTGGCATTTCTGGTGCTTTGGGGCTTTTTAAAGGGGTTTTGTGCAGAGATCTGAGGGCGTTGGGGGGGTGTTGATGCCTGGGGGGGGGGCCGTGGCAGTTTTGGGGGTGTCTGCACTGCCCAGCCCAGCCCCTGCAGTGCCTATGGGTGAGCCAGCGCCAGCCTGGCAGGGCCAGGGCACCCTGAGCCGAGGGAGATGCCAATAAACAGCCTGAGGACAAGCGCGTCCCCTCTCTGTCACCTTGCTCTGCCACAGAAAGGCCCAACGCCACGTGTCCGTGTGTCCTGCCGTCCCTCTGGGCCTGTGGCAGCCCTGTGGCACCAGGGAGGGGCTGGGCAAGGGCTGCCCGAGGCGCTGGGTACGGCCCAGAGGGGCGCAGGGGGCTGCGGCGGCCGCGTCCTGCACGTTCCCCTCTCAGCGGGGTCTGGAGCTGTGGGGACACGGGGTGGTGGGACAGGATCGCCCAGTGCACCATGCTCTGGGCACTGCCAGCAGCAGCCCTGGCACCGGGGGCGGCTCCTGGGCTGGCCACAGCCGCCCTGCCTCGCTCTGCCCTTCAGGCCTGGCAGGAAAATCCAGGTGCTGTGTTCAGGTTTTGTCAGCTGTCACCGGCGGGGCTGGGGCTGGGGAGGGCTCACAAAGTGCCAGCTCCATGCCAGGTCTATGCCAGGGGCTTTGGGGGCTGCACAGTCCCTGTCACAGCACCTGGGCACCCCTGGGACCCCCACCCTGGCCTGGGCAGGGGTTTGTGCTGCACTGGGGACCCAGTGCTGCAGCTCCTCCTTGGACTGGGAGAGCTGGGCTGGCTGCTGAGCCACGGTCACTGTCTGTCCCCAGAGCAGCTGGCATTGCTGCGGGTGGCTCCTCTGGAGCTGGTGCCCAGGGCACGCAGCCCCCAGGGGTGCCCGTCCCCTCCTGGGCAGCACAGGGAGCCCTGGCACCCCACTCCTGGGCACAGAGGGGGTTCTGTGAATGCTCCTCGTGCGCAGCCCAGCTCCAGCCCTGGGCTTGTGCAAGAGGGACCTTCCTGCCCCAGGGACGGGCTGGGGGAGTGGAGCAGCACAGGTGAGCTGCCAGGGCAAGGAATGCGGCTGGTGCAAGGGGTGCCAGCCCTGCAAGGGGCATTCCCTGCCAGAGAGGTGCTCCTGCTCCCTGGCGAGGGCTGTGCCAGCCCTGTGAGCAGTGGGCACTGAGCTCCCCGCACCCATCTCCACCCCAGGACAGGGGGACACAGGCCCTGATCCCATCCCTGAGGGATCTTCCTGTTCTCCCCACGCCCATCTCCATCCCAGGACAGGGGGACACAGGCCCTGATGACATCCATGAGGGATCTTCCTGTTCTCCCCACACCCATCTCCATCCCAGGCCCTGATCACATCCATGAGGGATCTCCTGTTCTCCCCACACCCATCTCCATCCCAGGCCCTGATCCCACCCCTGAGGGGTCTCCTGTGCTCCCCAGCACCGGGACAAGGCCAGCCAGGCCTGGCTCACCCGCCCTGACCCAGCTGGTCCCTGGCTGCAGGAGGTGCCCGAGGGTGCAGCCACCCCTGCGGCAGGTTTGGGCTGGTGCCATGCCCCGAGGTGATGCGGTGGCTGTGCCCGGGGTGCCAGGGGGTTGCCCGGTGGTGATGGTGGCGAGGGCAGGAGGAGCTCTCTGAGCCCTCTGAGCCATGCAATGCCCAAGGAAGGGGCAGATCCCACCTTCCACCACGGCACAGGGTGCTGTGGGCACGGCAGGGTGGGCTGGGTGCCAGTGGCGCTGGTGGGAGCTCTCGCTCGGCTGTGCTGCCTCAGTTTCCCCATGGAACAGAGGGAGTGGAACCAGCCAGGCTCGCAGGGGAAGGCACCAACCCGGCCACCTCTCTCCCACCTCCACTTCCAACCAGCTCTTTCCCTAATTCTCTCCTCACCATCCCGGCGGCTCCAGGCAGGTGAGGGCCACCCATTCCCACTCCTGTTCCCATTCCCACTCTGATTCCTGCTCCCATTCCTATTCCCAGTGTTTCCATTCCTGTTCCCACTCCCTTTTCCATTCCCATCCCTATTCTCATTCTCACTCCTGTTCCCATTCCCGTTCCTGTTCCCATTCCCAGTGTTCCCATCCCATTCTCACTCCTGTTCCCACTCCTGTTACCATTCCCATTCCTGTTCCCATTCCCATTCCCATTCCCATTCCCATTCCCATTCCCATTCCCATTCCCAGTGTTCCCATTCCCAGTGTTCCCATTCTCACTCCTGTTCCCATTCCTGTTCCCATTCCCATTCCCAGTGCTCCCATTCCCATTCTCACTCCTGTTCCCACTCCTGTTACCATTCCCATTCCTGTTCCCATTCCCATTCCCAGTGTTCCCATTCCCAGTGTTCCCATTCTCACTCCTGTTCCCATTCCTGTTCCCATTCCCATTCCCAGTCCTCCCAATCCCATTCTCACTCCTGTTACCATTCCCATTCCTGTCCCCATGCCCATCCCATTCCCATTCCCTTTCCCGTTCCCATTCCCATTCCCATTCTTGTTCCCATTCCTATCCCCATTCCCATTCCCTTTCCCTTTCCCCCTCCTGTTCCCATTCCCATTCCCTTTCCCCCTCCTGTTCCCGTTCCCACTCCCATCCCCACTTCTGTTCCCGTTCCCACTCCCATCCCCATCCCCGTTCCCATTCCCATTCCCATTCCCTTTCCCACTCCTGTTCCCGTTCCCACTCCCATCCCCACTCCTGTTCCCGTTCCCATTCCCATTCCCGGTGTTCCTGTTCCCATTCCCATTCCCATTCCCATTCCCATTCCCATTCCCATTCCCACTCCTGTTCCCATTCCCATTCCCGGTGTTCCCGTTCCCTGATCTGAGCTGTCAGCGCCGATCCCTCCCCGCAGACCAAACCATCCCTGACGTTTCTCCCGGGCGCCGCTCCCGCCGTGTGGCTCTCCCGAGGGCAGAGCCGGGCAGGGCCAAGGGGGGCACGGGGCACACGAGGCAGCCCCAGGTGCCCCAGGTGGATGGGGCAGCGCTGCAGCAGGAGCTGTTCCCTTCTCCAGGCTGATGTTCCCAAAATCAGCGTTGTGAAATCTGAGATTTGTTTGAATTTATTCGTTTTAGAAGCAGCCCCGCAGCCTGGGCTCTCCCTGTCCTCCTGCTATCTCCGGTTCCCTGCCGGCTGCTGGGACAGAGCCAAGTGTGTCACGTCCCCACCTTTCCCTTGCCTTGGGGACAGGGACAGCCCCTCCTGCCCCACCGGGGGCCAGACGGGCTGGGCGCATCCTCAGAGCCCCGGTGCCCCGGGCACTGCTCCGTGCCAGGCTGGCAGCAGAGCGGAGCGCGGAGCCAGGTCTGTGCCCCCTGCCCTGTCCTGTGCCCGGGGCACCCCCCTGGAGGGGTCCCTGTGCCAGGGCAGGGCTCTCCATGGGCGCTGCAGGAGCCACACTCCAGGTGGGATCATGGAACGGTTTGGGTTGGAAGGGGCTGGAAATATCATCGAGTTCCAGGCTGGGAAAGCAGCTGCCCTGGGAGAGGCTGCAGCCCAGCCAGGGAATGGATTCCTGGGGGAAAACATCCCCATTCCATCCAGGGGATGGATTTCTGGGGGAAAACATCCCCGATCCAGCCAGGGGACGGATTCCTGGGGGGGAAACCATCCTCAATCCAGCCAGGGGATGGATTCCTGGGGGGAAACCATCTCAATTCCAGCCAGGGGATGGATTCCTGGGGGGGGAAACCATCCCAAATCCATCCAGGAGATGGATTCCTGGGGGAAAACCATCCCCAATCCATCTAGGGGATGGATTTCTGGGGGGGAAACCATCCCAAATCCAGCCAGGGGATGGATTCCTGGGGGGGGAAACCATCCCCGATCCAGCCAGGGGATGGATTCCTGGGGGGGAAACCATCCCCATTCCAGCCAGGGGATGGATTCCTGGGGGGGAAACCATCCCCATTCCATCCAGGGGATGGATTCCTGGGGGGAAACCATCCCCATTCCATCCAGGGGATGGATTTTTGGGGGAAACCATCCCATTCCCGGGCACTGCCAGCCAGGAGAGGGCTCCGGCTGGGAAAGGGGGAGAGGCTGCACCGAGAACCTGCTGCCCACGGTGCCCACCTGGCCAGGGTGCCAGCAGGGAGGGGCAGAGCATCCTCCAGGACTCTCTGGGCACCTGCTCAGCCCTGAACGCTGTGGGGAAGGGGCTGAACGCCCCTGGCTCTGGGGAAGAGCTGTGGGGTTACTGGGGATGTGTTTGTGGGGGTGTCTAATGAGGTTACTGGGGGTGTCTATGGGGTTACTGGGGGTGTCTGTGGGGTTATTGGGGGGTTACTGGGGAGTGTCTGTGAGGTTACTGGGTGTATCTGTGGGGTTACTGGGGGTGTTTTTGGGGTTACTGGGGGTGTCTGGGGGGGTTACTGGGGAGGTGTTTGTGGGTTATTGGGGGGTTACTGGGGAGTGTCTTGGGTTACTGGGGGTGTTTGTGGGGTTACTGGTGAGTGTCTGTGGGGTTCCTGGGGATATCCGTGGGGTTACTGGGCGGTGTTTGTGGGGTGTTTGGGGGGGGGTCTATGGGGTTACTGGGGGTGTTTTTGGGGTTACTGGAGGCTGTCTGTGGGGTTACTGGGTGTGTCTCTGGGGTTCCTGGGGGTGTCTGTGAGGTTACTGGGAGGTATCTCTGGGTTTACTGGGGGGTTACTGGGGGGTGTCTCTGGGGTTCCTGGGGTGTCTCTGGGGTTCCTGGGAGGTGTCCTGTGGGGTTACTGGGGGGTGTTTGGGGGGGTGTCTTTGGGGTTAATTGTCTCTGGGGTTCCCGGGGGTGTCTCTGGGGTTCCCGGGGGTGTCTCTGGGGTTCCCGGGGGTGTCTGGCAGCAGCCAGCGCCGCTCCCCGGGGATGAAGGGTTTGGGGAGCTGCGGGGGCAGCGCTTTGTCCCGGCAGCCCGGGGTGTCCGGACAGCGCTCCGCAGCTCTGGGGAGCTCCCGCTGGCTCGGCAGGACAAAGCTGGCAGGAGCCGGGAGCAGGAGGAGGGGATGGGGCTGCCCGGGCGCTTTCTCCCTGCCCTGCTTTTCAAAGCGCTTTTCAAGGCTTTTCTTTTCTCCTCCTGCGCTTTCAAAAGCTGCTGAGAGGCGGCGAAAGGAGCCGGCGGTGGCTGAGGAAGGGCGGGAGCGATCCGGGCTCCTTCCCCAGGGCCGGCTGCAGCCACGGGGCTCTCCCCAGGTGGGGGGGTCTGTCCTCTGTCTGTCTGTCTGTCTGTCCCGGGCGGTTTTTCAAGTTGAGTGAGCGCCTGCTCTTCCCAGCCCGAGCCAGGCCAGCCCGCGGGAGCCACCCGTGACACGGGTGATGTTAATCCCCGCCGACTGCGCTGTCTCAGCCATCTCCACGCTCCCGTGACAGCGTCAGGTGAGGCGGGCAGCGCTGCACCGGGCTCCCAGCAGCCTGCCAGGACCCGCTTGGAGAGGGTCGAGATACCCTGGGGGCTGGGGCAAGCCCTCCTCCTCTTCCTCACCGACCAAAAAACCCGCTGCTGCATCCGGAGGTGGCCCCCTCCTCAAGGGCTTTGCCTCTGGCCTCAGCTTCTCTGTACGGAGAGCAAGGAAAAGAACATTTGCCAATAAAATGGGCCATGAAAACGGCACCGGAGGAAGCAGCACAGCCCAGGATGGAGACACAGCCGGGATGGGGGCAGAGCTGTGCCCTGGGTGCCAGTCCCAGCATCTCGCAGTGCCTCGCTGCCCGGCTCCGTGGTGCCACCGCGTCCTTCCCATTCAGGGAAGCGTCAGCCCCACCCGAGCCATCCCAGCGCCCGGCGCTGCCCACCCGGATCGGGGACACCGGTGACACGAGAAACCTCCGGACCCCGGCAGCACCCGAGGACCCCACGAGTGGCGTGGCCAGAGCATCCCAGCACCCCACTCACCTCTCCTTCCCCCCCTCCCTCCCTCCGCGGAGACGCCAGATTCTGCGGAATGGCCAAGAAACGCTGCATTAGGCAGGTTCGGGATAATCTGGGCTCTCCCGCCCCTTTTCTCCCACAAAGGTCTGCTCTTAATCCCCTCGAGCGAGAGAGCCAGCGAGCAGCGGCTGTGAGCGCAGCGCTCTCCCTGGCAATGGGGCTGGGATGGGCTCGGGATTCACCGCCAGTGCCGGGGGGGCCGCGGTGGCCGTGGAGCCCATCCCGGGGGCCGTGGAGCCCATCCCGGGGGACGTGGAGCCCATCCCTGGGATGTGGAAATCAATCCCAGGGGATGTGGAATCAATCCCAGGGGATGTGGAATCCATCCCTGGCACTGTGGAATCCATCCCGGGGGCCGTGGAGCCCATCCCGGGGGCCGTGGAATCCATCCCGGGGGATGTGGGAGCCCATCCCTGGGATATGGAATCAATCCCGAGGGATGTGGAGCCCATCCCGGGGGATGTGGAGCCCATCCCTGGGATGTGGAATCAATCCTGGGGGATGTGGAGCCCCGCACCAGCACCCACGCTGGGCACCTGGGGTGACCACGGACCCCCTGCCAATCGTGTCCCACCCACCCACGGCCTGGAGGGACCCCACGGCCCCCCAAAAAGGATCGAGCACTGGGACTGGCTGGGGACAGGGAGATGGGGCAGCGGAGGGATGGTGGGTGCAGCCTCGTGGGTGTCACGGTCACGAGTGGAACGGGGACATCGCCGCTGCCCTGCGGCTGAAGCCGCCTCCTCCCGGCACCTCAGCGCGGTTCTTAATTCCCCGTAATTAATTAGAGTCGGTCACCCAGCAGCACCTCAGCCCCGCCGCTCTGCCAGGGGCGCGGCCAGCTCCGCGCTCTGCCCGTGGGGATCCCACTCGTGACCCCCGGCGGGGAGGGACCTGCGAGCCCCCGGCGGTCCCTCCATCCCCCGGGGGTGCCGAGCGCCCACTCCCGACCCCTCTCCGGTCCCGGTCCCCCCACCCCGGGCGGGGGCCCAGGGTTCCGCCCCACTCGTGTTTGAATGGAGGGCGTGGGACCGCCCCGTGACGTGGCGCTGTGCCATTGGTCCGGGCGGGGCGATGATGTCATCGCGGGGGGGGGGGGGGGCGCTCCGTTCCGGCCGCGGCGCGGCCATGGACCGGCGGCGGCGGCGGGGCCCGGGCGAGCAGGTACGGGAGGGGGGGACGCACCGGGGGCTCCGGGGGGTCGCGGCGGCCCGGCGAGACTCGGCCCCGCTCGGCCAGGTCCGGCCCGGCCCGGCTCGTCCCGGCGTGGCGCGCTCCCGCCGCGCTCAGCTCGGCTATTGTCCGGCGGGCGGGCGGGGGTCCCCGGCGCTGCCGCGCTCCGGTACCGGGCGGAGGAGCGGCCGGGACCCCCTCCCTCATTCCCCGCCGGGCCGCGGGGCCGGTGCGCGGCGCGGGTGGGTGAAGGGGTTAACAGGATGCGGAGCGCTGTTTGCCCAGCGCGGGGCACCGGCCCGGCTCAGCGCACCCCGCCCCAGCGGCCGTCGGCGCCCGTTCGCTCCGCCGAGCCCCGCGCGGGGTGGCGGCGGTGGTCGGGCCGGGGCGGTGGCTGCCCGCGGCCCGCGGATCCTCGGCGGCTGGAGCGGCTCCAGCGGCACCCCGGGCTGGGCGCCGGCGGGTGCTGAGTCAGAGCCGCCCGAAATCCCCGTCCCGCTCATCCCCCGCTGTTCCCGGACAGGGGTCCCGGCTGACCGCAGCCTGCCCTCCGCCCTGCCGCCCGTCCCTGGGTGCCCGGAGAGAGGCACTGCCCGGTTCTAGCGGCGCTGGGCACGGGGCTGGCTCCCAGAGCCGCTCCGGTGCCCGCAGAACCCGCGGGGCCGTGGGCAGCGAGCGCTCGCGGGGCGCTGGACTCGTCCCACGCCGCCCCGGTTTGACCCCGGCGTGGCAGCGGCAGCAGCAGCAGCAGCAACGTGGAGTATGGATGTTTCCAAGCGCCGAATCTATGGATCAGGGAGGCTGTTCCAAAGGGAGCTGGGATCTATAGAGCAGGGGAGCTGTTCCAAAGGGATCGTTAGCGGGCTCCGGGGGGAAACTGAGGCACAGCGTGCCATCTCTGCGGCCAGGACAGGGCTCGTTCGCCAGCCTGGGCACGCCAGTAAACAAATCTGTTTTGGACGCAGCTCCCTCGGAAAACCGTGGAGCGACTCCAGCTGAGCTTTAGCACCGGAGGCTCAGCGTGTTTGGGGGTGCAGAGCGAGCCTGGCCCGATCCCCGATCCCCGGCTCGGTGCCCGGGCTGTGTGAGCGGCCGCGGGGCTCCATCCGCGGCCCCCCCGGGCAGCCCCGCCGCCGCCGGCGTTGTGCTGACCGTGCCGCTCGCTGCCTTTGTTCGCCGCGTTTTGTGCCGAGCAGGAAGAGCCGCGCAGGGCCCCCCGAGCCGGCTTCCGGGCCCCCGGCAGGTAGGGAGCCGTGGGATGGCTGCCTGCTCACTTCCCGTCCAGCCCTGAAACCGCAGGAATCCGGAGCCCGGCGCAGGTCGGGAGGTCTGTTCAGCGCCGGCATCCTGTGGCAGAGCCTGTTGCGGAGGCTCGGAGCCGGCCGGTAACCTTTCCTCCCCGGAAAAGTCCCCTCCTGGCCCTGCAGAGCCGCGGGCTGGTTCGTGGCCCCGAGCTGGAGGATTTATGGCCCTGTGCGTGTTCTGGCGTGTCCTGCCAGCGGTTCCTCGCTGAACTCTGGCTACCTCCTGCCTCTTGGCAGTCCCCTCCGGGAGCGCTTCTCTGCTTTTGGCACCGGCGGTGAGTTCCCAGCCTGGTGCTGCTCCGTGTGCCGAGAGCCGCGGTGGGAGCCAAGCTTCTCCTCCCTCCGCGGGTGCCATCTCTCCGTGCCCGGCTCTGGAGCTCGCTGCCAGGGCCTTTCCCACTTCCAGAGGCCGCTCGGTGCATCCCGGGGTGCCCGGGACAGGACCAGACCTGTCACCGCGCCGGGGGCGGGGGCGGCCACCGCCAGCACCGCCTGCCCCCGGGCCCTGGGAAGAGTCGCTGGGGAGCCGAACCGAGGGTGTGACCGCGGCTGGGTCCCCTCCTGGGCCGGCGGTGGCGCGGTGGGAGCCGTGCCCTGTCTCCGGCTGCCGTCTGCCGGGCTCCAACATCAAAGGATCAAAGGATCCCCGAGGGGCAGCGCAGCCCAGAGCGGGGCTGAGCGGGGCGGGGTGGCCTCCCCGGGCCGTGTGTGGGTTCTCCCTGGCCCTGGGCAGGCTGGGGGACCCGACCGGTCCAGCACAGCCCCCTGCCCCAGCGCTGGCAGGGCGGGGAGAGCGCGCTCTGATCTCGGGGTGCTGCCCGGGGGGGCTCTGCATGGGGAAGCTGGGGAGCTCGTTTGGAGCCGGCTGGGCCGGCCAGGAGGCTTTCCCAGCTTTGGCTCTCCCAGCTTGGCTTTCCCAGCCTGTGAGCGGGAAGAGCTGGGGGCAGGATGCACGGGAATGTGGCTGGACTTGGCGTTTCTCCCTCGCTGGCCTCCTTCTCTGAGCCACTTTCACTCTGGTCCCCACGGGTGATGCTGAGCGGGATGAGATGGAGAGGATGGAGGTGGGGGGGTCTCGTGGGAAGCCTGCACCATCAGGGCACGTGGGCCTGGCCAGGGCTGTCCCAGTTCTGCACTGTCCTACAAGCAGACAGTCATTTACAGGGACAATTGTGTCCCTGGGCACCTCAGCTTCTCACTCCCCAGAGCTCACAGGGCAGGTGGGAGGCAGCACGGGGCTGTCAGTACCAGTTATCCCTCTTGTCCTCGAGCCGTGTGTGCAGGTCCTGTCCCCTCCCCTTGCCCCAAAGCCCTGCTGGGGCTTGGCTCTGCTCTGGGCAGCGCTGCCAGGTGCCTGCGAAGTCTCTCGGGTTACCAGCAGCTTCCCCTGGTAGGTGGCTGGAAAGGCAGCGATGCCTCCCTGGCCTGGTTTCCTTTGTGAAGGCACCGGCAGCAGCGGGAATGTCACAGGATCTGCTCTCCCCGAGCGACAGGAGGAGAAAAGGGCTCTGTGTCCAGCTCCCCAGGCCGGGCTGTGTGGGCAGCACTGTCCATCTGTGCTGCCATCGCCTCTTGGGGCGAGCTGGGAGCCCAACACGGGGGGACGGGGGGAGGTTTTGGCTGCTGTGGAGGCTGCAGCGTTTAGGGGAGGGGGCCAGGCCGCTGCTGGGGAGGCTGTGAGGGTGATGGAGCGCTGCTGGCCCGGCTGGGACCGCTCCAACCTCCCGGTGGCCCCTTTGCAAAGTATCTCACCAATGCTGAACTTGGCCCCGAAATCTAAATACAAGGGAGGGACAGTCCCCAGATGGCCTAAATCAGCAGCACGGTTGCCTGGCCCAGCTGGGGAGCTCGCCGGGAGTGTTTGTTTTATGGGAAAGCAGAGGCTGCAGGAATGCTGGCCTGGAAGGAGACCTTGGAAGGGGAAAGCGTTCGTGCCATGCACGCGCGTGAGGGAGATCCCAGCGGGGCCCAGCGAGCTGCTCCTCTCTGCTGGGATGGGCAGGGGGGGAAGGACCGTGCAGGGCATCATTCCACATCCCCAGACCCTTCTGAGCTCCTCGCATTCCCCTGGCTCCTGCTTTGAGGTGCAGGGAAGGAGGTGTGGCTGCTGGGTGGCTTCTGGGGGTGAATTTGGGGCTCCCCAGCTGGTCCCCCATGTGCCATCATCCCCTTGGGGGCTCAGGCTGCGACTCCCCCTCTCTCTGGCTCAGGCTGTGCCTCCCTGGGATGGTGCAGGGAAGGAGGTGTGGCTGCTGGGTGGCTTCTCCTGCTGCTGGGGTGAATTTGGGGCTCTCCTGCTGGTCCCCCATGTGCCATCATCCCCGTGCTGGCTCAGGCTGTGCCTCCCTGGGCTGGTGGGATGCTGGACGGGGAGTGTGACCGGTGCAATGCCACGGGGCACTCCTGCCCTGGCCGGGCCCATCCGGGAGCCAGGCACGGGAGGGTTGGGCCGGGGACTTTGCCCCAGCGTGGGGCCAGAGTCCATCGTGCCCTGCCTGCGCTGCTGCTGCTCCTCTGGGGGACAGCGGGGTGTCGCAGCCTGGCTCTGGGGAGGGAGCGAGGCGGAGCTGTCCCCTGCTCCTGCTGTGGCTCCCGGGGGCCGTGTCCGGCCGGGCAGCACCGGGCAATGCTGGCACCATCGCTGTGGGGCCGCACTCGCTGCCGGCTGTGCCCCGGGCACGGCTCGTTCCGAGGGCCGCACGTCCGTGTCCCTTCCCCGTGCGTGTCACGGGGCGCGGTGTCGCCGGCGGTGCCCGCAGGGAGGAAGAGGCGGCCGCGGGCCCTTCCTCCCCGGCTGCCTCTCCCGGGACCACCTGGGGCCGCCTGGCACGCTCGCTGTCCTTGTCCCCTCCTTGCGTGCCCGCTGGCCCCGGGGTGGCCGAGGGAAGGAGGAACGTGCCCGGTTGTGCCCGTTGCCATTGCGGCCGGGCAGAGCCCTTCTGTCATTTCTGTCACCTCTGAGTCACAGCGGTGACCACGGGACCGCTGGGGAGGGTGGCGATGGTCACACCCGAGGGTTTTGGGGGGCTCCAGGGCGGCAGCAAAGCGGTGTCCCCACGTCCCCGTGCTGCCGAGCATCAAGGGGTCCCCATCGTGGTCCCCCCGTCCCCCTGCTCGGCTGGCGGTGCCTCCCGGGGGCTCTACGCCCTCCTCACACACTTCCTGCCGTCTGTTTCCAATTCCTCCTGGCGTCTGCTCCTCCCCGCTTTCTTCCAATTAGGAAAAAAAAGGAAACAAAAAAAATCCCAGGCATCTTCTCAGCGTGCTGCTCGCAGAGGCTGGAGCGGCCGTGCCCTGCTCGGGAGGGCTGGGGCTGCTCGGGGAGGGGCAGAGGGTGCCCGTGGTGCCCATTCATGGGGGGCACAGAGTCAGGGATCATCTTGAGGGATTTCCGTGCCCAGGTCTTTCTCCCGGGGGTCTCTCTGCTCCAGGGGTGGGTCTGAGGGTGTGAGGAGCTCAGAAGGGTCTGGGGATGTGGAATGATGCCCTGCATGGAGCCAGTTCCCAGGAGAACCAAGCAGCTGGTGGGCACAGAGTCGCAGTTTGGTGGGATCTCTTGAGGGTCTCTCTGCTCCAGGGGTGAGTCTGGGGGTGTGGGAGTGTGTCCCATGTGGAATGATGCCCTGCATGGAGCCGGTTCCCAGGAGAACCAAGCAGCTGGCGGGCACAGGGTCCCATTTTGCAGTTTGGTGGGATCTCCTGAGGGTCTCTCTGCTCCAGGGGTGAGTCTGGGGGTGTGGGAGTGTGTCCCATGTGGAATGATGCCCTGCATGGAGCTGGTTCCCAGGAGAACCAAGCAGCTGGCGGGCACAGGGTCCCATTTTGCGCCTTGGTGGGATCCTCGAAGCCTGACCATGTCCCTCCCTCCTCTCCCCTAGGAGTGACCCGTCGGTGACACCGGTGGCATCCCGGCTGCAGCAGAGCCCCGTCTGTGAGCACCGGCCGCAGGAGCCAGCGTGGCACAGCCTCCCCTGGGCGCCACCATGCCCATCCTCAAGCAGCTCGTGTCCAACTCGGCGCACTCCAAGCGCCGCTCGCGGGCCGACCTGACGGCCGAGATGATCAGCGCGCCCCTGGGGGACTTCCGCCACACCATGCACGTGGGGCGCGCCGGGGACGCCTTCGGGGACACCTCCTTCCTCACCAGCAAGGCCGGGGAGCCGGTGCCGGAGGCGGGAGAGGAGCCCGGAGCCTCCAAGCCGGGGCTGCTGTCGCGGCGCTTCCGCAGCAGCAAGCGCTCGCAGTCGGTGACGCGCGGGGACCGGCGGGACATGCTGGGCTCGCTGCGCGACTCGGCGCTCTTCGTCAAGAACGCCGTGTCCCTGCCCCAGCTCAACGAGAAGGACGTGGACAGGAGCGCGGGGCAGCTGCCCAAGAGCCTCTCGTCCAGCCCCGTGAAGAAGCTGCCCGAGGAGGGGAGCCCCGAGGAGCAGCAGCGCCCCAACGGGGCGGCCGCGGGGCCGCTGAGCCCCGGCCTGGACGAGCGCGACTTCGGGGACATCACGGACCTGCCCGTGGGGCTGGCCAAGGGCGGCGCGGGCTTGAAGCACGCCGAGTCCATCATGTCCTTCCACATCGACCTGGGGCCCTCCATGCTCGGGGACGTGCTGAGCATCATGGATAAGGATCAGTGGGAGCAGGACGAAGATGCCGAGGCGGAGGAGAGCCATGAGGAGGAGGAGGAGGAGGAGGAAGGGGAGCCTGCCCCGCCTGGCTCCCCGCTGGCGGCCCCGCCGAGCCAGAGCCCGGCCCGTGGCGCCGGTGGCCGCAGCCCCAGGGACAGCAGCCCGGTGTCCAGCTGCCCCTCGGAGCGCAGCCCCGTCCCCAGGCCGCCGGGCCAGCGGGGAGCGGCCCCGAAACGCCCCGACAAGGAGTTCTCGTTCGCCGACGAGGATGACGACGAGATCCGGGTATAGAGGAGGGCCGAGGCCGGGGTCTGGTTCTCGCTGAGCTTGCTTGGACACAGGGCTGGACACCCCAAGAGGCGGCGCTGGGGAGGACTCGGCTGCTGCCTGGTTCCCTCCGTGTGCTGCGGCAGGACAGAGCTCTGCTCCCGTTCCTGACAGCCCCAGGCAGCTCCAGCACTTCCTGGGAGGGGGAAGCAGACTCGATTTCGGTTCTTTCTGTTGGACTTTGGATATTAGCTCCTTTCTCCTGCCCCCCTGCCCGTGTAAAGCGATTTAGGATCCAACAAGACGAGCCTTTGGAGTTTTAGCCCTTTTAGTAATATATATACATTTTCCACCGTACAGTTTTTACTGTTTTCTGATTTGTACTTACCTTTCTCTACTCTCTTTTGGTTTTAACTGAGGGAAAATTTCCCACGAGGAACAGCTTGGCTCTGGAGCTCAGAGGTGGCCTGGGACTATGGGCAGCTCCGGCTTCTTGAGTTTTTTGGGGACAGAAAACCTTTTTTTCTGCAGACCAAGAGCCTCCCGGTGCTGTGGCAGGTGCTCGCTCCCCATCCCTCGGACGGACGGATGGATGGATGGATGGGTGGATGGTTCCATCCCAAATGCTTGACTCTCCAGCCAGCCTGGGGGTCACGGGGGTGCTCCCAGCCAGCTCCAGGGACGCTGATGGAAGGGTGGCTCTGTCCCCTGTGGGAGGAGCCCCTGGAAGGCACCGGGATGCCGATGGGGCCGGGCAGCGGCGGCTGGAACAGGAGCTTTTATACCGTGTATGTACAAATGCAAGGAATAAAAGGAATTGGTAGTGACCGCAGTGGCCTGAGTTCCTGAGGGGTGACACGCGTGGGGGACCTGCTGCCCCAGCAGGAGCAGTGTCCCTGTGCTGTGACACTGTCCCCATCCCTGGCTGCAGTGCGGGCACCTGCCGGCACCGTGTCCTGAGGAAGCAGCAGAGCCCCTGCTGGCCGGATCTGGCTCGGGGCTGGGACCCTCGGGCCAGGCAGCTCCTGCCAAGGGCTGCCCCTGCCAACGCTGCAGCCGGGGAGGAGGGCACGCTGCTGGGGGGGCAGGACTGGCTGTCCCTGCTCCTGTGGGCTGGGGGCCAGGGGTGCCCTCCTGGGGGTTCCTGGCCCTGGATGATCCCGGCAGAGCGAGCAGGAGTCGCTGTGATCCCACAGCCAGCTCCCCACTGGGGAAACGGGGCTGTGCCAGTGCTGGGAGTGAGCAACCCTTCCAGCCCCTCGGATGGAGCTGGGCTGAGAGGGGGCAAAGTGCCAGGAATGGCCCCACAGCCCCTCCCTGAGCACCATCCTCGCTGGAGAGAGGGAATGATTCATCCCCCCAAACAGCTTTGGGAGGGGCTGGATGCCCCTGTCCACCCGAATGGATCTCCCTGGAGAAGGCAGGGGAGCGGGCAACGCTGCGGGGACACAATGGGGTCCTGTGCTGTCACCCCGGCCAGGGGACATTGGGCCATTGTCCGGGACAGGGAGAACAACAGCAGCTGCAGCTGGAGGCTCTGAGCTCAGCAGGCTGCCTCTGCCCTGCTCACCGTGCCAGGGTCCCATGTGCCATCCCCTGAGCCGGTCACCCTGGTCACCGTCACCTGGGGGGTCACTCTTGTCCCTTGGGGATGCTCTGACACAAAGCAGCGAGGTTTGGTCCCCGGGGCTGCGGGGCGGGGAGCAGCCCTGCGGTGACACTTCACGGCCCGCTTGTCATTGCCACTGTCACCCGGCCGCCCTGATCTTTGTGACGCCTGTCGGCTCCGGGCTGGGGCTCGGCAGCGCCGCCGTGCCTCGAGCTGATGGGGCAGAAAGTGCGAGCGGGGCTGCTGAGCGTGGGCACGGCCGGGACACGGGGACAGCGCAGGGAACGGGGACAGCGACAGCGCCACGTGTGCTGGGCTGGGGGGAGTGACACCAGCACCGCCAGCCAGGCTGCACCCCCAGCCTCCCCAAAGCCCCTGTGACATCTGCCACACCCCCGGGATGGGCACAGGGCCATTTGTCACACCCCCGGGATGGGCACAGGGCCATTTGTCACACCCCCGTGTCACAGACGTCTTTTATGAAAAATCATTTCCGTTGGATTTTTCCTCCTGAGAAGCTGAGAGGCCTCAGGAACAAAATGCAAACAATGGTTATCTGCTGCTGTGGGATGCAACAGGTGCATCTGGGATTGGTCTCATGTGGTTGTTTCTAATTAATGGCCAATCACAGCCCAGCTGGCTCAGACAGAGAGCCGAGCCACAAACCTTTGTTATCATCCTTCCTTTTCTATTCTTAGCCAGCTTTCTGATGAAACCCTTTCTTTTATTCCTTTAGTATAGTTTTAATGTAATATTTATCATAAAATAATAAATCAAGCCTTCTGAAACGTGGAGTCAGATCCTCTTCCCTCATCCTCGGGCCCCAGTGAACACGGTCACACCCCCGGGGTGGGCACGGTGGCATCGGTGGCACCCGGGGTGTCCCACACGGCTGCAGGGTGGGCAGTGGGTGCCCAGCACCCTGCAGCACCCAGGGGCAGCGCTGTGACAGTGCTGGTCCAGTGCTCTGATGGCAAGTGACAGAATGGGAGCAGGGCTCCACGGGCCGTGGCAGCCCCGGGCGCTGAGCAGGGATGGAGCTTTGGGTTAAACCCAGGGATAAATCCTGCTCCAGGTGGGCTCCAGCAAACCCACAGAGCCCTGGTCGTGCCCAGAATGTGCCACTGGAGCCTGGCACCCGTGAAAGCCCCATAGATTTCATGGCGAAGGGTTTTTGCCCTTTGGGCACAGCAGCTCATCCCATGGAGTTTTCTTGCCCAGAATTGGGGTGTTGTGGTCTGAGCTGCTGCTCCAGTGCCTTCACACAGGTCCTGGCCAGTCCCACCAGTACAGGGGCTGAGAACAAACTGGGCTGGGCCGGGCACAGGTCTGAATTGAAAGGGAATGGTGCTTGGGCTTGAAGTGCACTCAGGGATGGAAGGGGCTGCTGGGTCCCTGCCCGAGGGTGGAACAAGGAGGGCTCTGAGGAGCATTCCACAAGAAGATGTCGTTGTCAAGGCGGTCACGACATAAAGCAGAGACTACAAGCAGTCTCAGTTGGCAACACCTTATTCTTGAACATGGCTAACTTTTATACACCTTCTAATTGTTTATACTTCTTCTATTTTAGCTATTGTCTACAACAAATCAACATAATGCTATTGGTAAAAAGTTATAGTGACTCCACCTATCTTTCTAAAATTACTTCATCTAGCTGCAAGGTGTTCTTATCTTTTTTCTCTCAATCTCTTTAGTTACAGCTTTAGAGAGAGCTCTTTATTGGCTTCTTCTTACTTCTCGGCTTCTTCTGGCTCCTTTAGCAAACAAGCCCACTGTCAGCCCCTTCCACAAGAAACCACTCCACGATTTGTTGGGATGCAAGGGGTGGCCCCTTCCAGGAGCCCAGGGCTGTGGGTCTGTCCTGCCAAGGCTGGTGCTGCTGTGCCCAGAGCGCACCCAGGCGCAGCCAGCACCCACCCCGTGCTGCTGGAATTCTCCATCCCAGCGCTCTGGCCGTGTTTGTCTCCACGCAGGGCCTCCAAGGGAGGGTTAACCCAGCTCCCAGGCAGCCCCAGCCCCCTTTGCTGGAGGAGAAGCAGATGTGGGAGTGGGGAAGCTGCGAGGGGCTGCCTGGGGCTGGGGGCTGAGCTCCCCAGCTGGGGCACCAGGCAATCAGGGCTGCAAATTGGGATCAGATGTGGGCAACTCCCCCCTCTAAATGCAGCGCTCCAGGGCTGCTGGGGCTGCTTCTGCTCTGCCTGGGGAGGAGGAGGAGGAACAGGAGGGTTTTGCTGGGGCCCAGGGTGGCTGCAGGGACCTCCAGAGCGTGCTGCTCCCTTTGGAGAGCTGTGTTTTCCTCGGGGAGTGCCCCTGCCTCTTTCTTTGCCTCTTCCCCTTCCCCTGCTGGGCTCTTCCTGCCGCAGGGATGATGCAGGAGCTGGTGGCCGGCGTGGAGAAGATCAGCTTTGCCTCGGAGGCTGATGTGGAGGAGCTCAGAGCTCAGCCCCTGCCCTTCCCAGGGGTGGACAGTAAGCTGGGGACAGGGCTGTGGCGTTTCTGGGGGGGCTGTGGGAGCTTTCGGGGTTCTCCTCTTGCTGCCCCCCTGCAACACCCGGGTGGTTTTTGTCCTGGCTCTGGGCATTGCTCCCTCGGGGATGCTGCTGGGGAGCTGCCAGGGTCCCCAGGGTCCCCGTGGGGACAGCACTGGGGGTTGCAGGTGAAGCCCTTCCCACCCTGGGGCAGTGGGGACAGGGCTGGGGCAGTGGGGACAGGGCTGTCCCAGGTGAGCAGGGCCATTGGGGGCAGGCTGGCAGTGCCAGGGCTGTCCCAGGGACATTGGGGACAGGCTGGCAGTGCCAGGGCTGTCCCAGGTGTGCTGGGGCAATGGGGACAGGCTGGCAGTGCCAGGGCTGTCCCAGGTGTGCAGGGGCAATGGGGACAGGCTGGCAGTGACAGGGCTGTCCCAGGGACACTGGGGACAGGCTGGCAGTGACAGAACTGTCCCAGGGACATTGGGGACAGGCTGGCAGTGCCAGGGCTGTCCCAGGTGAGCAGGGACACTGGGGACAGGCTGGCAGTGACAGGGCTGTCCCAGGTGAGCAGGGACAATGGGGACAGGCTGATAGTGACAGGGCTGTCCCAGGGGCAATGGGGACAGGCTGGCAGTGACAGGGCTGTCCCAGGGACATTGGGGACAGGCTGGCAGTGCCAGGGCTGTCCCAGGGACATTGGGGACAGGCTGGCAGTGACAGGGCTGTCCCAGGTGTGCAGGGGCAATGGGGACAGGCTGGCAGTGACAGGGCTGTCCCAGGTGAGCAGGGACATTGGGGACAGGCTGGCCGTGACAGGGCTGTCCCAGGGACATTGGGGACAGGCTGGCAGTGCCAGGGCTGTCCCAGGGACATTGGGGACAGGCTGGCAGTGACAGGGCTGTCCCAGGTGTCCAGGGCCACCCCCGGCCCGGCGGGGCCAAGCCCGCCGTGTGCAAGCATTGGCTGCGAGGGCTCTGCAAGAGAGGCGACGGCTGCGACTTCCTGCACGGCTACGATGCCAGCCGGGTGCCCGAGTGCTATTTCTACTCCAGGTTCGGTAGGTGCGGGGCTGGGCGTCCCACGGAGCCTCTTCCCAGCCCTCGCTGGTCCCACGGGGCTGGCCCGGAGCGAGCGGCTGATGCCACCTCCTGCCTACGGGGAGAAGTGTCGCTGTCCCCCAGCCTGGGGCACGGTCCCCCCATCCCATCCCATCCCAGCCAAACCTGGCTGCTCCCAGTTCCTCTCACCCAGCCCACCCCGGCGGGATTCCCTGCGCATTGTCCCGAGTGTTCCGTGCCTTGCTCCTGCAGGGGAGTGCAGCAACAAGGATTGTCCCTTCCTGCACGTCCGTGTCCCCGCCAGCACCGGCGGCTGTCCCTGGTACGACCGAGGCTTCTGCTGGCACGGTGAGCTGGGCAGGGCTGGGCAGGGCGGGCAGGGGGTGCCCAGCAGGGATGGGGCACTGTGAGGGTGCTCACAGGGGTCTGAGGATGAGGGAAGAGACGAGGATCTGACTCCGTGTTTCAGAAGGCTAGAGTTATTATTTTATGATATATATTATATTAAAAGTATAGCAAAAGAATAAAAGAAAGGGTTTCATCAGAAGGCTGGCTAAGAATAGAAAAAGAAAGAATGATAACAAAGGTTTGTGACTCTCAGAGAGTCCGAGCCAGCTGGGCTGTGATTGGCCATTAATTAGAAACAACCACATGAGACCAATCCCAGATGCACCTGTTGCATCCCACAGCAGCAGATAACCATTGTTTGCATTTTGTTCCTGAGGCCTCTCAGCTCCTCAGGAGGAAACATCCTAAGGAAAGGATTTTGCAGAAAATATCACGGCTGCAGGGCAGGGTGGGCAGGGGGTGCCCAGCGGGGCTGGGGATGCCCCCATGACCCAGAGAGCGGATTTGGGCTCAGGGAAAGCAGAGCTCCCACAATCTCATGTTCCTCTGAGTGTCCCCTGTGCCTGGCAGGTCCCCTGTGCAAGTACAAGCACACGAGGAGGGTGATGTGTGCCAACTACCTGGTGGGCTTCTGCCCCGAGGGACCCAAGTGCAAATTCGTGCAGTACGTACTGGGGAGGGCTTGGGGTGGCTTTGGGGGGTGAAATCCCCTCTCTGAGGTGGCTGTGGCCCTTGCAGGGTCAGGAACAAGGACACAAAGGGTCTGAATGAACCAAACCCCATTCCTGAGCTGTGCTGCTGATAGCAGGGGCAGTGCTGGGCGGGCAGGGGACAGCCCTGAGGGGCTGGGAACAGACCTGGTTCCCATGGAGGTGCCTGTCCCAACTCCAGGACAGCCCTGAGGTGCTGGGGGAGTCTCAGGAGGTTCTGGAGACATCTCTGGTCCCCATGGAGGTACCCCTGAGGTGCGTCTCAGGAGGGTCTGGGGACAGACCTGGGTCCCATGGAGGTGCCTGTCCCAACTCCAGGACAGCCCTGAGGGGCTGGGGGAGCCTCAGGAGGGTCTGGGGACATCCCTGAGGGACTGTGGGATCTTCAGAAGGGTCTGGGGACAGCCCCGAGGGGCTATGAGAGCCTCAGGAAGGTCTGGGGACATCCCTGAGAGGCTATGAGAGCCTCAGGAAGGTCTGGGGACAGCCCTGGTCCCCACAGAGGTGCCCCTGAGGGGTTTTGGGGGCCTCAGGGGGGTCTGGGGACACCCCTGTGGGGTTTTGGGAGCCTCAGGAGGGTCTGGGGACACCCCTGAGGGGTTTTGGGGGCCTCAGGAGGGTCTGGGGACACCCCTGAGGGGCTGGGGGAGCCTCAGGAGGGTCTGGGGACAGCGCTGGTCCCCACAGAGGTGCCCCTGAGGGGTTTTGGGGGCCTCAGGAGGGTCTGGGGACACCCCTGAGGGGTTTTGGGGGCCTCAGGAGGGTCTGGGGACACCCCTGAGGGGTTTTGGGGGCCTCAGGAAGGTCTGGGGACACCCCTGAGGGGTTTTGGGGGCCTCAGGAGGGTCTGGGCACAGCCCAAGGAGTAACTGCCTGTCCTCTGTGTCCCCTGCAGCCTCAAGGCCGGGCTGATGCCGAGCAGCACGGACCCATGCAAGGTGAAGCTGCCGTCCCTGTGCCCACAGGGGGTGATGCCCCAGGTGTGCCCCAGCTCCTGTGGGGCAGCAGCTGCCAACTGCCCCTCCCCAATGCCCCCTTTCCCCCAGGGAGCTGGATGCCCGTGGGGGCTGGTGCAGAGGGAGCTGGCTGCTGCAGAGGACAGGGGAGGTGAGCCTGTGCCAGCCAAGGAGCCACCTGCACATGGCACCCGGCAGCTGTGGGACACCAGGGGCTGCCCCCCGAGCCCTCAGAGCCTGCTGGAAGGAGGCACCTGCGCCAAGGTGAGAGATTTTGGGCAATGGGAGCAGTGGTCTCACCTTGGGGGGCAGCAGGTGCTGTGGGGATCCTCAGAGTGCTCCCAAACAGCCTCTTTGACTGGAAATTTGGAGCTGGGATTTCAGTGGTGAGAACCCTGGGAACAACAAATCCCTGTGGCTCAGAGGTTCGGTGTGGTTGGAACTCTTGGGGTGCTGCTTCCATGCTCCCCATCCTTTGGAAATGGGGTCAAAATGAACACCTGGGGACGTGGCAGGGGCTGATCCAGCACAAACTCCTTCCCTGTGTCCCCAGAGAGGATCAGCCCGTCCCTGTGCCAGCCAGAGCAGGAGGACTCGGCTGGAAATGCTGCTGGGAAAGTGATTCCAGTGCTCCACACGGCTCAGGGGAGGAGGAGGAGGAGGACACACACACCATGGACACAGCACCAGGGCAGCCAGCAGGGTTTGCCCAGCACCAGCTCACAGCTGGCACAGGCAGCACAGAAATCACTGCATGCAATGGAAATCAGGGCCTGGCACAGCTGGCTGCTCCCCCTGGCACTGCTGGCTGAGGGCAGGCAGGGCAGCAGCAGCACTGCCAAGGTGTGAAGGGGTGCAGCACTGGCTGGGGCCAGGATTTTGGGCACAGGAGGGGTGAGGATGTGCTCATCCCTTGGGAAGGGGGCACAAAGCAGCACGTTTTGAGATCACAACCCAAGCAGGAAAGGCAAATCCACACAGGTTTTTATTGCTGGTGAGAGAGTTTTTGGTGCAGCACCTCTGTCACAGCACTACTGCACTCTGCAGAATAAAGAGCTCAGACTTTTAATTCTTGGATATTTTTTCTTTTTTTTGCTCTTCATGCCTGGAACATGAGCAACCCTTTCCCAGACATGTCTGGGAATGGCAGGCTCCAACTGGCACTCCTGACTGTCCTGGTTTGCCTGCTGCAGGCACGGCTTTGCCCTCTGGGCACAAACAGCTCATCCCAGGGAGTTTTCTTGCCCAGAATTGGGGTGTTGTGGTCTGAGCTGCTGCTCCAGTGCCTTCACACAGGTCCTGGCCAGTCCCACCAGTACAAGGGGTGAGTGCAAACTGGGCTGGGCACAGCTCTGAATTGAAAGGGAATGGTTCTTGGGGTTGAAGTGCACTCAGCTACAGCAGAATTGTCAAATCATCTCTCATGACAGCTCAGGACAAGGGGTTGTGTTGTCCCCTGTGCCAAGCAAGGGGTCTGGGACTCTGCAGCCTCCAGGAGCTCTCCTGCCCCCACAGATCCCTCAGGTGCCTCTAAAGCTTTCTCATTTCCCTGTCAAAGCTGCCTGACCACGGAGGGCTGAGCACAGGCTGTCCCTGTCACCTCTGTGCCACGCAAGCCGACCTGCAAAGCAGCTCCTGCTCAGCTCCAGCCCCAGCCAGGCCCCTGCTGCTGGGAATTCCTGCTGGGATCCTGCTCCTGGCTGCTCTGCTGCCTCCCCAGGAGCTGGGGCTGTTCCCTGGCTGCTGCTCCAGCTCCTTCAGTGGTATTTTCTCCAGCGGTGCCGCTCTGGAACAACAGGGAGGGAAAAAATTCCAGGGTCAGCTCAGGGATCTGTCTGGGGGCTCCAGCCCAAGTGCAGCTTCTCTGTTTCTGTGTTTGGAGCCACCCAAACAGCAGCAAAGCCCTTGTCATCTGTCAGGAAACGCAGCTCCTGGTGGAACTTCTCCTCCCTCTGCCCTGTCTGAGCTTTTCCAAGTGCTCCTGACACTCCTGGTGCTCTCCAGGGAGCAGCTGTGAGTCAGCAACTGCTATCAGCACTTCTGTGAACCAAATTCCTCTGCACACCTAGAGAATCCTGCTCTCTGAGCTCTGCTATTAAATGGGGAGTGTTTAAATAAGTTAATTATTTCAATTCTTTCAGAGCTTTAATTAACAGGGATGCCAAACAGACTTTCCAAGGGTTGCAAAAGGGAAGAATTCCTGAAATAGGAAAGCTTACTGAAGTGCTGGTAGTTCCAGCCATAGCTGAGCAGGCAGTACCCAGCCAGGAGCATGGAGATTCCAGCAGGTCCCCCCTGCTTCACGTGGATGTACTTGGCACAATAACTGCTCCAGGCTGTTGGGAGAGAAAGGAGAGGGATCAGTCATGGGCTGCTCTTGGGAATTCACTGCTTCCCTGCAACTTCACAGAGCCAAAAGGTTGGGGAGGTTTGTTTATTCCCACTGCCAGAGGGCAGGGACTGATGGGATGATGGATGGAAAGGAATTGTTCCTTGTGAGAGGGGTGAGGCCCTGGCACAGGGTGCCCAGAGCAGCTCTGGCTGCCCCTGGATCCCTGGAAATGCCCAAGGCCAGGCTGGATGGGGTTTGGAGCCACAGTGGAAGGCAGGGGATGGCACTGGATCATCCTTCTGGTCCCTTCCATCACCCCATGATTTGTGCTTTGTAAAGATCCGGGCTGGCTATTTGAACAAAGCCAGGGAAGTGGGGTGGATGTGCCCCAAAAGCCAGGAACGCTCACCTCTCTGCACTGCTCCCAGCAGCCCCTGGGCAGAGAAGCTGCAGGTGCTGATCCAGGTGTGCAGCTCGCCCAGCCTCACCTCCAGCAGGGGCCTCTGGGCCAGGGGACCTGCAGGGTGACACAGCCTGGTCACAGCCATGAGGGAGCTGGGATGGGATGGGAGGTGCCATCTGGGCTGGGAAAAGGAGAGGGAATCCCCCCTCCCACACAGTTTGGGCTCCATAAGCCCCAGACTCCATAAAAACTTCACCCATTGGCTTTGCAGGCTGGAGGAGCTTCCCAGTTAAATCTCCCTGGATTCTCCTGGATCCTTCCCTGGGCAAGCCCAGCATTCCCTGGCCCTCCTTTCACATTCCCTGCCCTTCTTCTCCCATTCCCTGCCCTCCTTTTCCATTCCCTGCCCCTCCTTTCCCATTCCCTGCCCCTTCTTCTCCCATTCCCTGCCCCTCCTTTCCCATTCCCTGCCCTTCTTCTCCCATTCCCTAACCCTCTTTTCCCATTCCCTACCCTTCCTCTTCCATTCCCTGCCCCTTCTCTTCCATTCCCTGCCCTTCCTCTTCCATTCCCTAGCCCTCCTTTTCCATTCCCTGCCCCTCTTCTCCCATTCCCTCTGCCATTCCAGCACATCCCAGCAGGGAGATTTTCATTACCTTGCTGCCCCTGTGCCAATCCACCCCCGGCTGTCTCCACCGTGATCCTCACATCCTCGTGGAAACGCTTCCCTGGAAACATCCCCAGCCCTCCCGACTCGGGATACAAGTCTGGAAACCACTCCAAGCCCCGGGCCGAGCAGAGGGGCTGGGTTTGGGGTGTGAGGGGCAGAGCTGGGCTCAGGCTGGGCTGGGTTTGGGGTGTGAGGGGCAGAGCTGGGCTTAGGATGGGCTGGGTTTGGGGTGTGAGGGGCAGAGCCGGGCTCAGGCTGGGCTGGGTTTGGGGTGTGAGGGGCAGAGCTGGGCTTAGGATGGGCTGGGTTTGGGGTGTGAGGGGCAGAGCCGGGCTCAGGCTGGGCTGGGTTTGGGGTGTGAGGGGCAGAGCTGGGCTCAGGCTGGGCTGGGTTTGGGGTGTGAGGGGCAGAGCTGGGCTCAGGCTGGGCTGGGTTTGCAGTGGCAGCCCCGGGGCTGTGCCCGGGCTCGGGACGGGCTGGGTTTGCAGTGCCAGCCCCGGGGCTGTGCCCGAGCTCGGGACGGGCTGGGTTTGCAGTGCCAGCCCCGGGGCTGTGCCCGGGCTCGGGACGGGCTGGGTTTGCAGTGCCAGCCCCGGGGCTGTGCCCGGGCTCGGGACGGGCTGGGTTTGCAGTGCCAGCCCCGGGGCTGCGCTCACGGTGGGCTCGGGCACTGCCACCCCCCGCAGCCCCAGCTCGTTCCCGGCTCTCCCCCGGCCGTGAGCTCCGATGGGCTCCGCCGGTGCCAGCCGGAGGCTCCGGGGGTGCAGGGCACACACGGGGGGCTCAGATCCCACCGCAGCTTCCAGCGGCACCCGCTCCTCTCCTGCCGGGGATTTGTCTCTTCCCTTCTTCTGGACGAGGTCAGCGGGCTCTCCAAGTGCCTTTGTCACCTTTAAACCGCTTTTGCCTCCCTTGGAGCTCCCGCTCCGCGCCGCTCCCTGGCTCCGGGATTTCGGGGCAGATTTGCGGGGAGCGGGGCCGGGCTCCGTTCCTTCCCCGCGGCTCCGCGGCTCCTTCTCCCGGACCACCCGGGCTCGGTGCTTCTCGATCACCACCTTCACCCCTTCCCGCAGCCGCTGCGGCACATCCTCCACCTCCTCGGGGTGCAGGTCCAGGCTGCGGGCCACGTCCTGCACCGCGCCGGGGCCGCTACCGGGGGCCGGGCGGGGACGCGGCGCTGGGCTCGGCTGGGGGCGCTGGGGGCTCGATCCCGGTGCGCTGGCGGGGCTCGGCCGGGCCCCTGAACCGCGGTCGCCGCTCGGGACGGGCCGCGCGGTGCTGCCGGGGCCCGGCCGGGGGCTCGCTGCCGGTGCTGCCGGTGCTGCCGGTGCTGCCGGTGCTGCCGGTGCTGCCGGTGCTGCTGGCGCGGCCTTGCAGTGCGGGAGGTGCGCGCGGAGCCGCTTGAAGGGCCGCCCGCAGTGCGGGCACGGCTCCGTCCCCGCCGCTCCCGCCGCCATCACCGCCGCCACCGGAACCGCCCCGGTGACGTCACAATGCCCGCCCGCGCGGCGGCGCTGTGACGTCACAATGTCCCGGCCCCCCCCCGCCCCGGCGCACGCCGTGACGTCACGGGGGCGAGGCGGCGGAAGCGGCGGAAGCGGCGGAAGCGGCGCTCGGGGCCGGGCAGGGCCGCGCTGCCGCCCCTCAGCGCGGCCTCCGCCCCTCGGCGCGGCCTCCCCCGCTCGGCGCGGCCCCTCCGCCCGCCCCGCCGCGCTCCCGCCCGCCATGAGCTGCCGGCAGCCGCTGCCGAGCGAGCGGGGAGCGAGACAGAGGTGCGTGAGGGCGGCGCGGCCTGAGCGGGGCGAGGAAGGGGAAGGGGAGAGCGGGCACCGAGCGCTCGGAGGGGTCGGGGAGGCTGCGGGCGCTCCGGAGGGTGAGGGGATGAGGGGGAGGAAGCAGAGGGATGGTGGGAGCTGGGAGGTTGTTGTGGGGGATCGTGGGGTCGGGGAATGGCGTGGAAGGGACCCCGAAGCCCGTCCTGTGCCGCGGGATGAGGGGGAGGAAGCGGAGGGATCGTGGAGCGGGTGTGACCTGGGGCTGAGGGGGATCGTCGAGTCGGGGAATGGGGTGGAAAGGACCCCAAAGCCCGTCCTGTGCCACCCCTACCACGGGGTGTGAGGGAGAAGCTGAGGGATCGTGGAGTCGGGGAATGGCGTGGAAAACCCTAAAGCCCGTCCTGTGCTCCCCCTACCACGGGGTGTGGGGGAGAAGCTGAGGGATCGTGGGGTCGGGGAATGGGGTGGAAAACCCCAAAGCCCGTCCTGTGCCACCCCTGCCACGGGGTGTGAGGGAGAAGCTGAGGGATCGTGGGGTGGTGGGAGCTGAGGGGGATCGTGGAGTCGGGGAATGGGGTGGAAAACCCCAAAGCCCGTCCTGTGCCACCCCTACCACGGGGTGTGAGGGAGAAGCTGAGGGATCGTGGAGTCGGGGAATGGGGTGGAAAACCCCAAAGCCCGTCCCGTGCCAGCCCTACCACGGGCACGGACAGCCAGGGTGCCCCAAGCCCCGTCCGAGCTGCCGAGGTCACTGCAGGGGCTCCAGAGGAGAATCCCTTCCCCAAAGAGCGATCCGGGACAGACGGACAGCGCTCAGGGATGGGGAGCAGCGAGGCAGCTCCGGGCTGTAGGCGTGGGCCAGAGCCTGCTGCACAGCGAGGAGCCGGTTATAAATACCTATAAATGCCTCCCTCGAGTGTGTTTTGACTCATTCGAGCACGGGTTAATTTTAGGCGCACCAGAACGGCTCCATCCCGTGTTTTTTTGGATCCTGGCTGACTCGTCGCGTTTCGTAGGGTGGGGAGGGATCGTTTGATGTTTGTGTGGGAATTCTGGGAGGCTGCTGGGGAGCAGCTGCTGTGTTGGTGGCACAGAATCACCAATCGTGGGCTGGGAGTGACCTTCAGTGCCACCCAGTGCCGCCCCCCGCCGCAGGCAGGGACACCTCCCGCCGCCCCAGGCTGTCCCAGCTCCTGTCCAGCCCGGTCTTTGGGGTGTTCCCTTCATCTCCTGGAGTCTGGGAATATCAGCACTGCCCCCACCCCACTGTCCTCCTCCAAACTCTGCCTCGATGCCTGCAAAGATCTGGATAAAAATGAGGTTAAAACCTGCACCCACCAGTGCAAGGTGCCATGAGAGGGTGGGAAATACAGCAGAAACACAGCAGAAACGGGGAAGAGTTTGTTTTCCACAAGATGTTTCCTGACAAGACCTCATTTCCACCTGGGAAATGTGGCTGCTCTGGAATGTGACTCCAAACACAGTCAGAGGGGAGAGGCTCAGGAGTCCTTGTGGGGTGCTGAGAGCAGGTGAATAACCGGAGATGTGCTCAGTGCCACTCGTCCCAGGGCTGTCCCCAGCCTGCCAGGTGTCACTCTGAGCCCAGGGATTATTTTTACATCTGCAAGGCTGGCAGTTGTTAAATGAGTTGATTTAGAAGGATGGTTTTAATCCAGGTCCCTTAAACTGATAGGAAACATCTTGTGAGGAGCAGGATCCTTTTCTCTGGGGCATGTGAGAGCCCACGGCACCTCAGGGGACACCCTGCACTCATTTATCAGGTGTCCCTGCCCTTTTTGGGTGCCTTCAGAGGACAGAGAGCTCAGTGAGCTGTTTCTTGAGCTTTCTTTCAATGATCATTTCCTCTCCCTGCAGGAAGAGGAGAAGGAATGGCAATGAAGAGGATGGTCACGTTCCCCAGAGCAAACGTAGCACCAGGAACTCTGTCCTGCAGGACTCGTGGGACACTGAGGTGAGAGCCTTCCCAGCATTCCAACAGCAGCTCTACATTTCTTTTATCTGTACATTTATTTTTCTCGTTTTTATTTCATAGCTTTGTGTTTGAGGTCGTGAGGGTTTGACTCGGTGACATCAGAGATTGAGAGCAGTTTGGAAATCAGCACTTCCAGTGAGCTTGGTGATCCCTGGCCTGAATATTTCTGGGAAGAAATTCCAAATCCTGCCTTGCAGCACCCAGGGAAAGAATTTCCAGCTTTTTGGGTTTGCTTTGGGCTGAGCTGTGCCCGGAGCTGGGGGGCTGCTGAGGGTGGATGTGTCTGCCTGACCATCAGCTTTGCCTTTGCTCACAGTGAGGTGATTATTTGTGGGACAAGACAAAACACATTCCAGGCAGGCCTTATCTGATGTGCAAAAAATGCTCTGATAGAGCTGCTCAGTTTAAGCAAGACAAACTCAAAACCCATTGGGTTTTTTCTCATATTTTCCTCTTTTTTTTTTTTTTTGGATGTGGGATAAACTCTCTTTTTGTCTTACCTCTCACCAGACATGTGTTCTCTCAGTGCAATTTGAGATTATTTTTTCTCTTAAAAAAATTTGCTGATTTCCCAACTGCTGCCAGATTTTCTGAGATGTCACCTGGGTGAATCACCTGAAAATTCACTGTGAGCAACGTCCTTGTGTTGTAAAACATTCATGGAAAAAGGGTGCAGAGCACTCTGAAGTTAATGAAATTAATTTCTTTGAAAGTTTTGGAAATGTCCTCGGTTTTTTAGGGCCTCCTCGCTTTGAAGGTGGATTGTAATGAGTAATTACAGTCTGAATTATTCCAGAATTAACTCAATTATTCAACTGTTAACTGGACTTCACAGAAAATATTTAGTTGCTGTGTAACTTGGAGCTCTTTTATAATCTAAAAATGGTTTCAGATGGATATTTCTGCATTCCTGTTGTGAGGGAATTAGCTCATTATTCAACTGTTAATTGCAATTTGCAAAAAAATATTTAGTTGCTGTGTAACTTAGAGCTCTTTTACAGTCTGGAAACGGATATTTCTACATTCCTGGATATTGGATATTTCTACATTCCTGGATATTGGATATTTCTACATTCCTGTTGTGAGGGAATCTCTCTCTTAACCTGGACAAGTAGATGATGTGACAGGACACTGCTGGAAATGCTCTGAGAGCTGCTGTCCATCACAAAGGAACCCCCTGGGATGAAAGCTGCTGTGTTTTCAGGAGGGAAACTTTGCATTTTGGGGTTTGCTGGGGAGCAGCAGCCTGGTTTGTGCCACCTGACCCTGGATCCCTTGTCCCACAGGTCAGAGCCCTCCTGTGTGTAGGGTAGTTAAAGCTAAAGCAGCTTTGTGGCTGTGGATTTAGTGTGGAGCAAGGGATTGCAGTGGGCCTGATGAAATTCAGGATCTCAGGAAATCCCCGATGGTGAGTGGCAGAAGCAGCACCTTGGCTTGGAGTGTGAGCAGCACCTGGTGTTGGGGCAGGGCTGGCAGTGCCCACACTGAGGGGTGACAGCAGCCCTGGCCTGGGAACAGCACCAGGGCAAGGTCACAGCTCAGCCTAACACAGACTCTGCTTCTTGCATGGTAAAGCCTGGTTTTAACACATTAAACCCTGCTGTGAGGCAGGGAGGAGCTCTCACTGCTGAGAATGTGGGCACAGCTTCCCAAACAGCACAGAACAGAATTCCCAATGTTTTCTCCTGATGAACGAAGCTTTTTCTGCTTTTTGGTTTTTGGTTTTTTTTTTTTGGCTTGTTTTCTTGTCAGATCCCTCAACTGAGCATGCCCAGAAATTCAAGCCACGAGATTAAATCTGTATTATTCCAACGTTTGGCCAAGGACTTCCTGTGCCAAAGGGAGAAATCCTTGTGCTCATTGTGCACCAGTGCTTCCCATTGGTGCTGCTTGGAAGGTCTGAGCCAGTTTGCAATGCTTGGGTTTAGTTTGTTGTGTGCAAAGACACCTCCAGCTGGTTAAAATCACCCCTGGATTTGGGATATTGCCTGGCAAAGGGGGAGTGGGAGCAATCTGTGACTTCTGAGAGCACAGGACATTGCAGGGCATTGCAAACCTGCTTTCTGTGAAACATTCCCCAAAGTCCTGACTCCTCTGGGCTGTTTTGGTTCAAACTGACCCTTCCCTCTCTCTGAGCACACAGCCTCAGGATGGCAGTCAGGCAGTGTTTTAAACCTGATGGCAATCAAACAGTGATTTTTGCCAGGATCTCTTCCCATTATTTTTTCCTTGCATGTTTTGCTGTGGAGAATGAGGTGAAGGGAGGTTTTTCCTTAGTGGCACTTCCAACCTGGGCTGCTCTGTGATGTTACCCCTCAGTCCCTGACTTTGCTCATCCACATCCCATCCAATTCCAAAGGATTTGCTGTTTTCTCCCTCTGGATTGTCCTTTCACCCAGGACAGGATGGAAACAGATTCTCTTCCATCTCCAGCAGTGCTGATTTTGGGCACTTGCTGTAAGGATGTGCCATTCCTGGTGCTCAGGTGACAGCCACCCTGAGGGTGACACAAACCTCAGTCCATGGCCAGGCACAGGGTTAAACCTGCAGCCAGGGTTAAACATTAGCGAGGCAGAGCCTTTGCCATGGAGCTTCCCTTCCTGTTCAGCCTGTCCTCCCTTTTCCAGGAGCTCAGCTCTGTTGTTTGCCCTGTGTTTGGTTAGAAATCCATGGCTTGTCCCCGGATCAAGGCAGGAGAGGCTGCAGTGGATCCTCCAAGGGCAATGCTGAGGTTCCCAGCTGAGCTCTGCAGCCTGGGCAGTCCCCAGTGCAAACCTTTGCTCTGGTTTTGCCAGGGAAGGAAGCGAGTCTCAGTGTTCTGGCTGACCCTTTCCTTCCTGAACAACTTCTGCAAACCCCAATTCCTCACAGTTCCTCTTTGTTCTGGGCAGGATTGAAACACCGCTGGGTTCTTGGCAGAGATCAAATCAAAGTTCTTGTCCCCCCTATCCAGGGAAGAGCTGCTCTTCAGTTCTAACTAAAACCAGATCGTGGCTCTGTTAAACTCCTCTAGGAAGGCATTGACAGCAGCAGGGCTTGAGTGGCTCCTTCTCCAGTTCCTGTCCCGAGGGATTGTCCCAGATCTGCACATTGAACAGGACATTTGTTTGTTTTAGAACTTGAAGTGTGATGCTAAGGGTAAATGAGCCCATAAACCTTGAAGATGCCCTTTTGATAGCTAAAGTATTCATAAATATCACTGGGCTGCTTTCCTTTGGCCCTGTAAAGCTTTGTTGATGCCTGTCTTGCTGACTTGATGACTTTAAGGATTCTTTTCTTGTCTGATTGTAGTCCAAATGCGTTACAGAATGCTCACCACAGCCTGGGGACACGGTAGGTGTTCCATGTGATGGAGGGGTGCCAGTGCTAGTGAACCTTTGCCTTAGAGAACTGGAAATAAAGAGGGTCTGACAAACCTTTCCATCTGTCACCAGCCTGAGGTGTCAGAAGCACGTCCCAGGACACGCTGCCAGCTTTGAGCTGCACTAAAAACTCACTGCTAACAGCTGGGAAATGTTTGTTGAGATGTGAAACGTGAGCAGCGAGCCAGGCCGGGTTCTCATTTGGATTTTTACCTTGATTTGCAGAAGGTGGCTGTAACGAAGCTCACTAAGGAGCGCAGACTAAAAGGAAACAAAGTGTCCTGTGCGGTGGGTTTCTCTCCGAGGCTGCCGTGACCCCTCAGCATCGCGTGTGACTCTTTGTGCTGCTCTGCGACAGCAGCTGCGCTGCCCAGCACCGCCCCCAGCTCCTCCCTGCCCCTCTCGAGATGTAGGCAGAGGGGCTGCTTGCTCCCGTGGTTCCATCTGTGCTCCCTCGGGAATGATCCCCGCTCTGTTTTTCTCCCCCTGCAGCCCGGGGCCCTTGGCTTGGCTTGCTGTGCTCCCACAGAGCTGAAGCATTTTTGGTGCTTAGCAAAACAAAGGAATTTGTCAGGGTTGGATGGTCAGGATCGATGGTGGATCAGGGCCGGGGGGAGGGTTGTGTTCCACACAAACATCCACAGTGCCTCCCTGGGCACTGCACACACTGCTGGCTGTGTGATTTACTCCTGACATGCTGCTGGCTGCAGCTTGAACCATTCCTGATTTTCTCTAAACATGCTGGGTGCAGTTTGCACCATTCCTGATTTACACACACACTGCTGGCTGCAGCTTGAACCATTCCTGGTTCTCTCCAAACATGCTGGGTGCAGTTTGCACCATTCCTGATTTACTCCAAACATGCTGGGTGCAGTTTGCACCATTCCTGATTTACACACACACTGCTGGGTGCAGTTTGCACCATTCCTGATTTACACACACACTGCTGGGTGCAGTTTGCACCATTCCTGATTTACTCCAGGTGAAGCCCTTCTGGAAGTGGTGCTGACAGGTAAATCCCTGAGGATTTAATGAAATTTGTCTTCTTCTGATGTGGCCACAAAGCTGTGACTTCTGTGGCTTAATCCTTACAAAAATATCGATTTTTTTAGCTGCTGTCACTTACTCTGTCTGCTTTTATGAATCATTTATGGGGTGGCAGAGTAGCCACTTGCTGATTGACTCACCCAAATATTTGCAGGTCCTGACCAGCAGATCACACAAACTAAAACTGGAACTAATGGAACCTTTCCTTAGCAGCCCTTAAAATGGTGTTTTGTGTCTTTGAATCCCTTGTGATGATGGTAAATGCTCTTCCAGCCATTCCCATGAAATGTGGTTGTCCTAAATGCTGGCAAATGAGCCCTGGCCTCTTATCCCAGTCAAGTGCTGAGTTCTCTTCCCTGCATGAGCAGTTCCTCAGTGCCTGTTGCTCTTTCACTGTCACATCAAGTAAATTGGTGTGGAATTGCTGTGGAACATTTCCAGTTAACACTGCCTTGGAGTGCTTAACTGGGAGAAGAGTACTTGATGGCAGGGTGTTCAAAGACTTAAAGTGGGTGTTCTGTGTGTTTGTTTCTCACAGCCTCTTGCTTTGGATGCTTCAGATCTCACTTTAGGGTTGCCTTGTAGGAAAGTGCTTTGCATGGTGCTCCCCTCAAACCTGTGCTAGAGCAGAAGTGCCAACCCTGCCCTGCCTGCACTGACACTGCAGCTCCCTGGGAATGTTCTTTATTTTCCAATTCTCGGGTCAGCCCAGCAAACTTCACTAGTGCAAACGTGGGCTCGGGGGCAGAGCTGAGGGCTTTAACTGGGGAGGACTGAAATCCAACACCCCGGAGGTCACTGAACCCCGGGTGAAGGCTTGTCCCCTCAGCTCTGTGACACTGGCGTGGGCAACAACAACCTGCCTGTGCCAAGGTGGATTTAATCAGTCCATCGGGCTGGAAATGTGGAAGGGAGGGGTTTATCCTAAAGGTTTGCTTCTGTGGGGTGAGGAAGAAGTGTCTGATGTTGCTGTTCACCCTCTGTGTGTCCCAGTCCTCCAGCAGTGACAGCGGGAGCAGCAGCAGCAGCAGCTGTAGCAGCAGCAGCATCAACAGCCCCGACAGAGCAGAGTCCAGCCTCAACCCCAGGATTGCAGGATCCAGCCCTGTCTCCTCCCAGCCCTTCCACGAGCAGTCTGCACTAAGCCAAGGTCCTTA
This sequence comes from Calcarius lapponicus, assembly GCA_039654755.1. Classification (NCBI taxonomy): domain Eukaryota; kingdom Metazoa; phylum Chordata; class Aves; order Passeriformes; family Fringillidae; genus Calcarius; species Calcarius lapponicus. Next base: position 44,898 of record JBBFKN010000136.1, on the reverse strand, counting down.
CTTCCACATCAACCAGATCCTGAAGGAAGCCCACTTCCACAGCCTACAGAGCCGGGGACGCCTCCCTACATGATGACCCAGCAGCTCCCTGCCTTCTGTGAAGGGACAGCACTGTGTAGATTTGATATTTCAACTTCAAAGTTTGTTAAAATGGAATTGCACAAAATTGCCTGTTGCCTTTTCAGTCTATATTTGAAATAACAGGTTAACAGGAGATTGTTTACTTGTGGTTTGCTGCACTATTGCAATGCAAAAGGGGCTTTGAAGCAATTTTTATAGGATTCTTTTTGGGGTGGTTCTAAAGTACGTGGCAAGAGGAGACTGAGGAGTCCACATGTGTGTTATAGGATTGCAAACTGTCCAATTCCAATCGACTGCCTAATCTGTTTGTTAGCAAGTTGTTGCTTTCTGTAAAGTTCTCTTAAGCGTTCCTCTTCAGTTTTATAAGTCTTTTTTTAATTTCAATAAACTAGTTAAAAAATGATTTGGCAACATAATTTTTTGAGCATTTAGAGTTAGTGAGAATAGGAGCAGCGAGTGCAGGTGCTTAGGCCTGTGAGCTCCCACCCAGCTCAGGGTGATGAGGTTTCTCTCAGGAGCCTCAGTGCTGCAGGGCTGGAAGGGAAATGTGAAATTAGAGCAGGACAGGTCGGGCAGGTGCTGCAGGGGCCTCTCACAGCAGGGTGGTGGTGCCTGGAGGACACAGCCATCTTACCCTGCTCCAGCACCCTTTTCCAGCTGTGAAATGTTTTGTTTTCTGTTAGTGTGTAGGTTGTTTTGGCTTTTTTTTTCCCTTTAATTTGACTTTAACAATGTGAGGCTAGGAGGTGAAAGAGCAGCCCCACCTCTGCTGCAGCAGCCAGGGGACAAGGACAATCCGAGCTGTGCCTGCTTCCTGTGCCACGCCCTGCTCTGAGGATGGGAATCCTGACAAGCCCGGAGGTGTCACCGAGGGGACAGACAGACACATCTCAGTGAAGACAAACAGCCAGAGCAGGTTTATTGCTTGCTGCCTCACTTGGTCATGCCCGAGAGCCAGCCCAGCTTGAAGAGGGACGGGGCCGCCGCGTCCTCGTCGTCGGTGAGGAGCTGCCGGAACAGCGAGCCCGGCCGTGCCTCGTCCTCCCTGGGCAGCACAGCAGCTGCAGCCTGGCCCTTTGGGAACACAAGAGTGACTCTGACTGTCACAGCACCCCCGGGGCTCCCTCTGTCCCCTCAGCAGCACGGGGCACGCAGCTGGAGCAGTGTCACCGCTGGGGGAGTGACAGACACACACCTCGCTGCTGGGAGCAACAGGCACTTGGCAGGTGTCACTCAATGCTCATAAAACCCCATGAACACTCCTCAAAACCCTCTGAGCAAGGGATCACAGCGTGGTAGGAGCACAGCTGGTGCCCTTGCAGGAGCTGTTCTTGGAGAAGCGCAAATTTGAACCTCTCCAGAAGAGTTTTAGCATTGAAGGAGGAGCAAGCATCTGTCAGGGATCCTGGCAAGTGTGGCTAGCACAGGACACGGGTGTGCTGAGCACAGCACAGAGCTGAGGGGAGTGACAGGACGAGCCAGACATCACTGCACACTTCTATGCTCTAGTCCAGCTGAACTGTGAGAGGTAAGGAATACCTTTGCTGGGAAGTTCTGGGCTTTTAAACACCCCTTCTGCTGGGCCTGCTCCTTAAGGGCTCCGAGAAATGGAGAAGTAGGGTTGCAAATTGAACATCATCTCAAATGACACTGGTAAAACCAGGCCTTGACCTCTTTGTCTTGGCTCTTGTCAACTCAACAACTTGTCCCAGTTGCCAAGACCACCAGGGATAGATTAGGCTGGTAATAAGTAAAGGAAACATGAATTGCTGCTTCCCACTGCAGTGAGGTGTTCCTTGGCTCTCACCCAGCACACAGAGCTCCATCTAAGCAGATGTTTTCAACTGGGGGAAATGGAGCAACAGAAAGATTGGCTGCTACAGCTCAGCACCAGGGGAGCAGCAGCAGGACACTCCTCACACAGCTGGGGTACCTGGCCAGGCCTCCTCGGGGTTACAGGGCAGCATCCCACTGCAAAGGAGTTCAAGCATTAGCTGCTGTCCCTCAGCCTTTCCTGCAGCCCTCTTTAATGAGCTGTGATGCATTGCCCTCAACCCTCACTGCCCCTGCAGTGGGTTTTGCCTGCCACAGGGCAGTGGCCCAAAAACCACAGGGGCAAAGGGTGGGTGGGGTTTTGGAGGCTCCTGGAGAAATCCACCCCATCCCCTGCTGTGCTGCCGTAATGATTCATTTTACTGAAAATAAAAATCAGGTGAAATAATGTTTGGCTGCTTTCTTCTTTTGCCCATAAACTCCAGTGTCAAGGGGACCATGAATACTGGGAAAATATTCCTATTTTTACAGCTCAGTTCAAACACCAACCTGGACTCTTTCTGTGCTCCTGGCAGTGGACTTGCTCTTCCGTGAGCTCGACATGCTCAGTGGCAGGAGTCCAAACCTTAAGAAATGGAAGAAAGAAATGTGGGAAGCAGCAATTCCAGAGCAGCTTCCCAGAGGCAGGAGGATGCCTGGAAGAGCTGGGTGCCTCACCTGATCTGGCTGGATGCTAAGGGCAGGATGTTGTGGAGCTCCTGCGAGCTCAGAGCGCCGCCCCTGCTCGTGTACTGGTTCTCTGTGCCAGTCAGCAGCCCAAAGAGAACCTGCAAGGCACCAGGAGAGGCTTGGATTTGAGGAAGAGAAGGTGAAAGGCAGCAGGAGCTGGGGAAGAGAAGGTGGAAGGCAGCAGGATTTGGGGAAGAGAAGGTGGAAGGCACCAGGATTTGGGGAAGAGAAGCTGGAAAGCACCAGGATTTGGGGAAGAGGAGCTGGAGGGCACCAGGATTTGGGGAAGAGAAGGTGGAAGGCAGCAGGATTTGGGGAAGAGGATTTGGGGAAGAGAAGCTGGAAGGCAGCAGGATTTGGGGAAGGTGGAAAGCACCAGGATCTGGTGAAGAGGATTTGGGAAGGAGAAGCTGGAAGGCACCAGGATTTGGGAAAGAGAAGGTGGAAAGCACCAGGATTTGGGGAAGAGGATTTGGGGAAGAGAAGGTGGAAGGCAGCAGGATTTGGGAAAGAGAAGGTGGAAGGCACCAGGATTTGGGAAAGAGAAGGTGGAAAGCACCAGGATTTGGGGAAGAGGAGCTGGAAAGCACCAGGATTTGGGAAAGAGAAGGTGGAAGGCAGCAGGATTTGGGGAAGAGAAGGTGGAAGGCAGCAGGAGCTGGGGAAGAGGATTTGGGGAAGAGAAGGTGGAAGGCAGCAGGAGCTGTTTGGATCTGGGGTTCCTGCAGAGCTGACCCCACATTACGTGGCGAGTTCGCTGGCACACCATCAGCACTGAGTGTGAACAGGAAGTGCCTCTCTCCCCCCTCTTAACTCTGGTGTTTAATTATTGCCACAGCTGAGTCCCAGACCTGTTTCAGCACTACTTAACCCAATTAGAGTTGCACAGGCTCCAGTGAATCCTGTTAGATAAAGTTCAGGCAGCCCCACAGCGGGGCCGTGCAGCCGGCTCAGCCAGCTCCTCTTATCTTCAGCTGGCACTGAACACTCTTCCCCTTTCCAGGCAAGTGCCAGTGCTTATCTTGAGGCACTCAGCAGTTTAAAAGCAGCCCAGCTGCCCTGCTGAAGGCATTGTGCAGTGTCCCAGCTGCTCCAGCCCTGCTCCCTACCGAGGTTCTCTGCACCAGGCGGTTCAGGTTGCTGTTCAGGTGTGGGGTGAAGACATCCAGGTCAAAGGGATCGATGTGTCCCTCCAGGAAATCGATGATCTTCTCAATCCTGCAGGCAGAGCAGAGAGCTCCTGTCAGGGCTGACATCCTGGTGATGCCAGCTCCGAAGCAGCCAGGGATTTCCTGTCTGGGGTGACTGAGCACAACAGGAATTACTCAGCACAGCAGCAGCTGCCCCAAGGCTTTCCAGCTCTTACACAACCCCAGCAGCAGGAACTGCTGCCCGTGGTACCCCCCAAGGCTTTAACTCTTGGCTGGAAGCTCAACTGCTCTGTCCAGGGGCACCCTCTGGACACAAGGAGGGGGCCCAGCCCCTGGCCACAGAACCCCAGCCCTCCTCTGGTTTGAGTGTGAGCTCAGTGCTTGTGCAGTGTCAGAGCCTGGAGCTTGCACTGGCTCAGGGCCCCCCAAAGCCCTGCTGGAGGATGTGAACCCCAGGATGTGCCATACCCAGAGTCCTGCTTGATCCTGCTGGGTTTTGTGTCCTCACTCTTGGCAGTCAGGATGATGCTGAGGTACCTCAGGTCGTAGAGTAACTGCAGAGCTCTGCTCTGGGTCAGGGGGAAGCTGTCTGGCCTCTGCAAACGGGACAGGCAGCAATGGGGCTCCTCCCTGGCACAGGGCAGGCTGCCCAAGGGGCAGCATCTGAGAACACCGAGCCCAAGGCACAACCAGAGTGTGAAATCTGGTGTCTGCCTCAGCTGTGGGGGAGGCAGGGGGAGTGGAAGGGTGTCCCCTTTCAGCTGCCAGGACAGGCATTGTAATGCTGTAATTTTTCTGTTCCAGGAGCTGGATGTGTCCCTGCATTCCCAGCCACCCTCTCCCTCCCATGCCACAGCCAGGTACCTTCTCCTGCTTCTGCTCCACCAGCTTTCCATAGGCAGCCAGCACCTCTGCCATGCAGCTCCTGAGCAGCTCCTGCAGGGTCACCTTGGGCAGGGTGTGCCCACCAACCCTGTTCACCTCCTGGCACAGGCTGAACAGCAGGCACTGCACGTGCCACGAGGGCTGGGCAGAGAACAGAGTTTATTTGCAGCTGCTCTGTAAATTCCCTTCCCTTCCACATCCCTTCAGCTGGCTGGTGGCAGTGTCCCATTCCTCAAAGCTCTGCCCCACAGCTTGTCACACATCTCACAGGGTCTGGGTTACTGACACCTCAGATTTTGGGTTACAGCAGCTCCCAAAGCCCCCAAAAGATTTTACCAGACACTGAGTGCAGTGAGAAGAGAATTGCTTGTGCATCTTCTGTGGGCACAGACCCTGCTCTGGGGCTGTTCCTCCCTCACCTCCTGCATTCTCACCCAGCTGCTTTTCCCCTCAGATAACAGAATTCCCTGGATAAGGCTCACTGCATTTCCCTGGCCAGCCCCTCCCGTGCTGTGCAAACACAGAACTCACTCCAGCCTGGCCCTCCTCCCCCTGCCACCTGATGTGTCCCTGTGAGGCCCTTCCTGTGCCACCACCACACCCTTGGGAAGCCTCAGTTCCCTCAGGATTCCACAGTCCCTGTCAATGCATCCAATTTCCATGGAACCTCTCTCCTGGGAGCTCTGTGTTTAAACCAGGCCTAAGTCCTACAGGATCTGGGCCAACCTTCCTCATAGAGATAAACAGCAACAATGACCTATTTCCTTCCTCTGACCTCTGTCCTCACGAGGTGAGTGTCTCAGAGAGCACCACGGGCTGTTTATCCTCTGCTGCTGACACCAAACACCCTCCCCAGCAGCTCAGCCAGTGCTTCTGGAGCCAGTGCTGGGCTCCTCCCACAGGCTGCTCCCGGTACCTGCACGGGCAGCCGGATCTTGGACGTCACACTGCTCCCGGACTCGCTCTCCTCCTGGATTTCAATCTCGTCCCAGTTGGTGGCTGTGGCCAGGACAGAGCCAGCGGTGTCCAGCAGCAACGTGTGGGTGAAGCACTGAACCAGACCCTGGAGCACAACGAAAGCCTTGATCACAGGACACTTCTAACAGGGCCAAGGGCAGCCAGCCTGTGACCTGCTGCACCCCTGCACCCCACAAAGTGACCCTCAGGGACACCAAGCCCCTGGAGCCACCCCTCTGACCAGGCAGCAGCACAGGGAGCTCTGGACAGCCCCAAAACCATCTCTGAGGAGGGAAACTGCTCCTTACTTTGGTGACAGCCGAGCTCCAGAGCTGATAAGCCACCAGGCTCTGCTGCAGGAGCTCTGCCTTCACCCCCTGCCACTTGGCCAGCTCGGGGGGACACTTCCTGGGCCTTGCCCTTGCCCAGTTTCTTGGCGGAGCGCGGCTCCTTGGGCGCCGGCTCCGCGCCGCCCGCCCGGCCCAGCACGCAGCGCTGCAGGTGAGGGCACAGCTCGGGCAGCGCCTGGCACAGCCTGGCCATGAAGAGCACGGCGTTGAGCCTGGCATCCCCAGGAGGCTCCAGCTGGCTCTGGGCGCTCCGGAGCTGCTCCTGGACGCAGCCCAGGAGGTGCTGGACGCAGGAGACGCAGCGGTCGCGCAGCAGCCCCTGCACGGTGCCGGCGTCGGCGAAGCGGTCGAAGGCGGAGCGTGGGGGCTCCTTGGGGACAGAGTCGTCCCCGGGGAGGTAGGACAGGACATCCTCCAGCCTGGCCTTCAGCTTGGAGTCCAGCGTGGAGCAGAAGCTCTGCACGCACGGAGTGAGCGCCTGCGCCTTCATGGCCAGCCCGCTCCTGGCGAAGGGGCCGCGCTGCCCCACGCTGACCCACGCCGCGTCCCCGGGCAGGTCCCCGGGGCTCTCCGACCACAGGAACAGGGCCACGTTGTGCTCCAGCTGGATCTGCTTGCTCAGGGCACCGCTGCCGCCTTTCACTTCCAACTCCTGCAAGGCTGCAGCCAGCAGCTGCTTGGAGCTGCTGGAAATGGAGTCGAAGCCTTCTTCGGTCAGAGTCTGCGAGGGAACCAGGAGAAAAACTCGATTTCAATGTGCCACTAAAACACACCCTCAGTGAGCTGGCTGAGACAACACCTGGGGGTGCAGACCAAGGCTCCCCAGGGCACAGCACCCACCTGCAGCCTGTCCAGGAAGAGCTGCTGCAGCAGCTCCTCCCAGAAGGACACAGGCCTGCCCAGCAGGCGCTGGCACACGGCCTCCCAGTTGTGGCTGCTGGACTCGCTGGAGAGCAGCTCCCACACGGCATCACGGATCCCTGCCAGCCCCTTCATGCTCTTCACGTACACCAGCAGGCTCCTGACCCCTGTCCTGATGTCATCGCTGCACCTGGAGGCAAAGTTTCACCCCTGTGAGTGGGGTGAGGCCCTGGCACAGGCTGCTTCAGGGTGAAGGATGAGGAGGATGAGGGGATGAGGAGGAAGGCAGCCAGGCTGGGATTGCCCTGTCCCACTCACATGTCGATCCACTGCTGCAGGGTCTCCCTGAGGTACTCCTGGCTGATGGGGGTGTGCCAGGGTCCGCAGGGCCGGCTGGAATTCCACCACGGACTCGGGCAGGTACTTGAACCAACTGCTCAGCTTCAGATCCTCCTCCAGCACCCCTCCTCTCCCTGCAACCACAGCCAGGGCTCAGCCCAGCACGGGGCACCCTCCTGCCCGCACACCTGGGCGGGTGCAGGCCTCACCTGCGGGGCTCTGGCCCGTGCTGCTCTCCAGGGTGGAGAAGAGCAACCCACAGGGCAGGGCTGGCTCCGGGGCCACCCCCTCGGGCACGGTGTAGAACAGAGCGTGGGCCTGGTACAGCGTGGTGCTGAGCAGCTCCATCAGGGAACACACCTGAGCTTTGATACCTGCGCCTGCAGAGAGGGGACTCTGAGCCAAGGCAGCGCTCAGCACAGCTCAGGGGCACTGGGATCCCTTCCATGAGGGCTGGAGGGCAAAGGACTCAGCCTCATGCCCCACCTGCTTCCCCAGTACAGCTCAGCTTGGCCTGAGCCCCTGAGAACTGGTAATTTTTGTGCTGTTTTGCAGTGTCCCTGTCACCGTGAGATTTATGGTAATCACCCATGTTCCCATTCACCATCTTCCTAATTTATGGGAATCTCCCATCTTCCCATTTATGGGAATCACTCATGTTCCCACTCACCATCTTCCCAATTTGTGGGAATCCCCCATCTTCCCACTCACCATTTTCCCTATTTATAGGAATCTCCCATCTTCCCATTTTTGGGAATGTCCCATCTTGCCATTCACCATCTTCTCATTTATGGGAACCCCCCATCTTCCCACTCACCATCTTCCCTATTTATAGGAATCTCCCATCTTCCCATTTATGGGAATCCCCAATCTTCCCATTCACCATCTTCCCATTTATGGGAATCTCCCATCCTCCCATTTATGGGAATCACTCATGTTCCCACTCACCATATTCCCAATTTATGGGAATCCCCCTTCTTCCCAATTTATGGGAATCTCCCATCTTCCCATTTATGGGAATCTTCCATCTTCCTACTCACCATCCTCCCATTTATGGGAATCCCCCATCTTCCCACTCACCATTTTCCCTATTTATAGGAATCTCCCATCTTCCCATTTATGGGAATCTCCCATCTTCCCATTCACCATCTTCCTAATTTATGGGAATCCCCCATCTTCCCACTCACCATCTTCCTAATTTATGGGAATCCCCCTTCTTCCCAATTTATGGCAATCTCCCATCTTCCCATTCACCATCTTCCCAATTTATGGGAATCCCCCTTCTTCCCAATTTATGGGAATCTCCCATCTTCCCATTTATGGCAATCTTCCATCTTCCCATTCACCATCTTCCCAATGTATGGGACTCTCCCATGCTCCCATTTCTGGGACTGTCCCCCCGCGCTGCCCAGGAGCAGTCCCTGGTGGCACTGACCGTGGTGGGGCTGGTTCAGCAGCTGCTGGATGGCCATTTTCCTGGCCAGCAGGAAGTCAGCCAGGGCCTGCCGTGGGGAGCTGTCCTCCAGCAGCATGATGGCACACAGCGCCTCTGCCACCGCCTGCTCCGAGCCCGTGGGGCAGCGCAGCAGGGCCTTGCTCTCCTGCAGGATGGTGCATCTGGTGGGAACCAGCTGGGAGTCACTGCCCGAGCCACGCTGCTCTCGTGGGGGACTCTTTCCACACTGTGCCAATAGCTGGGTATTACAGGACTGGGGAGATGGTTTATGTGCCAGGCTCGTGGAATGGTTTGGGTTGGAAAGGATCTCCCTAAATCCCTGCCAGTCCTGTCCCGTTGCCTGATGGAGCTCCCAGGATGTGCTGCTGGCCATGGGAGATTCCCTCCCATCCCTCTGTCCCTAACAGGGCACTCCTGGGGCACTCTGCTCCCAGCCTGGCACCTGCCCTGGGCTCTCCTGTGGGATCCAGGTGCAGCTGCCTCAGGCAGAACCTCCTGGCACAGGTGATGAATTATCCTCCCACCTTGCTGCAGGTGATTTCTGTCCTGCCTTTCCTGGGCTGAGCAAGTCCCACTGACAGTGGGAGTGTTTGGGCTGGGAGGGAACTTTAGCATCGAGCACTTCCAAATCCCTAAACCAGGCAAATCTCATCCAGCCTGGTCTGGGACACCTCCAGGGGTGGGACAGCCAAAAATTCTCTGTGTAACCTGTGCCAGGGCCTCACTCAGCCCTTCCCAATCCCTAAACCAGGCAAGTCTCATGCAGCTTCCCACCAGGATGGTGCACTGGAACACCTCCAGAGATGGGACAACAAGAACCTCTCTGTGTAACCTGTGCCAGAACCTCTTCCCCTCCTCACCCAGCCCTTCCCAATCCCTAAACCAGCCTGCTCTGAGTCTCATCCACCATCCCACCAGGATGGGGCACTGGGACACCTCCAGGGATGGGACAACCAAATCTTCTCTGTGTAACCTGTGCCAGAACCTCTCCCCCTCCTCAGCCAGCCCTTCCCACCTCACCCAACCCTTCCCAATCCCTAAACCAGGCAAGTCTCATGCAGCTTCCCACCAGGATGGGGCATTGGGACACTTCCAGGGATGGGACAGCCAAATCTCTGTGTAACCTGTGCCAGGGCCTCACCCAGCCCTTTCCAATCCCTAAACCAGGCAAATCTCATCCACCATCGCACCAGGATGGGGCACTGGAACACCTCCAGGGATGGGACAACCAGAACTTCTCTGTGTGACCTGAGACGGGGGCTCTGCCAGGGCTTCTACCCCTCCTCACCCAGCCCTTCCCAATCCCTAAACCAGGCAAGTCTCATCCAGCTTCCCACCAGGATGGGGCACTGGGACACTTCCAGAGATGGGACAACCAGAACTTTTCTGGGTAACCTGAGAAGTGGGCTCTGCCAGGGTTTCTCCCCCTCCTCACCCAGCCCGTGCCCGTGCCCGGCTCACCTGAGGTGGCTGGCAGCCGCCACCTGCCGCAGCAGGATGGGGAAGCGGGCGAGCACGGCGCTGCAGCGGGCTCGGGGGGTGTCGAGCTGCAGCTGGCGGCGCAGGTGAGCCCCGAGCAGGTGGAGCCGGGCCGCGGGCAGGAACCGGCCGCCCTCCACCGCCCCCCAGACCTGCTCGGGAACCTCCAGCAGCAGCTTCAGCTGAGCTGCAGCCCCGTAGAAACTCTGGTGAGGCGGTGGGCGAACCTGGAGGGGGCACACGGGGGGATGAGGGGCAGACAGCGGGTAAAGAGGGGCAAAAATACGGGATGGGTGGAGAGAAGGGATGAGGAGGAGGAGAAGAAAGTGGGGAAGGGGTGAGAGCAGGAAAAGGGGCCAGGCAGGGAGATGGAGTGAGGGTAAAAGAGTGGATCCAACGGGGGAAAGAGAGGGTGGGGGAATAGACAGGAGGGTAAAAGAGGGGCAAGAATAGGGGATGAGTGGAGAGAAGAAGGTGGGAAAGGGGCCAGGCAGGGAGATGGAGTGGGAGGAAAGAATGAATCCATGGGGGAAAGAGGGGATGGGGGAATAGACAGGGGGATAAAAAGAGGGGCAAAAATATGGGATGGGTGGAGAAGAGAAGGTGGGAAAATGGTGAGAGCAGCAAAAGGGGCCAGGCAGGGAGATGGAGTGAGAGGAAAAGAATGGGTCCAAGGGGGAAAGAGGGGATGGGGGAATAGAAAAGGGGATAAAAGAAGGGTAAGAATAGGGGATGAGTGGAGAGAAGAAGGGATGGAGAAGGAGCCAGGCAGGGAGATGGAGTGGGGGGAAAGAGGGGATGGGGGAATAGAAAAGGAGATAAAAGAAGGGTAAGAATAGGGGATGAATGGAGAGAAGAAGGGATGGAGAAGGAGCCAGGCAGGGAGATGGAGTGGGGGGAAAAGAGGGGATGGGGGAATAGACAGGGGGATAAAAGAGGGGCAAAAATAGGGGATGAATGGAGAGAAGAAGGGATGGGGAGGAGGAGAAGGTGGGAAAGGGGTGAGAGCAGCAAAAGGGGCCAGGCAGGGAGATGGAGTGAGAGGAAAAGACTGGGTCCAAGGGGGAAAGAGGGGATGGGGGAATAGACAGGGGGATAAATAAGGCTCAAGAATGGGGGGTGAGTGGAGACAAGAAGTGATGCGGAGGAGGAGAGGAAGGTGGGAGAAGGGGCCAGGTAGGGAGATGGAATGGGAGGAAAAGAGCGGGTCCAAGGGGGAAAGAGGCCCCGAGGGGTTCCGCGGCCGCCCCGCTGCCCCTCACCGTGCCGGCGGGCCCGGGCCGGGCGGTGCCGCCGCGCTGCAGCCCCCTCACGGCGCCCAGCAGGCGCTCGGCGCTCCGCCGCATCTCGGCGATGGTGTCGGCCGCCTCGATGAGGTCCCGGTAGCGCTCGCCCACCATCTGCCGCAGCTCCTCCCGCTTCTGCTCGATGCCGGCGCGCAGCCGCCGCTCCACCGCCCGCAGCTCGGCCGCCGTGTGCGCCTCGAACAGCGCCTCGGCCTCGGCCATCGCCGCCACGACACCGGCACCGGGCCCGGCCCTCACCGGCGGGGCCGCCGCCGCCATCTTGGGCACGGGAAGGGGACGGCGCTTCCGGGCGTCACCGCGGGGCGGCGCCGCCATCTTTGTGCCGGGCACCCGGGAGTGTGGCCACGGCAGCACCGCCATCTTTGTGCCAGGCACCGGGAGTGTGGCCGCGGCAGCACCGCCATCTTTGTGCCGGGCACCGGGAATGTGGCCACGACAGCACCGCCATCTTTGCGCCGGGCACCGGGAATGTGGCCGCGACAGCACCGCCATCTTTGTGCCGGGCACCGGGAATGTGGCCACGACAGCGCCGCCATCTTTGTGCCGGGCACCCGGGAGTGTGGCCACGGCAGCGCCGCCATCTTTGTGCCGGGCACCAGGAATGTGGCCACGACAGCGCCGCCATCTTTGTGCCGGGCACCCGGGAGTGTGGCCACGGCAGCGCCGCCATCTTTGTGCCGGGCACCCGGGAGTGTGGCCACGGCAGCACCGCCATCTTTGTGCCAGGCACACGGGATTGTGGCCACGGCAGCACCGCCATCTTTGTGCTGGGCACCCGGGAGTGTGGCCACGGCAGCACCGCCATCTTTGTGCCGGGCATCGGGAATGTGGCCACGGCAGCGCCGCCATCTTTGTGCCGGGCACCGGGAATGTGGCCACGGCAGCGCCGCCACCTTTGTGCCGGGCACAGCCCCACCCCTGTGGCGTTTCAATGGCAGCGCCGCCGTCTTTGTGCCGGGCACAGCCGCAGCCCTGTGCCGTTACCGTGGTAGCATCGCCATCTTTGTGCCGGGCACATCCAGGCCTGGGTGCCGACGGCAGCGCCGCCATCTTTGTGCCGGGCACGGCCGCCCCCTGGTGCCGTTCCCGTGGCAGCGCCGCCATCTTTGTGCCGGGCACAGCCGCGTTGCCACAGCGACGCGGCCAGAGGGGAGCAAACGCCGCTTTGTTTATTTTATTTATAGTTTGTTTGTTTATTTATTGAATTGCGTTTTCTTTTTCTTCCCCGTTTCCCGGGGAACGGCTCGGGCTCCGCGGCCTGCGGGTGCCGCTGTCCCTCCACACAGCCCGGGGTGTTTCGCCCTCAGGGCGCTTTGGTTGCTTGGTCCCAACAGGGCTGGAGGTGTTTGCCCGTCCTCCCCTTCCAAAACCAGCGCTCTGTGCAGCGGGATATTCCCCAAAATTCACCCGGGATGGGGTGGGAAGGGATTGAGCTTTAAGGTCCCTGCCAGCCCTGAAGGGAGAGGCGGATCCAGCTCCACGGGAGATGCTCTGCAAGCAGAGCAGGTGGGCTCCGGTGTTGTGTTCAAATCCAGTTTGTGCTGGAAATTGTGACGGGAAGAAAAAGAATCCCAGGTGGTTTGGAGCGATTTGGTTTATTTTTGTGGGCAGTGTTGGTGCTGCTGGGGCTGCACGGCTGCTCAGGGCTGAACTTTTTGTTTATAGGAGTTGATAAACTCTGATCCCAGGGACAGGACAGGGGGAAACTGCCTCAAACTGTGCCAGGGCAGGGGCAGGATGGACATCAGGAGGAATTTGTTCGTGGTAAGAGCAGTGGGGGAGTCCCCATCCCCGAATTAAGGGGTTTAAGGCTGTGTGGATGTGACATTTGGGGACAGGGCAATGGGACAGTCCCCATCCTTGAATTAAGGGATTTAAAGCTGTGTGGATGTGGCACCTGGGGACAGGGGCAATGGGGGAATTCCCATCCCTGAATTAAGGGATTTAAAGCTGTGTGGATGTGGCATTTGGGGACAGTCCCCATCCCCAAATTAAGGGATTTAAAGCTGTGTGGATGTGACATTTGGGGACAGGGGCAATGGGACAGTCCCCATCCTTGAATTAAAGGATTTAAAGCAGTGTGGATGTGGCACTTGGGGACAGTCCCCATCCTTGAATTAAGGGATTTAAAGCTGTGTGGATGTGGCACTTGGGGACAGGGCAGTGGGACAGTCCCCATCCTTGAATTAAGGGTTTTAAGGCTGTGTGGATGTGACATTTGGGGACAGGGGCAATGGGGGAATTCCCATCCCTGAATTAAGGGATTTAAAGCTGTGTGGATGTGGCACCTGGGGACAGGGGCAATGGGGGAATTCCCATCCCTGAATTAAGGGATTTAAAGCTGTGTGGATGTGGCATTTGGGGACAGGGCAGTGGGACAGTCCCCATCCTTGAATTAAGGGATTTAAAGCTGTGTGGATGTGGCACTTGGGGACAGTCCCCATTGCTGGATTAAGGGTTTTAAAGCTGTGTGGATGTGGCACTTGGGGACAGGGGCAATGGGAGAGTCCCCATTGCTGGGTTAAGGGATTTAAAGCTGTGTGGATGTGGCACCTGGGGACAGGGGCAGCGGTGGCCTGGGCAGTGCCAAAATTGGACTTGGTGATATTTGAGGGGTTTTCCAACCTGAACAATTCTGGATTTGCAGGGAGGTGCCCGAGCCTGGCTCACATCCCGCTGCTCCAACACGCACAAGCAACCAGAAACTGTAGGAAAATCTTTTATTTCCCTCCCTGTGGCAGTCCTTTGCAGGGATGGACAGGGCTGCTGGGGGCTCTGCAGGGAACAGAGACCTCCCTCCACCTCCTTTGCCCTGCAGAAATCGCCTGGCAGAGCCCCCGTGCTCCCTCCCGGTGCCACCAACGCCCTGGCACACGGGGAGGGAGCCCCTGTGGGGCTGGGTGAGTGAAGAGAAAACCCCCCTGGGCACAGCCAGAATATACAATTTACATGTATTTACAATCAAACGCAGCACGGGGTGGGATGGAAGGATGGAATCCGTGGAGGGATGGAAGGATGGAATCCATGGAAGGATGGAGGGATGGAATCCGTGGAGGGAGGGATGGAGGGATGGAAGGATGGAATCCGTGGAGGGATGGATGGAGGGAGTGGCCAGGCTTTGCATCCCTCAGCATCTCCTGCTCGGGACACAGCTGGAGGAGTGTTGGAATTTTAAGTTTCGCTTTTCAGAAGTAGGAAAGGTTTGTAGAAGAGGAGGATCCTCCCAGTCCGCCTCTCCTCTCCCAGCAAGCAGGGAGGGCAGCTGGAGCCCCTCAGGACGGGCAGGTGCCAGGCTGGGTGCCCGAGGCTGGCAGGGAAGGGCAGCAGCAGCAGTCAGCTCCACACTCGGCAGCAGGGAGGCAGCTCTGGGCTCTGCTGTGTCCTTTGCTGCTCATTCCCCCTCGGAGCAGCAGCAGCAGCAGCAGGGAGGGGATGGAGGCTCTCCCTGAGCAGTTTGGGAGCAGTTCTGAGGCTGGATCGGAGCTCTCCTCGCCTGGGATGGGGACCTGGGCCCTTCTGGGAGCCCTCAGCGGGGTGTCCCACAAAGACAAAGCTCTTCCCATCGTGGCAGGGTGGGGAAACCCTCAGGCACACGGCGGTGCAGGTCAGGAGATGATTTCAGTGCAGGGCAGGGCTGGAGCCAACACGAGGAGCTGCAGAGATGCTCTGGGAAGGCTCCAGATCCAGCCCCAGCCCCTCCTGCCCACCCGAGCAGGATTTGGCTCTGGAGCACAGCAGAGCACCCAGAGCCAGGCTGGGTGAGGGCGAGGGAGGGGACAGCAGGGACGTCCCCATGCAGGTGGATCCGTGGCACTGTGGAGCCACCCCTCAGCCTCTCTGGGGAAGCAGGGCTGAGGAGAAAAAGGGGAATTGCTTCTCCCAGGCTTTGGGAGGGCCACACTGGGACTGGAAAGCTTCAGGAGCAACCCAGGCCCCTGCTCCAGGTATCCCAGGGAGCTTGTGGCACACCAAGGAAAAGGGAATTGGTTCAGGAGTGATCCATACCCCTGCTTTGGGCAGCCCAGGGAGCCTGTGGCACAGCAAGGAAAAGGGGAATCGGTTCAGGAGTGATCCAGCCCTCTGCTCCAGGTATCCCAGGGAGCTTGTGGCACACCAAGGAAAAGGGAATTGGTTCAGGAGTGATCCATACCCCTGCTTTGGGCAGCCCAGGGAGCTTGTGGCACACCAAGGAAAAGGGAATCGGTTCAGGAGTGATCCATACCCCTGCTTTGGGCAGCCCAGGGAGCCTGTGGCACACCAAGGAAAAGGGAATTGGTTCTCCCAAGCTTTGGGGAGGCCATGCTGGGACTGGAAAGCTTCAGGAGTGACCCAGCCCTCTGCTCCAGGCATCCTGGGGAGCCTGTGGCACACCAAGGAAAAGGGAATTGGTTCAGGAGTGATCCATACCCCTGCTTTGGGCAGCCCAGGGAGCCTGTGGCACACCAAGGAAAAGGGGAATTGGTTCTCCCAGGCTTTGGGGAGGCCATGCTGGGACTGGCAGGCTGGTGCAGGAGTGACCTAGCTCCAGGCACCCCAATCCATGCTTCCCATCACCCGGGATTTTGGAAAAGGCCCTCCCTGCCTCTCCAGGCAGGAGCTGTCACGGGTCCCAGCCTGGCTGTGAAGCTCTTGCAGGCTCAGCCTCCTGGCTCTGCAGTCACCAGCAGAGATTCCTCATCCCCCCAGCAGCAGCCCAGCGAGGCTGTGCAGAGCAGATCCAATCTGAGGTCAAGTTCCCACTAAAATCAAGTGGCTGGGAAGGAAAACTTCGTTACCGGCAGCGGCAGCCGCAGCGGGGCTGATGTTTATTAGTCAGCAATGAACAGCAGAAGGTTTTATTTTGCTGCTTTTACAGCACTGCTGGGCCGTGGCTGCAGCTCCCTCCCAGCACGTTTTGCTTTCGTGCCCTTTTTTCCTGGCTGAGCTGTGGGAAGGTGGCCAAGGAGAGCTCCCCAGGAGCCGCCTGGTGCCCCTGCCCTGCTGCATCCTGCCTCGGTGGCCTTTGGGATGGTGGTGACAGCGCCCTACACCCCTCATCCCTCACTGCAGCCCCGTGATCCCCATCCCAGCAAAGCGGGGACGCGTCTCACATCCCACCCTGAGCACCCCAAGTGTCACTGCCTGCAGGTTTGCCGGGACAGAGCTGACCTGGGCAGGGAATTCCCGGGATTCCTGCATTTCCACAGCAAACCAGCACAGAGGGAGGTGCAGCTGCTGGGAACAGGTGTCCCCCCCCTCCATCCATCGGGATTTTGGTGGCAGGGCTTGCACGGACACGGCTGGGACGGAGTCAGACACCGGCAAACCGGGTTTGGCCTGGCTGCAGGCGAGTGCTGGGGGCTCCACACAGCCCCCTGCCCATCTCACAGCCCCCATCACACACACAGCCCCCTGCCCACCTCACAGCCCCCTGCCCATCTCACACACAGCCCCCTGCCCACCTCACAGCCCCCTGCCCATCACTCACACAGCCCCCTGCCCATCTCACACACAGCCCCCTGCCCATCTCACAGCCCCTGCCCATCTCACACACAGCCCCCTGCCCATCTCACACACAGCCCCCTGCCCATCTCACAGCCCCCTGCCCACCTCACAGCCCCCTGCCCATCTCACACACAGCCCCCTGCCCATCTCACAGCCCCCTGCCCATCTCACAGACCCCATCACACACACAGCCCCCTGCCCATCTCACACACAGCCCCCTGCCCGTCTCACAGCCCTCTGCCCATCTCACAGCCCCCTGCCCATCTCACAGCCCCCTGCCCATCTCACACAGAGCCCCCTGCCCATCACACACACAGCCCCCTGCCCATCTCACAGCCCCCTGCCCATCTCACAGCCCCCTGCCCATCTCACAGCCCCCTGCCCATCACACACAGCCCCCTGCCCATGTCACAGCCCCCATCACACACACAGCCCCCTGCCCATCTCACACACAGCCCCCTGCCCATCTCACACAGAGCCCCCCTGCCCATCTCACAGCCCCCTGCCCATCTCACAGCCCCCTGCCCATCTCACACACAGCCCTCTGCCCATCTCACACACAGCCCCCTGCCCATCACTCACAGAGCCCCATCACTCACATATCCCCCTTCCCCATCTCACAGCCCCCTCCCCATCACACATCCCCTTCCCCATCACTCACAGAGCCCCCTGCCCATCACACATCCCCTCCCCATCACTCACATATGCCCTTCCCCATCACACAGCCCCTCCCCATCACTCACACAACCCCCTCCCCATCACTCACACAGCCCCCTCCCCATTACATATCCCCTCCCCATCACTCACATATCCCCTTCCCCATCTCACACCCCCTCCCCATGGCACATCCCCCTCCCCATGACTCACACATCCCCCTCCCCATCACACATCCCCTCGCCATCGCCCGCCCGCCCTCGGCGCGCACACCGCCCCCTCCGAGTGCCCACGGCGGCGGCACTGACGCATCGCTGCGGCGGTGACACCGAGCCCAGCCCCGCTCCCGGCCCTCCCGGAGCTCTCCCGGTGCCCCGGAGCTGCTGCTGCAATTCCTGCAGCGTCAGCAGCGAGCCGCCGTGCCCCGAGCGCGGGCTCAGCCGCGCTCCCACCTCCGTGCCCGGCCAGGGACAGGGAGGTGCCGCACACGGGCACCTGCACGCTGCTCCTCGGAGGAGCAGGAAAGAGTTAAAAGCAAACAATTGCTCACATGGCTCCGCTTTGTCTTGCGGTGGATGCAGCGTCCAGCAGAGCCAGGAGCGGGCAGCCTGGCACCGAGCCCTTTTTGGGAGCTGGCAGGGGCGGCGCAGCAGCACGGGATGGGCCAAACGGGCAAATTTCATCCGGAGCTGAAGTTTGGGATGGAGCACGGCCCAGCTGAGCAAGCGGCACCCCGGGCAGGTGGCAGCTGCTGCAGCCGCACCTCCCACGCCCGTACTGCGGGCTGCAGGCTCCGTTCTGCTGGCGATGGTGGCACCAGCGTGGGTGGGTGGCACCGGGCACGGTGACCGAGCCCCGGTTGTTCTCCCCCGCCCAAACCCCCGTTCCCACGGCTCGGCTGTGCAGCAGGGGCCTGTGAACGGGGCCGGCCTCTGGCACAGCCCCGCGCTGGAAGCGGCCGCTTCTCGCTCTCCCCTGGGCTTTCCCTGCAGCTCCCGCCCGCTGCACAGCGGGGTCAGAGCTCCAGAGCCCCGAGCTGCGAGGGCAGCCAGGGACAGCGACAGCGACAGCGCTGAAAGCTCCGGGACAGCCTTGGGAAGGCAAATAGAGCGGGTGTGGGGCCAGCCCCGCCGCCCCTCACACAGCGCAGGATCCAGGGGATGGATCCCCGGCTGCCCATCCCAGTTCAGGATCCAGGAGATGGATCTCCGGCTGCCCATCCCATTTCAGGATCCAGGAGATGGATCCGTGCTGCCCATCCCCATTTCAGGATCCAGGGGATGGATCCGTGCTGCCCTTCCCATTTCAGGATCCAGGGGATGGATCTCCGGCTGCCCATCCCATTTCAGGATCCAGGGGATGGATCGGTGCTGCCCATCCCATTTCAGGATCCAGGGGATGGATCCGTGCTGCCCATCCCAGTGCAGGATCCAGGGGATGGATCCCCGGCTGCCCATCCCATTTCAGGATCCAGGGGATGGATCCCCGGCTGCCCTTCCCAGTGCAGGATCCAGGGGATGGATCCGTGCTGCCCATCCCATTTCAGGATCCAGGGAATGGATCTGTGCTACCCTTCCCATTTCAGGATCCAGGGGATGGATCTCCGGCTGCCCTTCCCATTTCAGGATCCAGGGGATGGATCCCCGGCTGCCGACAGCCCCGTTGCCTGCTCTGCCCGCTGCCTTCGGCTCGGACAAGGGTGGGGAGCGGGTCCTCAGCCCTCCTGCCCGTCCCCATCCTCTCCATCGCCCCTGCCCCCGGCGTGACTTGCCTGGAAGGAGCAGGGAGGCGTCAGCCCGGAGATCCTCGGAGCCGAGGGCCGGACAAACCCCGCTGTGAGCCGGGTGCAGGAGCCGCTGGCAGTGCCAGGCGCCGTGCCAGGCTTCTCCAGGGTGTCACCGCCGCCCAAACGCTTGCAAGGCTTTCCCAGCAGGGAGCGGAGCGCTCTCGGTGCCCGGAGCAGCGGCCGCGGGACCGACCGGAGGGAGCGAGGGAGGGGCAGCGGTCACCGGGGAGGGCAAAGGGGGAAATTCTCCGTCCGAGCGGAAAATCTGCGGCAGGGCCAGGGAAAGGGCTGGGCAGCAGCGGGGCACGGCAGGGCGGCGTCAGAGGGGCACGGCTGCTCCCCGTGGGGATGTCCCCTCCGTGCTGGCGTGTCCCCTCCGGAGGAATAACCCGGGGAAAAGGCAATCCCAAAGATCCTGGCGGCCTCGGGAGGGACACTCGCCGGGAGATGCCACCAGGTGCGTCCCCGTGCTGTCACACACCTGTGGCCTCGGCTCCTCCTGAGGTCCCACGCTGTGTCCAGGGGCAGAGCCCCAAAGCCGGGTGGCACGGGGTGGTACCTGTGCCCACGGGGGCACTTTGGCGTCGCCGCGAGCTGTCTTTGTTTTCCTGGCGAGGCGGCTCCTCCTGACCCGTATCTCCTTCCCAGCCCGGCAGAGAGGCCACGGGGCGCTCACAGCCGTCCCCGCAGCTGGCATCGCTGCCCCGACCCCCGGTGCCACCCCCCTGCCACAGCCGGGGAGGGGCACGGGCAGGACAAACCCGCCGTGCCTCGCTCGCTCAGATGCTCGTCTGCAGGTCGCCGTTGAGCAGGGTCCTCTGCGTCTCCGTGGTCTCGTTGAGGCGGGACTTGTCCTGCTTGCTGTCGCTGCGGTCGGCCTCGTCCATGCCGCTGACCTTCACCAGGCACAGCACGTTCTGAAAGCTCTTCTTGAAGTTGTCGGACAGGAAGGCGTAGAGGATGGGGTTGGCGCAGCTGTTGGCGTAGCTCAGCACCACCACGAAGTCGAACATGCCCTTGAGGACGGGCGTGGGCACGATCATGACGGACACGGAGGAGACGTTGAAGATGTAGAAGGGGAGCCAGCAGAAGATGAAGACGGCCACCACGATGGACACCATCCTGGTGACTTTCTTCTCGGACTTTTTCCTCTTGGAGGAGCCCACCCTGATGCCCGAGGACTTGACTTTGATGATGATGAACAGGTAGCAAAGGCAGATGATGGTGAGAGGCACCAGGAAGCCCAGGATGAAGGCGTAGATGATGAACCCCGTGTACCAGGCGCCCGACTCTCCCGGCCAGATGATGGTGCAGCTACTCCTGCCGTGGTTGTGCTGCACGCCGGCGTAAATCATGATGGGCATGATCACCAGCAGGGAGACGCCCCAGACGGCCACGTTGATCATTTTGGCCGTCCTGGGCCGCCTCCACTTGGCCGATTTGATGGGATGCACCACGGCCAGGTAGCGGTCGACGCTCATCACCGTCAGGCAGAAGATGCTGGTGAACTGGTTGATGCCGTCCACGGTCATGACGATCCTGCAGAGGGCTTTGCCGAAGGGCCAGTGCACCAGGGCCACCTGCATGGCCAGGAAGGGCAGGCCCAGCATGAAGAGCTCGTCGGCGATGGCCAGGTTGAGGATGTAGATGTTGGTGATGGTTTTCATCTTGGCGTAGCGCAGGATGACGTAGATGACCAGCGTGTTGCCGCACAGCCCCACGATGCACACCACGAAGTAGATGAAGGTGAGGATGGCGTTGCTGGTCAGGTCGAAGTGCTGGCCCGTGGCGTTCTGGGAGGCGTTGGTGGGCGCCTCCAGGGAGAAGTTGTCGAAGGGGGAGGCCGGGGAGAACCAGAAGGCGGTGGCGTTGGGCAGCTCGTACTCCATGGCTCAGCCTGGGCGCTGCCGGCTCAGAGGAACCCCGATGTCATCCTCCCTCCGGCTCTGGGGAGAGAGGAGAAGATTCTAGAAATCAGGGAGTAAATAGAAACGAAGGGATTCCCGGGGAGGATCTGTCCGTCCTGCTGCCAGGCTCAGCGGGAGAGAGGCTCCCTGCAGGGGGGGTTCCCAACCCATCTGGCCACGTCCCCTCCCGGAGCAGCCTGCCTGAGCACGCCACAGCTCCTCCCGGCTCTGGCGATCCCGGAGCCTTTCGGACTCCGCAAACCCAGCCGGTGCGTCCCGGTGGGTGCGACCGATGCCGGGAGCACCGAGGCAAAGCCTCCTCCTCCTCCTCCTCCTCTCCCGGCCTTCGGCGGGTGCAGCCCCTTCCCTCCCAGCCCGGGCGGCTCCGGTGGGCGGCGAACTCGCCGCGGGGAGCCCCCGGCCCCGTGTCTGCGCTGCGGAGGGCACCGGGCGGTGCTGCCCCGCCGCTCACCTGCTCCCGCCGCCGCCCGGCCCGGCCCCGCCCGGCGGGCACCGGGGAGGCTCCGGCAGCGCCGGTGCCCCGCTGGGCTGCGCTCGGTTCCGCCCCGCGCGGCTCCGCGCGGCTCCGCGCACCCGCTCCCGGCGCGGCTCCGCCGCTGGACCAGCGCACCGGCTGCGCCCCGCCCCGCGCGGGGCGGCTCTGCGGGGCCGGGGCGGGGACAGCCCGAGAGCCCCGAGCTGCCCACCCTGGGCTGCCCACCCCGAGCTGCCCACCCTGGGCTGCCCACCCTGTGCTGCCCACCTTCCCCACACTGCCCACCCTGGGCTGCCCTGCCTGTGCTGCCCACCCTGTGCTGCCCACCCTGGGCTGCCCTGCCTGTGCTGCCCACCTTCCCCACACTGCCCACCCTGGGCTGCCCTGCCTGTGCTGCCCACCCTGTGCTGCCCACCCTGTGCTCTGCCCACCCTGTGCTACCCACCCTGTGCTGCCCTCCTTGTGCTGCCCACCCTGGGCTGCCGTCCCTGCTCTGCCCTCCTTGTGCTGCCCACCCTGTGCTCTGCCCACCCTGGGCTGCCCTGCCTGTGCTGCCCACCCTGCCCTGCCCTCCCTGTCCTGCCCACCCTGCTCTGCCCACCCCGAGCTGCCCACCCTGTGCTGTCCACCCTGCGCTGCCGTCCATGTGCTGCCCTCCTTGTGCTGCCCACCCCGAGCTGCCCACCCCGAGCTGCCCACCCTGGGCTGCCCTGCCTGTGCTGCCCTCCTTGTGCTGCCCACCTTGTGCTGCCGTCCTTGTGCTGCCCACCCTGTGCTGCCCACCGTGTGCTGCCCACCGTGTGCTGCCCACCTTCCCCACACTGCCCACCCTGTGCTGCCCACCGTGTGCTGCCCACCTTCCCCACACTGCCCACCCTGTGCTGCCCACCGTGTGCTGCCCACCTTCCCCACACCGCCCACCATGTGCTGCCCCATCCTGGGCTGCCCTGCCTGTGCTGCTCTCCTTGTGCTGCCCACCCCGAGCTGCCCTCCCTGTGCTGCCCACCTTGGGCTGCTGTCCCTGTGCTGCCCACCCTGCGCTGCCCACCCTGTCCTACCCACCTTGCCCACACTGCCCACCCTATGCTGCCAACCCTGCTCTGCCCACCCTCCAGTGTCCAACCTGTGCTGCCCACCCTGCTCTGCCCTCCCTGCTCTGCCCACCCTGTGCTGCCCATCGTGTGCTGCCCACCTTCCCCACACTGCCCACCCCGCGCTGCCCACCCTGCTCAGCCCACCCTGCTCTGCCCTCCTTGTGCTGCCCTCCCTGTGCTGCCCACCCTGCTCTGCCCACCCTGCTCTGTCCACCCTGTGCTGCCCACCCTGCCCTACACACCTTCCCCAGACTGCCCACCCTGCTCTGCCCACCCTGCTCTGCCCACCCTGTGCTGCCCACCCTGCTCTACACACCTTCCCCACTCTGCCCCCCCTGCCTTGTCCACTCTGTCCTTCCCACCATGTCCTTCCCACCCTGCCCTGCCCACCCTGCCCTGCCCACCCCACCAGCGTTCCCTCCCCTGCCGTGCACCACCCCTGCCTCCAGCCCTGTCCCACATTTTGGTTCCAGCCGCGGCCTCAGCTTCTCCAGAGCCCCCAGGGAGAGGGCAGCGTGCTGTGACCCAATGGAGGGTGACCCAGAAGGCTTCTGAGAGCCCCAGAGTCTCCCTGGAACGCTGGAAATTCCTTGGCCCCAGCAGTTGGCATCTTGCCTCCACAGCCAAGCCAAGGCGGGTCCTTGCTGGTCCTCCCATCTGGGAGAGCCTGGAAGGTGATGCTCAAACATTTGGGGTCTCTTGCGCGGCACAGGCTCCTGGCACTGCCTCTCCCCGGAGGAGGAAGACCAAAAACGAGAGGTTTGGGGCAGATAACCTCTAACAGAGGTTTGTTTGGGATCTCGAGAGCAATTAAATTATCTCTATTCCTGCCCCTCTTCCCATCGCTTGTCCAGGAGACAATAGAGAGCAGGAAATTAAGAGTGCGAACAAAGAGCCCCGCGCTGAGCTCCTCGTGTTCACTTCGCCGTCCCCTTCCCAAGGCGGATCTAAAGACCTCAGGTCCTGCAGCAGCGGCAGAGTCGTTATCAGCCTCATTAATCTTTAGGAGGCAGGAAAAAGCTGCTTGTGCCGAAGAGGATGTGGGAATTAATGTCCCGGTAATAGCGGGAGAGGAGGGGGGGGTGAAGGGGATCGGACCCCCGAGGGGTTTGGTGCCCTGTGCCCTTTCCGGAGCTGTTTTATCCTCTCCTGGCTGGGTCCCGTGCCCAGCAGCGATGCCTGGAGCATTCCCAGCGCTGCCTCCCCGAATCTCTGCCTGGAGCAGGTGACACTGCCCCATCCCTCCCTGGTCACCAAGCACCGAGAGCAGGTGACACTGCCATGTTCCTCCCTGGTCACCGAGAGCAGGTGACACTGCCCTGTCCCTCCCTGGTCACCAAGAGCAGGTGACACTGCCATGTCCCTCCCTGGTCACCGAGAGCAGGTGACACTGCCATGTCCCCTCCCTGGTCACCAAACACAGAGAGCAGGTGACACTGCCATGTCCCCTCCCTGGTCACCGAGAGCAGGTGACACTGCCATGTCCCTCCCTGGTCACCGAGAGCAGGTGACACTGCCCCGTCCCTCCCTGGTCACCGAGAGCAGGTGACACTGCCCTGTCCCTCCCTGGTCACCAAGCACCAAGAGCAGGTGACACTGCCCTGTCCCTCCCTGGTCACCGAGAGCAGGTGACACTGCCCTGTCCCTCCCTGGTCACCGAGAGCAGGTGACACTGCCATGTCCCTCCCTGGTCACCGAGAGCAGGTGACACTGCCGTGTCCCTCCCTGGTCACCGAGAGCAGGTGACACTGCCATGTCCCTCCCTGGTCACCGAGAGCAGGTGACACTGCCATGTTTCCTCCCTGGCCACCGAGAGCAGGTGACACTGCCCCGTCCCTCCCTGGTCACCGAGAGCAGGTGACACTGCCATGTCCCTCCCTGGTCACCGAGAGCAGGTGACACTGCCCTGTCCCTCCCTGGTCACCGAGAGCAGGTGACACTGCCCCGTCCCTCCCTGGTCACCAAACACAGAGAGCAGGTGACACTGCCGTGTCCCTCCCTGGTCACCGAGAGCAGGTGACACTGCCATGTCCCTCCCTGGTCACCGAGAGCAGGTGACACTGCCCCGTCCCTCCCTGGTCACTGAGAGCAGGTGACACTGCCCCGTCCCTCCCTGGTCACCAAGCACCGAGGGCACCCTGGCCTGGCTGGCAGGGCCCTGTCCCAGCTGCAGAGAGCCCAGGGGGATCTCAGGGTGCCCCCCGCTCCTGGGGCTGCCTGGGCTGCATCCCGGCTTCCACCCCTCCCTGCCTCTCCTTCTCTTCCACCTCGTTGGAAGCCGGGCCCGGGGAGCTGGGGGAACCCAGCCAGTTCAGCCTGGCTGAACCCAGCTCTGATCTTCATTAAAAACCCCATAAAATTAATGAAACGATGGCCCGGTGGGTATTGCGGAGCGGATCAGAGCTGATCTCCATGCAGGAGGAGGGCAGAGCAGCTGCCTGAGTCAGGAAGCCATCCCTGAGCCTTTTGGAGGGCTTTGTTTGCATCCTGCCTGGTTCTGGGGCTGAATTGGAGCCCAGAGCAGAGCGGGCTCTGCGTCCCTGGGTGGTCCCTGCTTTGGAGGGACGCTGCACCAGCAGCTGGTTCGGTGCTGGCAGATAAACTCCTCTTTGTCCTTTTGCCTGGGAAGCATCCCCAGCGCTGAAAAGCGATTTACTGGCAGGGCTGCAGAGAGGAGGAACACTCAGCCCCTTCCCACACGGCCAAAATAACCCTGGGAGAGGAGCACGGGGGTTACGTGACCACAGAGAGGCTTTAAAATCCTTTCCAAGCTTTCTGCCATCCCCTCCCAGCTGCTCCACCAGAGTCCCTGTGGAAAAACAGAGCCCTCGACCCCTGTCCTGGAAATGAGTGTTGTAAGGAGCCGGGCTGGGATGCCAACGGAGGGGAGGGTGAGCTGGCCTTTCTCCTGGATCCGGGGTGGGATGGGGGCAGGAATTCAGGGGGCTGGGCTGGGCTGGGATAAACTGGGCTGGGCTGAGCTAAACTGGGATGGGATGGGCTGGGATGGGATGGGCTAAACTGGGATGGGGTGGGATGGGGTGGGATGGGATGGGCTGGGATGGGGTGGGATGGGATGGGAGGGGGTGCAGCTGCTGTCCCCCAGGAACAGAAGGATTTGCTGCCACATGCAGCCAGCCCGAGCATCCCTGTGGATCTCTGATGATGATGATGATGATGAGGATGAGGATGGTCTCTCTTTGCAGAGCCAGCCCTGAGCAGCTCCGTGACACCGCAGCCCCTCCTCCCCCCTGCCCTCGGAGGGACCCCCGCTGTCCCCTGCCCCGTGGGGACAAGGCCAGCCCAGCAGGGATGACCGTGCTCTTCTGTCCCGGGGGCACTCGGGCTGGCGCTGCCCTTTCGCTGCCTTTTCCCTTCCCGGCTGCAGCCCCGGGTGCTGCTGCGGCTCTGCTGATCCGCGCCTGGAGGCGGCCTGGCCGCGTTTCAGGGATGCCCGGGCTGGGGGAGGCTCCTCTCTCTCTGCTCATTATCCAGACGAACAGTCTGGGCCGCGTCCCCGCGCCCCGAGGCGCGGCAGGAGCCGGCTGGTGCCTGCCAGATCTAATCGGGAGCGTCTGCAGCGCTGATGGATGGCGGGGCTGAGGCGCTGGCGCCGCCACCTGAGCCCGGGGCGGCTCCGGAGCTGCCGGGAGCGGGGCAGCATCCACAGCCTGGGATCGGGGCAGCATCCACAGCCTGGGACCGGGGCAGCATCCACAGCCTGGGATCGGGGCAGCATCCACAGCCTGGGACCGGGGCAGCATCCACAGCCTGGGATCGGGGCAGCATCCACAGCCTGGGATCCGGGGTAGAATCCACAGCCTGGGATCCAGGGCAGCATCCACAGCCTGGGATCCAGGGCAGCATCCACAGCCTGGGATCGGGGCAGCATCCACAGCCTGGGATCCAGGGCAGCATCCACAGCCTGGGATCGGGGCAGCATCCACAGCCTGGGATCCGGGGTAGAATCCACAGTCTGGGATCCGGGGTAGAATCCACAGCCTGGGACCTGGGGTAGAATCCACAGTCTGGGATCCGGGGTAGAATCCACAGCCTGGGACCTGGGGTAGAATCCACAGCCTGGGATCGGGGCAGCATCCACAGCCTGGGATCGGGGCAGCATCCACAGCCCCTGCGATCCGGGGTAGAATCCACAGCCCCTGGGATCCGGGGCAGCATCCACAGCCTGGGATCGGGGCAGCATCCACAGCCCCTGCGATCCGGGGTAGAATCCACAGCCCCTGGGGTCCAGGGTAGAATCCACAGTCTGGGATCCGGGGTAGAATCCACAGCCTGGGATCTGGGGTAGAATCCACAGCCCCTGGGGTCCGGGGTAGAATCCACAGCCTGGGACCTGGGGTAGAATCCACAGCCTGGGATCGGGGCAGTGTCCACACCCGGGATCCGGGGCAGCATCCAGAACCTCTCGGGATCCGGGGCAGTATTCAGACCCCAGGATCCAGGGCAGTGTCCACAGCCTGGGATCCAGGGCAGAATTCACACCCTGCAGGATCCAGGGCCCCACAGAATCTAGGGCAGTGTCCATCCCCCAGGATCCAGGACAAACATCCAGATCCCAGAGGATCCAGGGCAGTGTCCATCCTCCAGGATCCAGGGCAGCATCCAGAACCTCTTGGGATCCGGGGCAGAATCCACACCCCAGATCCATGGGGTGCAGCATCCAGATCCCAGAGGATCCAGGGCAGTGTCCATCCCACAGAATCCAGGGCAGAATCTACACCCAGGATCCGGGACAACATCCAGAACCTCTCGGGATCCAGGGGCAGCATCCGGACCTGCCAGGATCTGGGGCAGCATCCAGATCCCACAGGATCCAGGGCAGCATCCAGATCCCACAGAATCTAGGGCAGTGTCCATCCCCCGGGATCCAGGACAAACATCCAGATCCCAGAGGATCCAGGGCAGTGCCCATCCTCCAGGATCCAGGGCAGCATCCAGAACCTCTTGGGATCCGGGGCAGAATCCATCCCCGGGATCCAGGGCAGTGTTCAGACCCCAGGATCCAGGACAAACATCCAGATCCCAGAGGATCCAGGACAAACATCCAGATCCCAGAAGATCCAGGGCAGTGTCCACACCCAGGACCCAGGGCAGTACTCAGACCCATCCCTGTACCCCATCCCGGGGGTCTCCCCACCCATCCCAGCTCCTGCTGCTTCCAGCGCTCCCCACAGCCGGTTCCTCCCTCCTTGCCCTCCTCGCCCGCCGTTAATTGGTTAATTGCCTCCCTAATTGGTTCGTTGATCGCGGAGGGGCGGGCAGGGCTCGGCCGGAGCCCGGAGCGCTGGCACCGAGGGGCCTTTGGCCGCCTTTGGCCGCCGATCCCGGCTCTGGGACGCTCCTGGCACTGCCCCGGGGCCGGCTGTGGCAGCCGGGCTCTGTTCCAGCTGGCGATGTCACCGCTGGTCACAGCCCCGGCCCGGCGCGGGGACCCTCGCAGGAGGAGGAGGAGGAGGAGGAGGAGGAGGAGGAGGAGGAGGAGGATGGCCGCGTCCCCGTGTGCCCTGCGATGGGACCGTGACCCCGCCCGCGCGGTCCCTGGGGACAGCCCCGTGTCCTCAGTGCCCGTCTGGCCATCCCGGCTGGCTCCAGGCTGGCACGGATGGGTTTGGGTTGGGCAAGAGCCCGGCCCCGAGCCCAGGCAGCACGGAGGGGACACTGCGGGGGACAGGTTGGGTTGTGACACTGACACGGAGCTGTGACACTGACACAGACAGGGCTGTGACACTCAAGTGTCCCCGCACACAGCAGTGACACTGGGGACAGGGCCTGGCCGTTGATGTTGCCGATTCTCCTGCACAGAGCCACCACAGCTGTCCCCATTGCCACCCACACGTCCCCAGGCAGGGCCAGCGCTGCCAGCCACCCCCAGCCTGGTGCAGCGTGTCACCGTGTCCCCAAGGCCAGCTCTGCCGTGTCCCCGTGTCCCCAGGGCCAGCTCTGCCGTGTCCCCAAGGCCAGCTCTGCCGTGTCCCCGTGTCCCCAAGGCCAGCTCTGCCATGTCCCCTGTGTCCCCAGGGCCAGCTCTGCCGTGTCCCTGTGTCCCCAAGGCCAGCTCTGCCGTGTCCCCAAGGCCAGCTCTGCCGTGTCCCCATGTCCCCAGGGCCAGCCCTGCCGTGTCCCTGTGTCCCCAGCCGGGTCACAGCTGTCCCCAGCCCTGCCAGCACACTGTCACAGCGTCACCCCCGATCCCCAGGGTGTCCCCCTGTCCCTCCCCGCTGGCACCTGGCCCCGCAGCTAATGAGGGATGCGGCAATTACGGGGCCGGATTGATGAAATCCTAAATCAGGGAGATTCCGACGGCCCTGACCGTGCCCAGCTGGCACGGGAGGGGACACCGGGCACTGTGAGCGGGGACAATCGGTGACAGTGCCACCCCTGCCCCCGGTGCTGATGGTTTGGGGGTGTCGGGGCATCAGGAGGAATTCCTGCATGGACGGGCTGGGGAGCATCAGAGGAGCTGCCCAGGGCGGGCTCAGTGCCCATCCCCGGAGGTGGCACCTTGGGCACAGGGTGGCACCCGGCGACCCCAGAACTCTCAATAATTCCGGGATTCTGTGGCACCCACGAGTGACAGGTGACTCTGGCTGCACTCCCCGAGTGACAGCGACAGTGACAGCCCCGGAGCCAGCTCTGCCCGCCCCTGTGCGAGCTCATTAACGTTGCTGCTCATTAACGAGGTGGCACCCGGAGCTCTGCCCTGGGCACAGGGTGGCACCCGGCGACCCCAGAACTCTCAATAATTCCGGGATTCTGTGACACCCACGAGTGACGGGTGACTCTGGCTGCACCCCCGAGTGACAGCGACAGGCTCTGCTCACCCCTGTGCGGGCTCATTAACATTGTTAATTAGCCAGGCTGATTGCGGGGGTGGCAGTAAGAGGGGAGGGGCACTCTAATGCCAAGGCAGAGCTGAGTCCGGGGGTCTCTTTGCAGCAGGGATGGCGGTGACAATGACACGGCGGTGACAATGACACGACAGCCCCGCCTTGCCGCGCCCGCCCGCGCCGCCCGCCCGCCTCGCTTTGAGGCCGCCGCGCCCGCGCCAACCGCAGAGCCGAGGGCGGGCCCCGCCCCCGCCGCGCTGCCATTGGCTGAGAGCCCCGGGGGGGCGGGGCCAACCCGCGGACACGTGTGCGCACCCGGAAGCGGCGGCGGGACCGGCCCGGCCCGGGCGGAGGTACCGGGAGGGGATCGGGGGGAACCGGGCGGAACCGGAGCGGGGATCCGGGCGGAACGGGGGGGTTCTGGCACCGCCCCGGCCCTGGCAGCGCCCCGCAGCCCCGCGTGTGGGGGTTGCGGGGGTCCGGTAGCGGCCGGGGCACTGGGGGAGCCGCGTTCGGGGCGTTCGGGGCTTGAGGGGGCTCCGGGGTTGGGGGGTTCGGGGGTCCCGGGGTGAGCCAGCGGCTCAGCGGTGTGCGGGGTGCGGTGTCCTGGGGCTGGCCCGGGGGGTCGGCTTTGGGGGCTCGGGGGGCTCCGGGGTTGGGAATTTGGGGGTCCCGGGAGCACCCGGGGCTCCGGGTTTGGGGCTGCTGGCACCGGCCGGGGCTCGGGATTTGCGGGTTCGGTGCTGCCAGGACCGGCCCCGCAGCTGGAGGGCCGGTGGAGGGTTGGGGAGGGGGATTTGGGGGTGTTTGGGTGCCCCAGGGTGGGCTGTGGGACCCCCTGTAGGAACGGGGGATCGTCCTGGGGGGGTCTGAGCCGGGCAGGGGCTGGGAAAAGCCTTTGGGATGAGGCTGGGGGCTGGGAGAGCCTTTGGGGCTGCCGCTGGTGTCTGTATATTTCATATATAAACCTATCAATCCCTGTATATTTCGCGTATATTCACATATGAACCTATGAATCCCTGTACATTTCATATATATTCTGTATATTTCATGTATATTCACATACAAACCTATTAATCCCCGTGTATTTCATATATATTCACATATGAACCAATGAATCCCTGTATATTTCACATATATTCTGTATATTTCATGTATATTCCCATATAAACCAATGAATCCCTGTATATTTCGTGTATATTCGCATACAAACCTATTAATCCCTGTGTATTTCACATATATTCACATATAAACCTATGAATCCCTGTATATTTCACCTATATTTACATATAAACCTATTAATCCCTGTATATTTCATGTATATTCACATATAAACCTATGAATCCCTGTATATTTCATATATATTCTGTATATTTCATGTATATTCACATATAAACCTACGAATCCCTGTATATTTCACATATATTCACATATAAACCTATTAATCTCTGTATATATCTCTGTATATTTTGTATATATTCACATATAAACCCATGAATCCCTGTATATTTCATGTATATTCACATATAAACCTATTAGTCCCTGTATATTCCATATATATTCTGTATATTTCATGTATATTCACATATAAACCTATTAATCCCTGTATATTTCATATATATTCTGTATATTTCATGTATATTCACATATAAACCTATTAATCCCTGTATATTTCATATATATTCTGTATATTTCATGTATATTCACATATAAACCTATTAATCCCTGTATATTTCACATATATTCACATATAAACCCATGAATCCCTGTATATTTCACATATATTCACATATAAACCCATGAATCCCTGTATATTTCATGTATATTCACATATAAACCTGGCAATCCCTGTATATTTCACCTACATTCACATACAATTCTACCAATGCCTGTATATTCCATTTATTGACACACTAACGTATCCGTGCAGGCATGTGGCATAAATTCATTCATCTGGATTTCCAGCCTGGCTGGATTTCCGTGGCACTGCTGCTCCCTGGGCCATTCCCAGGGGGTTTTTACCCTTTTTCCCCGGGGTTTTTTGCCCCTTTTCCCGTTTTTTTTTACCCTTTTTCCCCGGGATTTGTTGCCCCTTTCCCCTGTTTTTTTACCCTTTTTCCCCTGTTTTTTTACCCTTTTTCCCCGGGGTTTTTTGCCCATTCCCGCGGGATTTGTTACCCTTTTCCCCCGTTTTTTTTTCCCTTTTCCCCCGTTTTTTTTCCCTTTTCCCCCGTTTTTTTACCCTTTTCCCCATTCCCGAGGTGCCAGGACCAGGTGCTGTGGGGGTTTTCACCTTCCCCACCAGGAAACCCACCCTGGGGGGCACAGAAAGGGGCTCTGGGTGAGGTGTGACCCCAAATCCTGCTCCAGGTGGGGTCTGCTGGGTCCTGCTGGGCTCAGCTTACATTGCAAAGCCCGGCCTAAGGGGGCAGGGGAGCTCGGGCTGGCTGTGAGCCCTGTGCTGCAGGGGGGTCTGGGTGGCTTTGGGGGTCTCGGGGGGTCTGGGTGGGGTCTGGGTGGCTTTGGGGGTCTCGGGGGGGTCTGGGTGGGTTTGGGGGTCTCGGGGGGTCTGGGTGGGGTCTGGGTGGCTTTGGGGGTCTCGGGGGGTCTGGGTGGGTTTGGGGGTCTCGGGGGTCTCTGGCTGTTTTCCCAAGGCTGCTCCTCTCTGTCCCAGGCCAGGATGATCCCGGGGCTGGGCCCGGGGCTGCAGGCGCTGCTGGGGACTCTGCTCACCTGGGCCCTGACAGCGGCCGGGTCAGCGCTGGTGTTCGTGTTCTCCAGAGGCCAGGTGAGCCCGGGCTCCCGCACATCTCACCTTGGGATCCTGATCCTGGGGCAGCCCTGGGATCCCACACATCCCATGGGATCCTGATCCTGGGGCAGCCCCTGAATCCCACACATCCCACAGGATCCTGATCCTGGGGCAGCCCCTGAGCCCCTGGATCCCACAGATCCCACGGGATCCTGACCTTGGGATCAGCTCCTGAGCCCCTGGATCCCACAGATCCCACGGGATCCTGATCCTGGGGCAGACCCTGAGCCCCTGGATCCCACAGGATCCTGACCTTGGGATCAGCTCCTGGACCCTGGAATCCCACTGATCCCACGGGATCCTGACCTTGGGATCAGCCCTGGAGTCCCACACATCCCACGGGGATCCTGCACATCCCACGGGATCCTGACCTTGGGATCAGCTCCTGAGCCCTGGAATCCCACAGGATCTTGACCTTGGGATCAGCCTTGGGATCCCACAGATCCCACGGGATCCCCACCCTGGGGCAGCCCTGAGCCCCTGGATCCCACAGGATCCTGACCTTGGGGTCAGCCCTGGAATCCCACAGATCCCACAGGATCCCAATCAAGGGCAGCCCCTGGGATCAGCCCCTGAGTCCCTGGAATCCCACAGGATCCCAAAACAAGGGTAGGTGAGCCTGAGGCAGCCCTGGGTCCCACAGATCCCACAGGATCCCGACCCTGGGGCAACCCCTGGAATCCCACAGGATCCCAATCAAGGGCAGCTCCTGAGCCCCTGGAATCAGCTCCTGAGCCTTGGGATCCCACAGGATCCCAATCCAAGGGCAGGTGAGCCCTGGAATCAGTTCCTGAGCCGCTGGGGCAGCCCCTGGGATCCCACAAATCCCACAAGATTGTGACCCTGGGGCAGCCCCTGAGCCCTGGGATCCCACAGATCTCACAGGATCCCGATCCAAGGTCAGGTGAGCTCTTGGGATCAGCCCCTGAGCCCCTGGGATCCCACAGATCCCACAGGATCCCAATCCAAGGGCAGGTGAGCTCTTGGGATCAGCCCCTGAGCCCCCGGGATCCCACAGATCCCACAGGATCCCAGCCCTGGCACCCCTGGGCCCTGGCATCTGGAATCCCACAGGATCCTGACCTTGGAATCAGCCCCTGGATCCCACAGATCCCACAGGATCCCAGCCCTGGCACCCCTCAGGATCTGCCCCCAGCTCTGAGGGGCACCAAGAGGACAAACCCAGCTCCTTTCCCATCCCCCAGGAGGGGAAGGAAATCAAAACTCAAATTTCCGAGCCTGGAATGCGCCCCTGGGGCTCTGTGGGCAGCTGCAGCTCCCCTGGCTCTGCCCTGGCTCTGCTGCCGCCTTTCCAGGGCAGGATTTGGGTCAGGCCCTGCTCAGGAGGAGCAAACTGGGGAGCTCCAAGTCATCCTGGATTCCAAAATTAGACCCCCCCTGGCCAGGGTGCTCCAGATTGCCCAGATGGATTTATTATTTATGCCTCAGTCTTGTGATGCTTGATTCAGGAGCTGCCTGCTGAGGGAGGCTCCCTTGGAGCAGCACTTTGGCTTCTCTTCCTCGGGGAGGGGGTGAAACCAGGCAGGGACACCCCCAGGTGTGCCCAAAGCCCAGTGCCAGCCTGGCCTGGGGCACTGCCAGGGCTCCAGGGGCACTCACAGCTGCACTGGGCACCCCAAATTCCCATCCCAGGGCTCCAGGGGCACCCACAGCTCCTCTGGGCACCCCAAATTCCCATCCCAGGGCTCCAGGGGCACCCACAGCTCCTCTGGGCACCCCAAATTCCCATCCCAGGGCACTCACAGCTGCTCTGGGCACCCCAAATTCCCATCCCAGGGCACCACAGCTCCTCTGGGCACCCCAAATTCCCATCCCAGGGCACCCCAAGCTGCTCTGGGCACCCCAAATTCCCATCCCAGGGCACCTCCAGCTGCTCTGGGCACCCCAAATTCCCATCCCAGGGCACCCCAAGCTGCTCTGGGCACCCCAAATTCCCATCCCAGGGCACCTCCAGCTGCTCTGGGCACCCCATTCTCCATCCCAGGGCACTCCAAGCTGCTCTGGGCACCCCATATTCCCATCCCAGGGGCTCTGGGCACCCCATCCTGCCATGCCAGGGCCCAATTCCTGCCCAAACCCCCACCTGAGCCCTCTCCCAGCCCTGTGGGCAGTGCCCTCCCACCAGCTCAGGGTGGTTCTGTTTGCTTTTCTTTCCAGAGGCGGATCCTGGATGGGAGCCTGGGCTTTGCTGCAGGGGTGAGTGCAGCCTCCTCCTCCACCTCCACCTCCTCCTCCTCCTCCTCCTCCTCCACCTCCTCCTCCACCTCCTCCTCCTCCTCCTCCACGCTTGGTTTGCTTCTCCACTCCAGTTAAAATCCCTTGGGTGAATCCCTGAGGGCAGGGAAGGGCTGAGGGTGGAGGTGGCACCAGGATGGGCACCAGGATGGGCACGAGGCCCCCGAGCTGCCCACGCTGCCCTTGGCTCTCTGCAGTTCAATTCCCCCTTTCCTGGGGGCACTGGGAGCACTGGGAGCACTGGGATGGGCAGGAGAGCTGGGCTGGGGGCTCTGGGCCTGCCTGGATTTGGGATTTAAACCCTCAGGAGGAGAGGGAAGGGAGAGCTGAGCTCTCATGTGTGAAATGGGGGGCTCTCTCCTGGGGGATGAACCTGGAACTGTGGGGTTTGGGAGCAGTGCAGGGCTTTGGGAGCAGTGCAGGGGTTTGGGAGCTGTGCAGGGCTTTGGGAGCTGTGCAGGGCTTTGGGATCTGGTGCAGGGGTTTGGGAGCTGTGCAGGGGTTTGGGAGCAGTGCAGGGGTTTGGGAGCTGTGCAGGGGTTTGGGAGCTGTGCAGGGATTTGGGAGCTGTGCAGGGGTTTGGGAGCAGTGCAGGGGTTTGGGATCTGTGCAGGGGTTTGGGATCTGGTGCAGGGGTTTGGGAGCTGTGCAGGGATTTGGGAGCAGTGCAGGGGTTTGGGAGCTGTGCAGGGGTTTGGGATCTGGTGCAGGGGTTTGGGAGCTGTGCAGGGATTTGGGAGCAGTGCAGGGGTTTGGGAGCAGTGCAGGGGTTTGGGATCAGGTGCAGGGGTTTGGGAGCAGTGCAGGGATTTGGGAGCAGTGCAGGGGTTTGGGAGCAGTGCAGGGGTTTGGGAGCTGTGCAGGGGTTTGGGAGCGGTGCAGGGGTTTGGGAACGGTGCAGGGGTTTGGGAACGGTGCAGGGGTTTGGGATCAGTGCAGGGGTTTGGGATCTGGTGCAGGGGTTTGGGAGCGGTGCAGGGATTTGGGAGCGGTGCAGGGATTTGGGAGCTGTGCAGGGGTTTGGGAGCTGTGCAGGGGTTTGGGGTCTGGTGCAGGGGTTTGGGATCTGGTGCAGGGGTTTGGGAACAGTGCAGGGGTTTGGGATCTGGTGCAGGGGTTTGGGAGCTGTGCAGGGGTTTGGGATCTGGTGCAGGGGTTTGGGAGCTGTGCAGGGGTTTGGGAGCAGTGCAGGGGTTTGGGAGCAGTGCAGGGGTTTGGGAGCAGTGCAGGGGTTTGGGATCTGTGCAGGGGTTTGGGATCTGTGCAGGGGTTTGGGAGCAGTGCAGGGGTTTGGGAGCAGTGCAGGGGTTTGGGATCTGTGCAGGGGTTTGGGATCTGTGCAGGGGTTTGGGATCTGTGCAGGGATTTGGGATCTGTGCAGGGGTTTGGGATCTGTGCAGGGGTTTGGGAGCAGTGCAGGGGTTTGGGAGCAGTGCAGGGATTTGGGAGCTGTGCAGGGGTTTGGGATCTGTGCAGGGGTTTGGGATCTGTGCAGGGATTTGGGATCTGTGCAGGGGTTTGGGAGCAGTGCAGGGGTTTGGGAACAGTGCAGGGGTTTGGGAGCAGTGCAGGGGTTTGGGAGCTGTGCAGGGCTTTGGGAGCTGTGCAGGGGTTTGGGATCTGGTGCAGGGGTTTGGGATCTGGTGCAGGGGTTTGGGAACAGTGCAGGGGTTTGGGAGCAGTGCAGGGGTTTGGGATCTGGTGCAGGGGTTTGGGATCTGGTGCAGGGGTTTGGGATCTGGTGCAGGGGTTTGGGAGCAGTGCAGGGGTTTGGGAGCAGTGCAGGGGTTTGGGATCTGGTGCAGGGGTTTGGGAACAGTGCAGGGGTTTGGGAGCAGTGCAGGGGTTTGGGAGCTGTGCAGGGCTTTGGGAGCTGTGCAGGGGTTTGGGAGCTGTGCAGGGGTTTGGGATCTGGTGCAGGGGTTTGGAGCAGTGCAGGGGTTTGGGAGCAGTGCAGGGGTTTGGGAGCAGTGCAGGGGTTTGGGATCTGGTGCAGGGCTTTGGGAGCAGTGCAGGGATTTGGGAGCAGTGCAGGGGTTTGGGAGCAGTGCAGGGGTTTGGGATCTGGTGCAGGGGTTTGGGAGCAGTGCAGGGGTTTGGGAGCAGTGCAGGGGTTTGGGATCTGGTGCAGGGCTTTGGGAGCAGTGCAGGGCTTTGGGAGCAGTGCAGGGATTTGGGAGCAGTGCAGGGATTTGGGAGCTGCACAGGGGTTTGGAATGTGGGGCTGGCACTGCCCAGGTGCTGGGGCCTCACCCAGACTCATTAATTCCCCTTTGTTTCCCTCATTAATTATCGAGTCTGACCCCACCCTGCAGGTGCTGGAGGGCACCTGGACGTGCTCTGGGGGTGCTGCTGCCCCTTCCCCACTGTGTGCTGGGCTGTGCCAGGTGGCCCTGGCTGTGCCACCTGGCTGTGTCACCTGGGTGTGTCCTGTGTCACCTGGCCGTGTCCTGTGCCACCTGGCCGTGTCACCTGGCCGTGTCCTGTGTCACCTGGGTGTGTCCTGTGTCACCTGGCTGTGTCACCTGGCCGTGTCCTGTGCCACCTGGGCGCTGTGGTGGGTGCCAGGGCTGGCTGTGCTCCCTGCAGGATGAGGATTGCTCCCCTGGGGGATCCCTGGGCTGACATTCCCGCAGCAATCCCAGCAGGGTGAGCAGCTGCTGGCCTGGCTGAGGCCTCCAGGTGCCCCTGGCCCGGCTGTGAGTCAGCCCAGGTGTGGCTCAGGGAGCTGAACTCCTGCAGACACTCGCTGTGCCCTCGGCTCTGCCCGCTGGCACGGCCCGGGCAGCAGGGGAGCTGAGCCTGGAGGGGCCAGGCAGCCCTGGGGACACCGGGGACAGTGGGGACACCAGGCAGCCCTGGGGACACTGGGGACACCCAACAGCCTTGGGGACACTGGGGACACCCAACAGCCTTGGGGACATTGGGCACACTGGGGACACCACACCAGGCAGCCCTGGGGACATTGGGGACACCAGGCAGCCCTGGGGACATTGGGGACACCAGGCAGCCTTGGGGACATTGGGAACACTGGGGACACCAGGCAGCCTTGGGGACATTGGGCACACTGGGGACACCACACCAGGCAGCCCTGGGGACATTGGGGACACCAGGCAGCCCTGGGGACACTGGGGACACCAGGAAGCCCTGGGGACAGTGGGGACATTGGGGACACCAGGCAGCCTTGGGGACATTGGGAACACTGGGGGACACCAGGCAGCCCTGGGGACATTGGGGACATTGGGGACACCAGGCAGCCCTGGGGACATTGGGGACACCAAGCAGCCTTGGGGACATTGGGGACACTGGGGACACCACACCCAGGCAGCCCTGGGGACACTGGGGACACCAGGCAGCCCTGGGGGACACTGGGGACATTGGGGACACCAGGCAGCCCTGGGGACATTGGGGACACTGGGGACACCAGGCAGCCCTGGGGACACTGGGGACACCAAGCAGCCTTGGGGACACTGGGGACACTGGGGACACTGGGGACACTGGGGACACCCTGGGCAGCCCTGGGGACATTGGGGACATTGGGGACACCCTGGGCAGCCCTGGGGACACCAGGATCCCCCCAGTTTGAGTTTTCCCAGCTGGGCAGCGTTGCTGTTGCTTGGCCAACAGCTGGGTCTCCACCTTTTCCCTGCCTCAAAAGGGTTCAACAACACAAGGAACCTTTCCCTGCCCCCTTTTTCCTTCTTTTCACCCCTTTTTTCCCTTTCCTTTCTGCCCTTTTTTCCTCTTCCTTCCCTCCCCCCTTTTTTCCCCTTCCTTTCCTCCCTTTTCCCCCCCTTTTTTCCTTTCCTTTCTTTCCCCTCTTTTTTTCCCTTCCCTTTCCCTTCCCTTCCCTTTCCCTTTCCCTTCCCTTTCCCTTCCCTTCCCTTCCCTTCCCTTCCCTTCCCTTCCCTTCCCTTCCCTTCCCTTCCCTTCCCTTCCCTTCCCTTCCCTTCCCTTCCCTTCCCTTCCCTTCCCTTCCCTTCCCTTCCCTTCCCTTCCCTTCCCTTCCCTTCCCTTCCCTGCAGCTGCTCTGGGGGTGCTGGGGTGAGCCTGGGCACGTGGATCAGTTGAACTGGGATGTACTGGGATGCACTGGGATGTACTGGGAGCGCTGTTCCCTGCCCCAGTTCCCTCTCTGGAGTCCCAGCTCATCCCAGTTCCGCAGGCAGGAGCTCTGAGCTTTTGTGTTTCCATAGAGACAAAGCTTTGCTTGCTGGGGCATCTGATGGCAAATTCTGCGTTTTTTCTCTTAGATCTCGATATCCTTCAATGAGATTTTTATTTTTTTAAATTTATTTTTTTCTCTGGGCTCAGCCTCCAGGAGCAAACACCTTTCTCTGGGCTCAGCCTCCAGGAGCAAACACCTGCAGCTTTTCCTCTGCCTGGGCTGCACTTTGGTTTCTCCTGTCCCAGGTGCAGCAGGAAATCATCCTCAACCCTCCCCAGGCATCCTGGCATCAAATATTCCCTAAAACAGCACCAGGAGCTCACTCAGCTCTGCTAATGGGGCTTTAGTGAAACCGAGTGGGAAAGTTTGGCAGGGAAGGTGCCAAATGCCAATGTCTTCCTCTTCCACCCCCTTTCCCGCTCCTTCTCCAGCATTTCCTGCTCCCAGTGTCCCTTGGTGTCCCCATTCCTTCACAGGGATCCCACAGGGGGGTGGCCAGGCCCTCCTGCTTTAATCAGGGATTTCACTGTAGCCCAGCCCTGGCTCTGTTAATTCTGAATTTGAACTTAAAATGAAGATCCACGGGATGTTTAATGGGGGATTTCACTGCAGCCCAGCCCTGGCTCTGTCCATGCTGAATTTGAATTTAAAAATGAAGATCCACGGGATGTTTAATGGGGATTTCACTGCAGCCCAGCCCTGGATCTGTCCATGCTGAATTTGAACATCAAATGAGGCTCCCCAGCCACGGGGGCACTGCAGGATCCCTGGGTTTGGGGGCAGAATTTGGGGGCTCCCTGCAACTGAATCCCTGTGGAAGGAGGTGCCAGCCCTGGCAGAGGTTTGGCTTTGGAGGGATCCCCAGCACAGGGAGGGCGCAGAGCTGGAGGCACTGCTTGGGTTTTGTGCCCTGTCCCACTGCTGGAGCCAGGGCAGGCTTTGGGGCTCCCCCAGTGATGATTTGGGGTCCCTGAAGCTTTGGGGCTCCCCCAGTGATGCTTTGGGGTCCCTGAAGCTTGGGGCTCCCCCAGTGATGATTTGGGGTCCCCTGAAGCTTTGGGGCTCCCCCAGTGATGATTTGGGGTCCCTGAAGCTTTGGGGCTCCCCCAGTGATGATTTGGGGTCCCTGAAGCTTTGGGGCTCCCCCAGTGATGCTTTGGGGCTCCCCCAGTGATGCTTTGGGGTCCCTGAAGCTTTGGGGCTCCCCCCAGTGATGATTTGGGGTCCCTGAAGCTTTGGGGCTCTCCCAGTGATGCTTTGGGGCTCTTCCAGTGATGCTTTGGGGTCCCTGAAGCTTTGGGGCTCCCCCAGTGATGCTTTGGGGCTCTTCCAGTGATGCTTTGGGGTCCCTGAGCTCCAGGAGATCCTAAATCAGCTGAGCCCAACTCTGGGTGATCCTAAATCAGCTGAGCCCAGCTCTGACCCAGCTCTGGGTGATCCTAAATCAGCTGAGCCCAGCTCTGACCCAGCTCTGGTGATCCTAAATCAGCTGAGCCCAGCTCTGACCCTGCTCTGGTGATCCTAAATCAGCTGAGCCCAGCTCTGACCCTGCCCTGGGTGATCCTAAATCAGCCTGAGCCCAGCTCTTGGGTGATCCTAAATCAGCTGAGCCCAGCTCTGACCCAGCTCTGGGTGATCCTAAATCAGTGGAGCCCAGCTCTGACCTGCCCTGGGTGATCCCAACTCCCTAAATCCCAGCCTGGGCTCAGGGCTGGGCTGAGGAGAAGCTGCTGAGGGGCTCCCTGGCGCCTTGGGGTGTTCTGGAAATCCATGGCAGAGCCTCCCAGGCCCCCGGGGCTACCAGAATAAGAGAATAAATGGAACAAATCCCTCTTCCTGCAGCTGGGGCTGCCTCAGAGCTGTGTCTGCGCTCCCCAGGAGCCCTGAGCTGTGCAGGATCTGGGGGCTGAGCTCTGTTTGCTGTGTTTGCTGTGCAGAAATGAGATGTTGCCGTGAGCTGACAGCGTCGCTCTGCAGAGCCGCTCGCGCTGCCAGGCTGGGCTGGGTGGTTGTTTGTTACAGGAGGTGGCGTTTGAAATGTGGTTTGAAATGTGAGCTTTTGACAGCCCTGACAGCCCTCGCTCCTCTACTCACAGCAGCTCAGATTTACACAAGCAGCCCCGGGGGCTGAGGCAGCACAGGCAGCTCTGCCTCGCTGCTCACGAGGGTGCCAGAGCCTGCCCTGGGCTGGGCTGTAGCTCCAGGAGAGGAGATCTGGGGTGGAAATTGGGGAGGAAATCCAGGTGAGGGTGCTGGGACACTGGCAGGAGGTGTAGGCTGGAAATTGGGATGGTGTCGGGGACACTGGCAGGAGATTTAGGGTGGAAATTGGAAAGGAATTCTGTGGAAGCTCTTGGGACACTGGCAGGAAGTTTGGGTGGAAATTGGGGAGGAATTCCCAGGGAGGGTGCTGGGACACTGGCAGGAGGTGTAGGCTGGAAATTGGGATGGTGTCGGGACACTGGCAGGAGATTTGGGGGTGGAAATTGGGAGGAAATCCCAGTGAGGGGTGTTGGGACAGTGGCAGGAAGTTTGGGGTGGAAAATTGGGAAAAGAATTCTGTGGGAAGCTCTTGGGACACTGGCAGGAGGTTTGGGAGTTGGGGAGGAATTCTCACTGAGGGTGTTGGGACACTGGCAGGAAGTTTGGGGTGGAAACTGGGAAGGAATTCCCTGGAAGGTGTTGGGGACACTGGCAGGAGGTTTGGGAGTTGGGAAGGAATTCTCTGGAAGCTCTTGACACACTGACAAGAAGGTTTGGGGTGGGAGTTTGGGGAGGAATTCCCATTGAGGGTGTTGGCACATTAGGCAGGAGGTTTGGGGTGGAAACTGGGAAGGAACACCTTCTCAGGAAGGTGTAGGGATACTGGCAGGAGGTTTGGGGTGGAAATTGGGAAGGAATTCTGTGGGAAGGTGTTGGGGACACTGGCAGGAGATTTGGGGTGGAAACTGGGAAGGAATTCCCTTGGAAGGTGTCGGGACACTGGCAAGGAGGTTTGGGAGTTGGGATGGAATTCTCTGGGGGAAGTTCTTGGGACACTGGCAGGAGGTTTGGGGTGGAAATTGGGGAGGAAATCCCTGGGAGGGTGTCGGGACCACTGGCAGGAGGTGTAGGCTGAAATTGGGATGATGTTGGGACACTGGCAGGGAGGTTTGGGGTGGAAATTGGGAAAGAATTCTGTGGGAAGCTCTTGGGACGCTGGCAGGAGGTTTGGGGAGTTGGGGAGGAATTCTCACTGAGGGTGTTGGGACACTGGCAGGAGATTTCGGGGTGGAAATTGGGGAGGAAATCCCAGTGAGGGTGTTGGGACATGGCAGGAAGTTTTGGGGTGGAAACTGGGAAGGAATTCCCTTGGAAGGTGTTGGGACGCTGGCAGGAGGTTTTGGGAGTTGGGATGGAATTCTGTGGGAAGCTCTTGGGACACTGGCAGGAGGTTTTGGGTGGAAATTGGGGAGGAATTCCCAGTGAGGGTGTCGGGGACACTGGCAAGAAATTTGGGGTGGATAAGAATTCTGTGGGAAGCTTCTTGGGACACTGGCAGGAGATTTGGGAGTTGGGGAGGAATTCCCAGTGAGGGTGTTGGGACACTGGCAGGAGTTTGGGGTGGGAATTGGGATGGAAATCCCAGTGAGGGTGTTGGGACACTGGCAGGAGGTTTGGGGTGGGAATTGGGATGGAATTCCGTTGAGGGTGTCGGGACACTGGCAAGAAGTTTGGGGGGAAATTGGAAGGTGTTGGGACACTGGCAGGAGGTTTGGGTGGGAATTGGGATGGAATTCCCAGTGAGGGTGTCGGGACACCTGGCAGGAGGTTTGGGGTGGAAATTGGGAAAGAATTCTGTGGGAAGCTCTTGGGACACTGGCAGAAGATTTGGGGTGGAAACTGGGAAGGTGTTGGACACTGGCAGGAGGTTTGGGGTGGAAACTGGGAAGGAACACCTTCTCTGGAAGGTGTTGGGACACTGGCAGGAGGTTTGGGGTGGGAATTGGGATGGAATTCCCAGTGAGGGTGTTGGCACACTGTCCCAGGTGCCCAGAGCAGCTGTGGCAGTGCCCAAGGCCAGCTGGGCAGGGCTGTGGGCCCACCCGGGACAGTGCCAGGTGTCCCTGCCATGGTGGCACCGCATGAGCTTGAAGGTTTTCCCCAGCCCAAACCCTTGTGGGGCTCTGAAGCCTCCTGCCCAGGGGATTTCCTGGGGTTCTGGGGCTGCAGGGCAGAGCTGGGTCCCTTTCCCCAGGCACCTCCCTGCTGCAGCCTCTGCGCTCTGTTCCTCCCCCTGCACCCATTTCCGCTCCGGGATTCCCTTCCCTTCCATCCCTGGGATCTCACTGCTCCCCTCCTGTCCCCAGGTGATGCTGGCAGCCTCCTACTGGTCCCTGCCTGGCCCCTGCCATCGAGCTGGCCCAGGAATCCGGGACCTTTGGGGCTTCTCCTTCTTCCCAGTGGCTGCTGGCTTTGCCCTGGGGGCGGCGTTCGTCTACGGGGCCGACCTGCTGCTGCCAGAGCTGGTGAGAGGGGCTGGGGATCATCCCAGTGTTCTTTTGTGGGGATTGTGGGGCTGAGGGATCATCCCAGTGTTCATCAGTGGGAATTCCCAGTTTGGGAGCTGATCCCAGTCCTGGTCAATGGGAATTCCCAGTTTGGGAGCTGATCCCAGTGTTCATCAGTGGGAATTCCCAGTTTGGGGGCTCATCCCAGTGCTGTCAGAGGGAATTCCCAGTCTGGGAGCTGATCCCAGTGCTGTCACTGGAATTCCCAGGTCTGGGAGCTGATCCCAGTGCTGTCACTGGGAATTCCCAGTTTGGGAGCTGAACCCAGTGTTCATCAGTGGGAATTCCCAGTTTGGGGGCTCGTCTCCTTGCTGTCAGAGGGAATTCCCAGTTTGGGAGCTGATCCCAGTCCTGGTCACTGGGAATTCCCAGTTTGGGGGTTCATCCCAGTGCTGTCAGTGAGGGAATTCCCAGTTTGGGAGCTCATCCCAGTGTTCATCAGTGGCAATTCCCAGTTTGGGAGCTGATCCCAGTCCTGGTCAATGGGAATTTCCCAGTTTGGGGGTTCATCCCAGTGCTGTCAGTGGCAATTCCCAGTTTGGAGCTGATCCCAGTGCTGGTCAATGGGAATTCCCAAGTTTGGGAGCTGATCCCAGTCCTGGTGAGTGGCAATTCCCATTTTGGGAGCTGATCCCAGTATTGCCACTGGGAATTCCCAGTTTGGGAGCTGATCCCAGTGCTATCAGTGGCAATTCCCAGTTTGGCAGCTCATTCCACTGCTGCCACTGGGAATTCCCATTTTGAGGAGCTGATCCCAGTCCCTGGTCAGTGGGAATTCCATTTTGGGAGCTGATCCCAGTCCTGGTCAGTGGCAATTCCCAGTTTGGGGGCTCATTCCAGTCCTGGTCAGTGGGAATTCCCAGTTTGGGAGCTGATCCCAGTGCTCGCCACTGGGAATTCCCAGTTTGGGAGCTGATCCCAGTCCTGGTCAATGGGAATTCCCAGTTTGGGGGTTCATCCCAGTGCTGTCAGTGAGGAATTCCCAGTTTGGGAGGCTCATCCCAAGTGCTGCCACTGGAAATTCCCAGTATTGGGAGCTGATCCCAGTTGCTGTCACTGGGAATTCCCAGTTTGGGGGCTCCTCCCTTGCTGTCAGTG
The DNA here is from genome assembly GCA_039654755.1 of Calcarius lapponicus. Taxonomy (NCBI): domain Eukaryota; kingdom Metazoa; phylum Chordata; class Aves; order Passeriformes; family Fringillidae; genus Calcarius; species Calcarius lapponicus. Next base: position 377 of record JBBFKN010000136.1, on the reverse strand, counting down.
GCAATTCCCAGTTTGGGAGCTGATCCCAGTCCTGGTCAATGGGAATTCCCAGTTTGGGGGTTCATCCCAGTGCTGTCAGTGAGGAAATTCCCAGTTTGGAGGCTCATCCCAGTGCTGGTCAATGGAATTCCCAGTTTGGAGGCTCATCCCAGTGCTGTCAGTGGCAATTCCCATTTTTGGGGGGTTCCTGCCCTTCCTCCAGCTGCAGGGAGCACCAGTTGGTGGCTGGGCACGGTGAATTCCCTCCCAGGTTTATGAATTTGTCATTTCCCTGAGCCCTGAGCTGGCTCTGCTGTGCTGGGCGCAGCTCGGACTCGCTGAGCTCTGTTATTTCTTTACAAACCTCGCTGGTTTCTCCCCTTTCCCACTTGTGCTTT
>JBBFKN010000135.1:0-175301 GCA_039654755.1 Calcarius lapponicus | reverse complement strand
GGCTCTTTTCTAGCCATTCCAGTGTTAGCTGGCTCATGCTCTGACAAGACAGTACCTACACCCATGACAAAAGAAAAATTAGTAGGGTATTTTTCATTAGCAAAGTTCTACTTTTTTCAAATTTGGCCATGCTCTCTGCACCTCACTATTGCCAGGAGTGATCTCTACAACCCTGTGACTGAGTGGGAGGAACAGTCACATTTATTCACTTAAAACTAAAACAGAAAACTAAACACACAAACTAAAAATACAATTCAATTTTGGGAAAATATCTTTAGTTTTCCCCATCCTAATAAAATCTCCATAATTTTTATAATATACTGAAATATGAGTCCCTGAGGTCATGCAGTTCTTCCTCCTCTCAAAGAAGTACTACCAGTATCTCCATCATCTTTCCGGCTGGAGCCGATAGTCTTCCCCGTTGAGACGATAGTCTTCCCGGCTGGCGAAATAGACTTCCCTGCCGGCACAGTGCTTTTCGCACGGAGAAGCCACGTTTTCTCCCCCGGGAGAAGGAGAGAGCGGCAACTTCCCGAAAGGAGAACAACAAAGCTGCACAACACCTGGATTGTGTGCGCAGCTTGCAAACTGCTAGAAAACAGCACCTTAGCACTCTCCTGCTTTTTCTATTCACAGTAAGATTGGAATTGAAGTCGTTTGGGACAACTTTCTTTTGCTTCTGAAAAAACACCCTGCAGACCTGCTACAAAACTTCTAGAACACGCTGGGAGATGTTTCCTGCCCTGGCACAGTTTCTCCTTGCGAGACATAGTGAAAGAGCTTTTTGCTAGGATGTAGGCAGCAAGAGAGGCTAGAGAAGAGATAGGGAGCTCGGCAAAGCGCAGAGCCGGTGCCGGGAGTCTTTGCGCAGAAGGCGCGCTGCAGAGAGCAGCGCAAGCGGCACAATAGTCTTCCCGGCTGAGCCGATAGTCTTCCCGGCTGGAGCCGATAGTCTTCCCGGCTGGAGCCGATAGTCTTCCCGGCTGAGCCGATAGTCTTCCCGGCTGGAGCCGATAGTCTTCCCGGCTGGAGCCGATAGTCTTCCCGGCTGGAGCCGATAGTCTTCCCGGCTGGAGCCGATAGTCTTCCCCGTTGAGACGATAGTCTTCCCGGCTGGCGAAATAGTCTTCCCTGCCGGCACAGTGCTTTTCGCACGGAGAAGCCACGTTTTCTCCCCCGGGAGGAGAGAGCGGCAGCTTCCCGAAAGGAGAACAACAAAGCTGCACAACACCTGGATTGTGTGCGCAGCTTGCAAACTGCTAGAAAACAGCACCTTAGCACTCTCCTGCTTTTTCTATTCACAGTAAGATTGGAATTGAAGTCGTTTGGGACAACTTTCTTTTGCTTCTGAAAAAACACCCTGCAGACCTGCTACAAAACTTCTAGAACACGCTGGGAGATGTTTCCTGCCCTGGCACAGTTTCTCCTTGCGAGACATAGTGAAAGAGCTTTTTGCTAGGATGTAGGCAGCAAGAGAGGCTAGAGAAGAGATAGGGAGCTCGGCAAAGCGCAGAGCCAGTGCCGGGAGTCTTTGCGCAGAAGGCGCGCTGCAGAGAGCAGCGCAAGCAGCACAATAGTCTTCCCGGCTGAGCCGATAGTCTTCCCGGCTGGAGCCGATAGTCTTCCCGGCTGGAGCCGATAGTCTTCCCGGCTGGAGCCGATAGTCTTCCCGGCTGAGCCGATAGTCTTCCCGGCTGAGCCGATAGTCTTCCCGGCTGGAGCCGATAGTCTTCCCGGCTGGAGCCGATAGTCTTCCCGGCTGGAGCCGATAGTCTTCCCCGCTGGAGCCGATAGTCTTCCCCGCTGGAGCCGATAGTCTTCCCGGCTGGAGCCGATAGTCTTCCCGGCTGGAGCCGATAGTCTTCCCCGTTGAGACGATAGTCTTCCCGGCTGGCGAAATAGTCTTCCCTGCCGGCACAATGCTTTTCGCACGGAGAAGCCACGTTTTCTCCCCCGGGAGAAGGAGAGAGCGGCAGCTTCCCGAAAGGAGAACAACAAAGCTGCACAACACCTGGATTGTGTGCGCAGCTTGCAAACTGCTAGAAAACAGCACCTTAGCACTCTCCTGCTTTTTCTATTCACAATAAGATTGGAATTGAAGTCGTTTGGGACAACTTTCTTTTGCTTCTGAAAAAACACCCTGCAGACCTGCTACAAAACTTCTAGAACACGCTGGGAGATGTTTCCTGCCCTGGCACAGTTTCTCCTTGCGAGACATAGTGAAAGAGCTTCTTGCTAGGATGTAGGCAGCAAGAGAGGCTAGAGAAGAGATAGGGAGCTCGGCAAAGCGCAGAGCCGGTGCCGGGAGTCTTTGCGCAGAAGGCGCGCTGCAGAGAGCAGCGCAAGCGGCACAATAGTCTTCCCGGCTGAGCCGAGAGTCTTCCCGGCTGGAGCCGATAGTCTTCCCGGCTGAGCCGATAGTCTTCCCGGCTGGAGCCGATAAGTCTTCCCGGCTGGAGCCGATAGTCTTCCCGGCTGGAGCGGATAGTCTTCCCGGCTGAGCCGATAGTCTTCCCGGCTGGAGCCGATAGTCTTCCCGGCTGGAGCCGATAGTCTTCCCCGCTGGAGCCGATAGTCTTCCCGGCTGGAGCCGATAGTCTTCCCCGTTGAGACGATAGTCTTCCCGGCTGGAGCCGATAGTCTTCCCGGCTGGAGCCGATAGTCTTCCCCGTTGAGACGATAGTCTTCCCGGCTGGAGCCGATAGTCTTCCCGGCTGGAGCCGATAGTCTTCCCCGCTGGAGCCGATAGTCTTCCCGGCTGGAGCAGATAGTCTTCCCCGCTGGAGCCGATAGTCTTCCCGGCTGGAGCCGATAGTCTTCCCGGCTGGAGCCGATAGTCTTCCCGGCTGAGCCGATAGTCTTCCCGGCTGGAGCCGATAGTCTTCCCCGCTGGAGCCGATAGTCTTCCCGGCTGGAGCCGATAGTCTTCCCGGCTGGAGCCGATAGTCTTCCCCGTTGAGACGATAGTCTTCCCGGCTGGCGAAATAGACTTCCCTGCCGGCACAATGCTTTTCGCACGGAGAAGCCACGTTTTCTCCCCCGGGAGAAGGAGAGAGCGGCAGCTTCCCGAAAGGAGAACAATAAAGCTGCACAACACCTGGATTGTGTGCGCAGCTTGCAAACTGCTAGAAAACAGCACCTTAGCACTCTCCTGCTTTTTCTATTCACAGTAAGATTGGAATTGAAGTCGTTTGGGACAACTTTCTTTTGCTTCTGAAAAAACACCCTGCAGACCTGCTACAAAACTTCTAGAACACGCTGGGAGATGTTTCCTGCCCTGGCACAGTTTCTCCTTGCGAGACATACTGAAAGAGCTTTTTGCTAGGATGTAGGCAGCAAGAGAGGCTAGAGAAGAGATAGGGAGCTCGGCAAAGCGCAGAGCCGGTGCCAGGAGTCTTTGCGCAGAAGGCGCGCTGCAGAGAGCAGCACAAGCGGCACAGTAGTCTTCCCGGCTGAGCCGATAGTCTTCCCGGCTGGAGCCGATAGTCTTCCCGGCTGGAGCCGATAGTCTTCCCCGTTGAGACGATAGTCTTCCCGGCTGGCGAAATAGACTTCCCAGCCGGCACAGTGCTTTTCGCACGGAGAAGCCACGTTTTCTCCCCCGGGAGAAGGAGAGAGCGGCAGCTTCCCGAAAGGAGAACAACAAAGCTGCACAACACCTGGATTGTGTGCGCAGCTTGCAAACTGCTAGAAAACAGCACCTTAGCACTCTCCTGCTTTTTCTATTCACAGTAAGATTGGAATTGAAGTCGTTTGGGACAACTTTCTTTTGCTTCTGAAAAAACACCCTGCAGACCTGCTACAAAACTTCTAGAACACGCTGGGAGATGTTTCCTGCCCTGGCACTGTTTCTCCTTGCGAGACATAGTGAAAGAGCTTTTTGCTAGGATGTAGGCAGCAAGAGAGGCTAGAGAAGAGATAGGGAGCTCGGCAAAGCGCAGAGCCGGTGCCGGGAGTCATTGCGCAGAAGGCGCGCTGCAGAGAGCAGCGCAAGCGGCACAATAGTCTTCCCGGCTGAGCCGATAGTCTTCCCGGCTGGAGCCGATAGTCTTCCCGGCTGAGCCGATAGTCTTCCCGGCTGGCGAAAAAGTCTTCCCTGCCGGCACAATGCTTTTCGCACGGAGAAGCCACGTTTTCTCCCCCGGGAGAAGGAGAGAGCGGCAGCCTTCCGAAAGGAGAACAATAAAGCTGCACAACACCTGGATTGTGTGCGCAGCTTGCAAACTGCTAGAAAACAGCACCTTAGCACTCTCCTGCTTTTTCTATTCACAGTAAGATTGGAATTGAAGTCGTTTGGGACAACTTTCTTTTGCTTCTGAAAAAACACCCTGCAGACCTGCTACAAAACTTCTAGAACACGCTGGGAGATGTTTTCCTGCCCTGGCACAGTTTCTCCTTGCGAGACATAGTGAAAGAGCTTCTTGCTAGGATGTAGGCAGCAAGAGAGGCTAGAGAAGAGATAGGGAGCTCGGCAAAGCGCAGAGCCGGTGCTGGGAGTCTTTGCGCAGAAGGCGCGCTGCAGAGAGCAGCGCAAGCGGCACAGTAGTCTTCCCGGCTGAGCCGATAGTCTTCCCGGCTGGAGCGATAGTCTTCCCGGCTGGAGCCGATAGTCTTCCCGGCTGGAGCCGATAGTCTTCCCCGCTGGAGCCGATAGTCTTCCCGGCTGGAGCCGATAGTCTTCCCGGCTGGAGCCGATAGTCTTCCCCGTTGAGACGATAGTCTTCCTGGCTGGCGAAATAGACTTCCCTGCCGGCACAGTGCTTTCCGCACGGAGAAGCCACGTTTTCTCCCCCGGGAGAAGGAGAGAGCGGCAGCTTCCCGAAAGGAGAACAATAAAGCTGCACAACACCTGGATTGTGTGCGCAGCTTGCAAACTGCTAGAAAACAGCACCTTAGCACTCTCCTGCTTTTTCTATTCACAGTAAGATTGGAATTGAAGTCGTTTGGGACAACTTTCTTTTGCTTCTGAAAAAACACCCTGCAGACCTGCTACAAAACTTCTAGAACTCGCTGGGAGATGTTTCCTGCCCTGGCACAGTTTCTCCTTGCGAGACATAGTGAAAGAGCTTTTTGCTAGGATGTAGGCAGCAAGAGAGGCTAGAGAAGAGATAGGGAGCTCGGCAAAGCGCAGAGCCGGTGCCGGGAGTCTTTGCGCAGAAGGCGTGCTGCAGAGAGCAGCGCAAGCGGCACAGTAGTCTTCCCGGCTGAGCCGATAGTCTTCCCGGCTGGAGCCGATAGTCTTCCCGGCTGGAGCCGATAGTCTTCCCGGCTGGAGCCGATAGTCTTCCCGGCTGGAGACGATAGTCTTCCCCGTTGAGACGATAGTCTTCCCGGCTGGCGAAATAGACTTCCCTGCCGGCACAGTGCTTTTCGCACGGAGAAGCTACGTTTTCTCCCCCGGAGAAGGAGAGAGCGGCAGCTTCCCTAAAGGAGAACAACAAAGCTGCACAACACCTGGATTGTGTGCGCAGCTTGCAAACTGCTAGAAAACAGCACCTTAGCACTCTCCTGCTTTTTCTATTCACAGTAAGATTGGAATTGAAGTCGTTTGGGACAACTTTCTTTTGCTTCTGAAAAAACACCCTGCAGACCTGCTACAAAACTTCTAGAACACGCTGGGAGATGTTTCCCATCCTGGCACTGTTTCTCCTTGCGAGACATAGTGAAAGAGCTTCTTGCTAGGATGTAGGCAGCAAGAGAGGCTAGAGAAGAGATAGGGAGCTCGGCAAAGCGCAGAGCCGGTGCCGGGAGTCTTTGCGCAGAAGGCGCGCTGCAGAGAGCAGCGCAAGCAGCACAATAGTCTTCCCGGCTGAGCCGATAGTCTTCCCGGCTGGAGCCGATAGTCTTCCCGGCTGGAGCCGATAGTCTTCCCGGCTGGAGCCGATAGTCTTCCCGGCTGAGCCGATAGTCTTCCCGGCTGGAGCCGATAGTCTTCCCGGCTGGAGCCGATAGTCTTCCCCGCTGGAGCCGATAGTCTTCCCGGCTGGAGCCGATAGTCTTCCCGGCTGGAGCCGATAGTCTTCCCGGCTGGAGCCGATAGTCTTCCCGGCTGAGCCGATAGTCTTCCCGGCTGGAGCCGATAGTCTTCCCCGCTGGAGCCGATAGTCTTCCCGGCTGGAGCCGATAGTCTTTTCGGCTGGAGCCGATAGTCTTCCCGGCTGGCGAAAAAGTCTTCCCTGCCGGCACAATGCTTTTCGCACGGAGAAGCCACGTTTTCTCCCCCGGGAGAAGGAGAGAGCGGCAGCTTCCCGAAAGGAGAACAATAAAGCTGCACAACACCTGGATTGTGTGCGCAGCTTGCAAACTGCTAGAAAACAGCACCTTAGCACTCTCCTGCTTTTCTATTCACTGTAAGATTGGAATTGAAGTCGTTTTGGACAACTTCTTTTGCTTCTGAAAAAACACCCTGCAGACCTGCTACAAAACTTCTAGAACTCGCTGGGAGATTTTTCCTGCCCTGGCACAGTTTCTCCTTGCGAGACATAGTGAAAGAGCTTTTTGCTAGGATGTAGGCAGCAAGAGAGGCTAGAGAAGAGATAGGAGCTCGGCAAAGCGCAGAGCCGGTGCCGGGAGTCTTTGCGCAGAAGGCGCGCTGCAGAGAGCAGCGCAAGCGGCACAGTAGTCTTCCCGGCTGAGCCGATAGTCTTCCCGGCTGGAGCCGATAGTCTTCCCCGCTGGAGCCGATAGTCTTCCCGGCTGGAGCCGATAGTCTTCCCGGCTGGAGCCGATAGTCTTCCCGGCTGGAGCCGATAGTCTTCCCGGCTGGAGCCGATAGTCTTCCCGGCTGAGCCGATAGTCTTCCCGGCTGGAGCCGATAGTCTTCCCCGCTGGAGCCGATAGTCTTCCCGGCTGGAGCCGATAGTCTTCCCGGCTGGAGCCGATAGTCTTCCCCGCTGGAGCCGATAGTCTTCCCGGCTGGAGCCGATAGTCTTTTCGGCTGGAGCCGATAGTCTTCCCGGCTGGCGAAAAAGTCTTCCCTGCCGGCACAATGCTTTTCGCACGGAGAAGCCACGTTTTCTCCCCCGGGAGAAGGAGAGAGCGGCAGCTTCCCGAAAGGAGAACAATAAAGCTGCACAACACCTGGATTGTGTGCGCAGCTTGCAAACTGCTAGAAAACAGCACCTTAGCACTCTCCTGCTTTTTCTATTCACAGTAAGATTGGAATTGAAGTCGTTTGGGACAACTTTCTTTTGCTTCTGAAAAACACCCTGCAGACCTGCTACAAAACTTCTAGAACACGCTGGGAGATGTTTCCTGCCCTGGCACAGTTTCTCCTTGCGAGACATAGTGAAAGAGCTTTTTGCTAGGATGTAGGCAGCAAGAGAGGCTAGAGAAGAGATAGGGAGCTCGGCAAAGCGCAGAGCCGGTGCCGGGAGTCTTTGCGCAGAAGGCGCGCTGCAGAGAGCAGCGCAAGCGGCACAATAGTCTTCCCGGCTGAGCCGATAGTCTTCCCGGCTGGAGCCGATAGTCTTCCCGGCTGGAGCCGATAGTCTTCCCCGTTGAGACGATAGTCTTCCCGGCTGGCGAAATAGACTTCCCAGCCGGCACAGTGCTTTTCGCACGGAGAAGCCAACGTTTTCTCCCCCGGGAGAAGGAGAGAGCGGCAGCTTCCCGAAAGGAGAACAACAAAGCTGCACAACACCTGGATTGTGTGCGCAGCTTGCAAACTGCTAGAAAACAGCACCTTAGCACTCTCCTGCTTTTTCTATTCACAGTAAGATTGGAATTGAAGTCGTTTGGGACAACTTTCTTTTGCTTCTGAAAAAACACCCTGCAGACCTGCTACAAAACTTCTAGAACACGCTGGGAGATGTTTCCTGCCCTGGCACAGTTTCTCCTTGCGAGACATAGTGAAAGAGCTTTTTGCTAGGATGTAGGCAGCAAGAGAGGCTAGAGAAGAGATAGGGAGCTCGGCAAGCGCAGAGCCGGTGCCGGGAGTCATTGCGCAGAAGGCGCGCTGCAGAGAGCAGCGCAAGCGGCACAATAGTCTTCCCGGCTGAGCCGATAGTCTTCCCGGCTGGAGCCGATAGTCTTCCCGGCTGGAGCCGATAGTCTTCCCGGCTGGAGCCGATAGTCTTCCCGGCTGGCGAAAAAGTCTTCCCTGCCGGCACAATGCTTTTCGCACGGAGAAGCCACGTTTTCTCCCCCGGGAGAAGGAGAGAGCGGCAGCCTTCCGAAAGGAGAACAATAAAGCTGCACAACACCTGGATTGTGTGGGCAGCTTGCAAACTGCTAGAAAACAGCACCTTAGCACTCTCCTGCTTTTTCTATTCACAGTAAGATTGGAATTGAAGTCGTTTGGGACAACTTTCTTTTGCTTCTGAAAAAACACCCTGCAGACCTGCTACAAAACTTCTAGAACACGCTGGGAGATGTTTCCTGCCCTGGCACAGTTTCTCCTTGCGAGACATAGTGAAAGAGCTTCTTGCTAGGATGTAGGCAGCAAGAGAGGCTAGAGAAGAGATAGGGAGCTCGGCAAAGCGCAGAGCCGGTGCTGGGAGTCTTTGCGCAGAAGGCGCGCTGCAGAGAGCAGCGCAAGCGGCACAGTAGTCTTCCCGGCTGAGCCGATAGTCTTCCCGGCTGGAGCGATAGTCTTCCCGGCTGGAGCCGATAGTCTTCCCGGCTGGAGCCGATAGTCTTCCCCGCTGGAGCCGATAGTCTTCCCGGCTGGAGCCGATAGTCTTCCCGGCTGGAGCCGATAGTCTTCCCGGCTGGAGCCGATAGTCTTCCCCGTTGAGACGATAGTCTTCCTGGCTGGCGAAATAGACTTCCCTGCCGGCACAGTGCTTTCCGCACGGAGAAGCCACGTTTTCTCCCCCGGGAGAAGGAGAGAGCGGCAGCTTCCCGAAAGGAGAACAATAAAGCTGCACAACACCTGGATTGTGTGCGCAGCTTGCAAACTGCTAGAAAACAGCACCTTAGCACTCTCCTGCTTTTTCTATTCACAGTAAGATTGGAATTGAAGTCGTTTGGGACAACTTTCTTTTGCTTCTGAAAAAACACCCTGCAGACCTGCTACAAAACTTCTAGAACTCGCTGGGAGATGTTTCCTGCCCTGGCACAGTTTCTCCTTGCGAGACATAGTGAAAGAGCTTTTTGCTAGGATGTAGGCAGCAAGAGAGGCTAGAGAAGAGATAGGGAGCTCGGCAAAGCGCAGAGCCGGTGCCGGGAGTCTTTGCGCAGAAGGCGTGCTGCAGAGAGCAGCGCAAGCGGCACAGTAGTCTTCCCGGCTGAGCCGATAGTCTTCCCGGCTGGAGCCGATAGTCTTCCCGGCTGGAGCCGATAGTCTTCCCGGCTGAGCCGATAGTCTTCCCGGCTGGAGCCGATAGTCTTCCCGGCTGGAGCCGATAGTCTTCCCGGCTGGCGAAATAGACTTCCCTGCCGGCACAGTGCTTTTCGCACGGAGAAGCCACGTTTTCTCCCCCGGGAGAAGGAGAGAGCGGCAGCTTCCCGAAAGGAGAACAACAAAGCTGCACAACACCTGGATTGTGTGCGCAGCTTGCAAACTGCTAGAAAACAGCACCTTAGCACTCCCCTGCTTTTTCTATTCACAGTAAGATTGGAATTGAAGTCGTTTGGGACAACTTTCTTTTGCTTCTGAAAAAACACCCTGCAGACCTGCTACAAAACTTCTAGAACTCGCTGGGAGATGTTTCCCATCCTGGCACTGTTTCTCCTTGCGAGACATAGTGAAAGAGCTTTTTGCTAGGATGTAGGCAGCAAGAGAGGCTAGAGAAGAGATAGGGAGCTCGGCAAAGCGCAGAGCCGGTGCCGGGAGTCTTTGCGCAGAAGGCGCGCTGCAGAGAGCAGCGCAAGCAGCACAGTAGTCTTCCCGGCTGAGCCGATAGTCTTCCCGGCTGGAGCCGATAGTCTTCCCCGCTGGAGCCGATAGTCTTCCCGGCTGGAGCCGATAGTCTTCCCGGCTGGAGCCGATAGTCTTCCCCGCTGGAGCCGATAGTCTTCCCGGCTGAGCCGATAGTCTTCCCGGCTGGAGCCGATAGTCTTCCCGGCTGGAGCCGATAGTCTTCCCGGCTGGCGAAAAAGTCTTCCCTGCCGGCACAATGCTTTTCGCACGGAGAAGCCACGTTTTCTCCCCCGGAGAAGGAGAGAGCGGCAGCTTCCCGAAAGGAGAACAATAAAGCTGCACAACACCTGGATTGTGTGCGCAGCTTGCAAACTGCTAGAAAACAGCACCTTAGCACTCTCCTGCTTTTTCTATTCACAGTAAGATTGGAATTGAAGTCGTTTGGGACAACTTTCTTTTGCTTCTGAAAAAACACCCTGCAGACCTGCTACAAAACTTCTAGAACACGCTGGGAGATGTTTCCTGCCCTGGCACAGTTTCTCCTTGCGAGACATAGTGAAAGAGCTTTTTGCTAGGATGTAGGCAGCAAGAGAGGCTAGAGAAGAGATAGGGAGCTCGGCAAAGCGCAGAGCCGGTGCCAGGAGTCTTTGCGCAGAAGGCGCGCTGCAGAGAGCAGCACAAGCGGCACAGTAGTCTTCCCGGCTGAGCCGATAGTCTTCCCGGCTGGAGCCGATAGTCTTCCCGGCTGGAGCCGATAGTCTTCCCGGCTGAGCCGATAGTCTTCCCGGCTGGAGCCGATAGTCTTCCCGGCTGGAGCCGATAGTCTTCCCCGTTGAGACGATAGTCTTCCCGGCTGGCGAAATAGACTTCCCAGCCGGCACAGTGCTTTTCGCACGGAGAAGCCACGTTTTCTCCCCCGGGAGAAGGAGAGAGCGGCAGCTTCCCGAAGGGAGAACAACAAAGCTGCACAACACCTGGATTGTGTGCGCAGCTTGCAAACTGCTAGAAAACAGCACCTTAGCACTCTCCTGCTTTTTCTATTCACAGTAAGATTGGAATTGAAGTCGTTTGGGACAACTTTCTTTTGCTTCTGAAAAAACACCCTGCAGACCTGCTACAAAACTTCTAGAACACGCTGGGAGATGTTTCCTGCCCTGGCACAGTTTCTCCTTGCGAGACATAGTGAAAGAGCTTTTTGCTAGGATGTAGGCAGCAAGAGAGGCTAGAGAAGAGATAGGGAGCTCGGCAAAGCGCAGAGCCGGTGCCGGGAGTCTTTGCGCAGAAGGCGCGCTGCAGAGAGCAGCGCAAGCGGCACAGTAGTCTTCCCGGCTGAGCCGATAGTCTTCCCGGCTGGAGCCGATAGTCTTCCACGCTGGAGCCGATAGTCTTCCCGGCTGGAGCCGATAGTCTTCCCGGCTGGAGCCGATAGTCTTCCCGGCTGGAGCCGATAGTCTTCCCGGCTGGAGCCGATAGTCTTCCCGGCTGAGCCGATAGTCTTCCCGGCTGGAGCCGATAGTCTTCCCCGCTGGAGCCGATAGTCTTCCCGGCTGGAGCCGATAGTCTTCCCGGCTGGAGCCGATAGTCTTCCCCGCTGGAGCCGATAGTCTTCCCGGCTGGAGCCGATAGTCTTTTCGGCTGGAGCCGATAGTCTTCCCGGCTGGCGAAAAAGTCTTCCCTGCCGGCACAATGCTTTTCGCACGGAGAAGCCACGTTTTCTCCCCCGGGAGAAGGAGAGAGCGGCAGCTTCCCGAAAGGAGAACAATAAAGCTGCACAACACCTGGATTGTGTGCGCAGCTTGCAAACTGCTAGAAAACAGCACCTTAGCACTCTCCTGCTTTTTCTATTCACAGTAAGATTGGAATTGAAGTCGTTTGGGACAACTTTCTTTTGCTTCTGAAAAAACACCCTGCAGACCTGCTACAAAACTTCTAGAACACGCTGGGAGATGTTTCCTGCCCTGGCACAGTTTCTCCTTGCGAGACATAGTGAAAGAGCTTTTTGCTAGGATGTAGGCAGCAAGAGAGGCTAGAGAAGAGATAGGGAGCTCGGCAAAGCGCAGAGCCGGTGCCGGGAGTCTTTGCGCAGAAGGCGCGCTGCAGAGAGCAGCGCAAGCGGCACAATAGTCTTCCCGGCTGAGCCGATAGTCTTCCCGGCTGGAGCCGATAGTCTTCCCGGCTGGAGCCGATAGTCTTCCCCGTTGAGACGATAGTCTTCCCGGCTGGCGAAATAGACTTCCCAGCCGGCACAGTGCTTTTCGCACGGAGAAGCCACGTTTTCTCCCCCGGGAGAAGGAGAGAGCGGCAGCTTCCCGAAAGGAGAACAACAAAGCTGCACAACACCTGGATTGTGTGCGCAGCTTGCAAACTGCTAGAAAACAGCACCTTAGCACTCTCCTGCTTTTTCTATTCACAGTAAGATTGGAATTGAAGTCGTTTGGGACAACTTTCTTTTGCTTCTGAAAAAACACCCTGCAGACCTGCTACAAAACTTCTAGAACACGCTGGGAGATGTTTCCTGCCCTGGCACTGTTTCTCCTTGCGAGACATAGTGAAAGAGCTTTTTGCTAGGATGTAGGCAGCAAGAGAGGCTAGAGAAGAGATAGGGAGCTCGGCAAAGCGCAGAGCCGGTGCCGGGAGTCATTGCGCAGAAGGCGCGCTGCAGAGAGCAGCGCAAGCGGCACAATAGTCTTCCCGGCTGAGCCGATAGTCTTCCCGGCTGGAGCCGATAGTCTTCCCGGCTGGAGCCGATAGTCTTCCCGGCTGGAGCCGATAGTCTTCCCGGCTGGCGAAAAAGTCTTCCCTGCCGGCACAATGCTTTTCGCACGGAGAAGCCACGTTTTCTCCCCCGGGAGAAGGAGAGAGCGGCAGCCTTCCGAAAGGAGAACAATAAAGCTGCACAACACCTGGATTGTGTGGGCAGCTTGCAAACTGCTAGAAAACAGCACCTTAGCACTCTCCTGCTTTTTCTATTCACAGTAAGATTGGAATTGAAGTCGTTTGGGACAACTTTCTTTTGCTTCTGAAAAAACACCCTGCAGACCTGCTACAAAACTTCTAGAACACGCTGGGAGATGTTTCCTGCCCTGGCACAGTTTCTCCTTGCGAGACATAGTGAAAGAGCTTCTTGCTAGGATGTAGGCAGCAAGAGAGGCTAGAGAAGAGATAGGGAGCTCGGCAAAGCGCAGAGCCGGTGCTGGGAGTCTTTGCGCAGAAGGCGCGCTGCAGAGAGCAGCGCAAGCGGCACAGTAGTCTTCCCGGCTGAGCCGATAGTCTTCCCGGCTGGAGCCGATAGTCTTCCCCGCTGGAGCCGATAGTCTTCCCGGCTGGAGCCGATAGTCTTCCCGGCTGGAGCCGATAGTCTTCCCGGCTGGAGCCGATAGTCTTCCCCGTTGAGACGATAGTCTTCCTGGCTGGCGAAATAGACTTCCCTGCCGGCACAGTGCTTTCCGCACGGAGAAGCCACGTTTTCTCCCCCGGGAGAAGGAGAGAGCGGCAGCTTCCCGAAAGGAGAACAATAAAGCTGCACAACACCTGGATTGTGTGCGCAGCTTGCAAACTGCTAGAAAACAGCACCTTAGCACTCTCCTGCTTTTTCTATTCACAGTAAGATTGGAATTGAAGTCGTTTGGGACAACTTTCTTTTGCTTCTGAAAAAACACCCTGCAGACCTGCTACAAAACTTCTAGAACTCGCTGGGAGATGTTTCCTGCCCTGGCACAGTTTCTCCTTGCGAGACATAGTGAAAGAGCTTTTTGCTAGGATGTAGGCAGCAAGAGAGGCTAGAGAAGAGATAGGGAGCTCGGCAAAGCGCAGAGCCGGTGCCGGGAGTCTTTGCGCAGAAGGCGTGCTGCAGAGAGCAGCGCAAGCGGCACAGTAGTCTTCCCGGCTGAGCCGATAGTCTTCCCGGCTGGAGCCGATAGTCTTCCCGGCTGGAGCCGATAGTCTTCCCGGCTGGAGCCGATAGTCTTCCCGGCTGAGCCGATAGTCTTCCCGGCTGGAGCCGATAGTCTTCCCGGCTGGAGCCGATAGTCTTCCCGGCTGGCGAAATAGACTTCCCTGCCGGCACAGTGCTTTTCGCACGGAGAAGCCACGTTTTCTCCCCCGGGAGAAGGAGAGAGCGGCAGCTTCCCGAAAGGAGAACAACAAAGCTGCACAACACCTGGATTGTGTGCGCAGCTTGCAAACTGCTAGAAAACAGCACCTTAGCACTCCCCTGCTTTTTCTATTCACAGTAAGATTGGAATTGAAGTCGTTTGGGACAACTTTCTTTTGCTTCTGAAAAAACACCCTGCAGACCTGCTACAAAACTTCTAGAACTCGCTGGGAGATGTTTCCCATCCTGGCACTGTTTCTCCTTGCGAGACATAGTGAAAGAGCTTTTTGCTAGGATGTAGGCAGCAAGAGAGGCTAGAGAAGAGATAGGGAGCTCGGCAAAGCGCAGAGCCGGTGCCGGGAGTCTTTGCGCAGAAGGCGCGCTGCAGAGAGCAGCGCAAGCAGCACAGTAGTCTTCCCGGCTGAGCCGATAGTCTTCCCGGCTGGAGCCGATAGTCTTCCCCGCTGGAGCCGATAGTCTTCCCGGCTGGAGCCGATAGTCTTCCCGGCTGGAGCCGATAGTCTTCCCCGCTGGAGCCGATAGTCTTCCCGGCTGAGCCGATAGTCTTCCCGGCTGGAGCCGATAGTCTTCCCGGCTGGAGCCGATAGTCTTCCCGGCTGGCGAAAAAGTCTTCCCTGCCGGCACAATGCTTTTCGCACGGAGAAGCCACGTTTTCTCCCCCGGGAGAAGGAGAGAGCGGCAGCTTCCCGAAAGGAGAACAATAAAGCTGCACAACACCTGGATTGTGTGCGCAGCTTGCAAACTGCTAGAAAACAGCACCTTAGCACTCTCCTGCTTTTTCTATTCACAGTAAGATTGGAATTGAAGTCGTTTGGGACAACTTTCTTTTGCTTCTGAAAAAACACCCTGCAGACCTGCTACAAAACTTCTAGAACACGCTGGGAGATGTTTCCTGCCCTGGCACAGTTTCTCCTTGCGAGACATAGTGAAAGAGCTTCTTGCTAGGATGTAGGCAGCAAGAGAGGCTAGAGAAGAGATAGGGAGCTCGGCAAAGCGCAGAGCCGGTGCTGGGAGTCTTTGCGCAGAAGGCGCGCTGCAGAGAGCAGCGCAAGCGGCACAGTAGTCTTCCCGGCTGAGCCGATAGTCTTCCCGGCTGGAGCGATAGTCTTCCCGGCTGGAGCCGATAGTCTTCCCGGCTGGAGCCGATAGTCTTCCCCGCTGGAGCCGATAGTCTTCCCGGCTGGAGCCGATAGTCTTCCCGGCTGGAGCCGATAGTCTTCCCGGCTGGAGCCGATAGTCTTCCCCGTTGAGACGATAGTCTTCCTGGCTGGCGAAATAGACTTCCCTGCCGGCACAGTGCTTTCCGCACGGAGAAGCCACGTTTTCTCCCCCGGGAGAAGGAGAGAGCGGCAGCTTCCCGAAAGGAGAACAATAAAGCTGCACAACACCTGGATTGTGTGCGCAGCTTGCAAACTGCTAGAAAACAGCACCTTAGCACTCTCCTGCTTTTTCTATTCACAGTAAGATTGGAATTGAAGTCGTTTGGGACAACTTTCTTTTGCTTCTGAAAAAACACCCTGCAGACCTGCTACAAAACTTCTAGAACTCGCTGGGAGATGTTTCCTGCCCTGGCACAGTTTCTCCTTGCGAGACATAGTGAAAGAGCTTTTTGCTAGGATGTAGGCAGCAAGAGAGGCTAGAGAAGAGATAGGGAGCTCGGCAAAGCGCAGAGCCGGTGCCGGGAGTCTTTGCGCAGAAGGCGTGCTGCAGAGAGCAGCGCAAGCGGCACAGTAGTCTTCCCGGCTGAGCCGATAGTCTTCCCGGCTGGAGCCGATAGTCTTCCCGGCTGGAGCCGATAGTCTTCCCGGCTGGAGCCGATAGTCTTCCCGGCTGAGCCGATAGTCTTCCCGGCTGGAGCCGATAGTCTTCCCGGCTGGAGCCGATAGTCTTCCCGGCTGGCGAAATAGACTTCCCTGCCGGCACAGTGCTTTTCGCACGGAGAAGCCACGTTTTCTCCCCCGGGAGAAGGAGAGAGCGGCAGCTTCCCGAAAGGAGAACAACAAAGCTGCACAACACCTGGATTGTGTGCGCAGCTTGCAAACTGCTAGAAAACAGCACCTTAGCACTCCCCTGCTTTTTCTATTCACAGTAAGATTGGAATTGAAGTCGTTTGGGACAACTTTCTTTTGCTTCTGAAAAAACACCCTGCAGACCTGCTACAAAACTTCTAGAACTCGCTGGGAGATGTTTCCCATCCTGGCACTGTTTCTCCTTGCGAGACATAGTGAAAGAGCTTTTTGCTAGGATGTAGGCAGCAAGAGAGGCTAGAGAAGAGATAGGGAGCTCGGCAAAGCGCAGAGCCGGTGCCGGGAGTCTTTGCGCAGAAGGCGCGCTGCAGAGAGCAGCGCAAGCAGCACAGTAGTCTTCCCGGCTGAGCCGATAGTCTTCCCGGCTGGAGCCGATAGTCTTCCCCGCTGGAGCCGATAGTCTTCCCGGCTGGAGCCGATAGTCTTCCCGGCTGGAGCCGATAGTCTTCCCCGCTGGAGCCGATAGTCTTCCCGGCTGAGCCGATAGTCTTCCCGGCTGGAGCCGATAGTCTTCCCGGCTGGAGCCGATAGTCTTCCCGGCTGGCGAAAAAGTCTTCCCTGCCGGCACAATGCTTTTCGCACGGAGAAGCCACGTTTTCTCCCCCGGGAGAAGGAGAGAGCGGCAGCTTCCCGAAAGGAGAACAATAAAGCTGCACAACACCTGGATTGTGTGCGCAGCTTGCAAACTGCTAGAAAACAGCACCTTAGCACTCTCCTGCTTTTTCTATTCACAGTAAGATTGGAATTGAAGTCGTTTGGGACAACTTTCTTTTGCTTCTGAAAAAACACCCTGCAGACCTGCTACAAAACTTCTAGAACACGCTGGGAGATGTTTCCTGCCCTGGCACAGTTTCTCCTTGCGAGACATAGTGAAAGAGCTTTTTGCTAGGATGTAGGCAGCAAGAGAGGCTAGAGAAGAGATAGGGAGCTCGGCAAAGCGCAGAGCCGGTGCCAGGAGTCTTTGCGCAGAAGGCGCGCTGCAGAGAGCAGCACAAGCGGCACAGTAGTCTTCCCGGCTGAGCCGATAGTCTTCCCGGCTGGAGCCGATAGTCTTCCCGGCTGGAGCCGATAGTCTTCCCGGCTGGAGCCGATAGTCTTCCCGGCTGAGCCGATAGTCTTCCCGGCTGGAGCCGATAGTCTTCCCGGCTGGAGCCGATAGTCTTCCCCGTTGAGACGATAGTCTTCCCGGCTGGCGAAATAGACTTCCCAGCCGGCACAGTGCTTTTCGCACGGAGAAGCCACGTTTTCTCCCCCGGGAGAAGGAGAGAGCGGCAGCTTCCCGAAGGGAGAACAACAAAGCTGCACAACACCTGGATTGTGTGCGCAGCTTGCAAACTGCTAGAAAACAGCACCTTAGCACTCTCCTGCTTTTTCTATTCACAGTAAGATTGGAATTGAAGTCGTTTGGGACAACTTTCTTTTGCTTCTGAAAAAACACCCTGCAGACCTGCTACAAAACTTCTAGAACACGCTGGGAGATGTTTCCTGCCCTGGCACTGTTTCTCCTTGCGAGACATAGTGAAAGAGCTTTTTGCTAGGATGTAGGCAGCAAGAGAGGCTAGAGAAGAGATAGGGAGCTCGGCAAAGCGCAGAGCCGGTGCCGGGAGTCTTTGCGAAGAAGGCGCGCTGCAGAGAGCAGCGCAAGCGGCACAATAGTCTTCCCGGCTGAGCCGATAGTCTTCCCGGCTGGAGCCGATAGTCTTCCCGGCTGGAGCCGATAGTCTTCCCGGCTGGAGCCGATAGTCTTCCCGGCTGGCGAAAAAGTCTTCCCTGCCGGCACAATGCTTTTCGCACGGAGAAGCCACGTTTTCTCCCCCGGGAGAAGGAGAGAGCGGCAGCTTCCCGAAAGGAGAACAATAAAGCTGCACAACACCTGGATTGTGTGCGCAGCTTGCAAACTGCTAGAAAACAGCACCTTAGCACTCTCCTGCTTTTTCTATTCACAGTAAGATTGGAATTGAAGTCGTTTGGGACAACTTTCTTTTGCTTCTGAAAAAACACCCTGCAGACCTGCTACAAAACTTCTAGAACACGCTGGGAGATGTTTCCTGCCCTGGCACAGTTTCTCCTTGCGAGACATAGTGAAAGAGCTTCTTGCTAGGATGTAGGCAGCAAGAGAGGCTAGAGAAGAGATAGGGAGCTCGGCAAAGCGCAGAGCCGGTGCTGGGAGTCTTTGCGCAGAAGGCGCGCTGCAGAGAGCAGCGCAAGCGGCACAGTAGTCTTCCCGGCTGAGCCGATAGTCTTCCCGGCTGGAGCGATAGTCTTCCCGGCTGGAGCCGATAGTCTTCCCGGCTGGAGCCGATAGTCTTCCCGGCTGGAGCCGATAGTCTTCCCGGCTGGAGCCGATAGTCTTCCCGGCTGAGCCGATAGTCTTCCCGGCTGGAGCCGATAGTCTTCCCCGCTGGAGCCGATAGTCTTCCCGGCTGGAGCCGATAGTCTTCCCGGCTGGAGCCGATAGTCTTCCCCGCTGGAGCCGATAGTCTTCCCGGCTGGAGCCGATAGTCTTCCCCGTTGAGACGATAGTCTTCCTGGCTGGCGAAATAGACTTCCCTGCCGGCACAGTGCTTTCCGCACGGAGAAGCCACGTTTTCTCCCCCGGGAGAAGGAGAGAGCGGCAGCTTCCCGAAAGGAGAACAATAAAGCTGCACAACACCTGGATTGTGTGCGCAGCTTGCAAACTGCTAGAAAACAGCACCTTAGCACTCTCCTGCTTTTTCTATTCACAGTAAGATTGGAATTGAAGTCGTTTGGGACAACTTTCTTTTGCTTCTGAAAAAACACCCTGCAGACCTGCTACAAAACTTCTAGAACTCGCTGGGAGATGTTTCCTGCCCTGGCACAGTTTCTCCTTGCGAGACATAGTGAAAGAGCTTTTTGCTAGGATGTAGGCAGCAAGAGAGGCTAGAGAAGAGATAGGGAGCTCGGCAAAGCGCAGAGCCGGTGCCGGGAGTCTTTGCGCAGAAGGCGCGCTGCAGAGAGCAGCGCAAGCGGCACAGTAGTCTTCCCGGCTGAGCCGATAGTCTTCCCGGCTGGAGCCGATAGTCTTCCCGGCTGGAGCCGATAGTCTTCCCGGCTGGAGCCGATAGTTTTCCCGCTGGAGCCGATAGTCTTCCCGGCTGGAGCCGATAGTCTTCCCGGCTGGCGAAATAGTCTTCCCTGCCGGCACAATGCTTTTCGCACGGAGAAGCCACGTTTTCTCCCCCGGGAGAAGGAGAGAGCGGCAGCTTCCCGAAAGGAGAACAACAAAGCTGCACAACACCTGGATTGTGTGCGCAGCTTGCAAACTGCTAGAAAACAGCACCTTAGCACTCTCCTGCTTTTTCTATTCACAGTAAGATTGGAATTGAAGTCGTTTGGGACAACTTTCTTTTGCTTCTGAAAAAACACCCTGCAGACCTGCTACAAAACTTCTAGAACACGCTGGGAGATGTTTCCTGCCCTGGCACAGTTTCTCCTTGCGAGACATAGTGAAAGAGCTTCTTGCTAGGATGTAGGCAGCAAGAGAGGCTAGAGAAGAGATAGGGAGCTCGGCAAAGCGCAGAGCCGGTGCCGGGAGTCTTTGCGCAGAAGGCGCGCTGCAGAGAGCAGCGCAAGCGGCACAATAGTCTTCCCGGCTGAGCCGATAGTCGTCCCGGCTGGAGCCGATAGTCTTCCCGGCTGGAGCCGATAGTCATCCCCGCTGGAGCCGATAGTCTTCCCGGCTGGAGCCGATAGTCTTCCCGGCTGAGCCGATAGCCTTCCCGGCCGGAGCCGATAGTCTTCCCGGCTGGAGCCGATAGTCTTCCCGGCTGGAGCCGATAGTCTTCCCCGCTGGAGCCGATAGTCTTCCCGGCTGGAGCCGATAGTCTTCCCGGCTGAGCCGATAGTCTTCCCGGCTGGAGCCGATAGTCTTCCCGGCTGGAGCCGATAGTCTTCCCCGTTGAGACGATAGTCTTCCCGGCTGGCGAAATAGACTTCCCTGCCGGCACAGTGCTTTTCGCACGGAGAAGCTACGTTTTCTCCCCCGGGAGAAGGAGAGAGCGGCAGCTTCCCTAAAGGAGAACAACAAAGCTGCACAACACCTGGATTGTGTGCGCAGCTTGCAAACTGCTAGAAAACAGCACCTTAGCACTCTCCTGCTTTTTCTATTCACAGTAAGATTGGAATTGAAGTCGTTTGGGACAACTTTCTTTTGCTTCTGTAAAAACACCCTGCAGACCTGCTACAAAACTTCTAGAACACGCTGGGAGATGTTTCCCATCCTGGCACTGTTTCTCCTTGCGAGACACAGTGAAAGAGCTTTTTGTTAGGATGTAGGCAGCAAGAGAGGCTAGAGAAGAGATAGGGAGCTCGGCAAAGCGCAGAGCCGGTGCCGGGAGTCTTTGCGCAGAAGGCGCGCTGCAGAGAGCAGCGCAAGCAGCACAATAGTCTTCCCGGCTGAGCCGATAGTCTTCCCGGCTGGAGCCGATAGTCTTCCCGGCTGGAGCCGATAGTCTTCCCGGCTGAGCCGATAGTCTTCCCGGCTGGAGCCGATAGTCTTCCCGGCTGGAGCCGATAGTCTTCCTGGCTGGAGCCGATAGTCTTCCCGGCTGGAGCCGATAGTCTTCCCGTCTGGAGCCGATAGTCTTCCCGGCTGGCGAAATAGTCTTCCCTGCCGGCACAATGCTTTTCGCACGGAGAAGCCACGTTTTCTCCCCCGGGAGAAGGAGAGAGCGGCAGCTTCCCGAAAGGAGAACAACAAAGCTGCACAACACCTGGATTGTGTGCGCAGCTTGCAAACTGCTAGAAAACAGCACCTTAGCACTCTCCTGCTTTTTCTATTCACTGTAAGATTGGAATTGAAGTCGTTTGGGACAACTTTCTTTTGCTTCTGAAAAACACCCTGCAGACCTGCTACAAAACTTCTAGAACTCGCTGGGAGATTTTTCCTGCCCTGGCACAGTTTCTCCTTGCGAGACATAGTGAAAGAGCTTTTTGCTAGGATGTAGGCAGCAAGAGAGGCTAGAGAAGAGATAGGGAGCTCGGCAAAGCGCAGAGCCGGTGCCGGGAGTCTTTGCGCAGAAGGCGCGCTGCAGAGAGCAGCGCAAGCGGCACAGTAGTCTTCCCGGCTGAGCCGATAGTCTTCCCGGCTGGAGCCGATAGTCTTCCCCGCTGGAGCCGATAGTCTTCCCGGCTGGAGCCGATAGTCTTCCCGGCTGGAGCCGATAGTCTTCCCGGCTGGAGCCGATAGTCTTCCCGGCTGGAGCCGATAGTCTTCCCGGCTGAGCCGATAGTCTTCCCGGCTGGAGCCGATAGTCTTCCCCGCTGGAGCCGATAGTCTTCCCGGCTGGAGCCGATAGTCTTTTCGGCTGGAGCCGATAGTCTTCCCGGCTGGCGAAAAAGTCTTCCCTGCCGGCACAATGCTTTTCGCACGGAGAAGCCACGTTTTCTCCCCCGGGAGAAGGAGAGAGCGGCAGCTTCCCGAAAGGAGAACAACAAAGCTGCACAACACCTGGATTGTGTGCGCAGCTTGCAAACTGCTAGAAAACAGCACCTTAGCACTCCCCTGCTTTTTCTATTCACAGTAAGATTGGAATTGAAGTCGTTTGGGACAACTTTCTTTTGCTTCTGAAAAAACACCCTGCAGACCTGCTACAAAACTTCTAGAACTCGCTGGGAGATGTTTCCCATCCTGGCACTGTTTCTCCTTGCGAGACATAGTGAAAGAGCTTTTTGCTAGGATGTAGGCAGCAAGAGAGGCTAGAGAAGAGATAGGGAGCTCGGCAAAGCGCAGAGCTGGTGCCGGGAGTCTTTGCGCAGAAGGCGCGCTGCAGAGAGCAGCGCAAGCGGCACAATAGTCTTCCCGGCTGAGCCGATAGTCTTCCCGGCTGGAGCCGATAGTCTTCCCGGCTGGAGCCGATAGTCTTCCCCGCGGGAGCCGATAGTCTTCCTGGCTTGAGCCGATAGTCTTCCCGGCTGGAGCCGATAGTCTTCCCGGCTGGAGCCGATAGTCTTCCCGGCTGGCGAAAAAGTCTTCCCTGCCGGCACAATGCTTGTCGCACGGAGAAGCCACGTTTTCTCCCCCGGGAGAAGGAGAGAGCGGCAGCTTCCCGAAAGGAGAACAATAAAGCTGCACAACACCTGGATTGTGTGCGCAGCTTGCAAACTGCTAGAAAACAGCACCTTAGCACTCTCCTGCTTTTTCTATTCACAGTAAGATTGGAATTGAAGTCGTTTGGGACAACTTTCTTTTGCTTCTGAAAAAACACCCTGCAGACCTGCTACAAAACTTCTAGAACACGCTGGGAGATGTTTCCTGCCCTGGCACAGTTTCTCCTTGCGAGACATAGTGAAAGAGCTTTTTGCTAGGATGTAGGCAGCAAGAGAGGCTAGAGAAGAGATAGGGAGCTCGGCAAAGCGCAGAGCCGGTGCCGGGAGTCTTTGCGCAGAAGGCGCGCTGCAGAGAGCAGCGCAAGCGGCACAATAGTCTTCCCGGCTGAGCCGATAGTCTTCCCGGCTGGAGCCGATAGTCTTCCCGGCTGGAGCCGATAGTCTTCCCGGCTGGAGCCGATAGTCTTCTCGGCTGGCGAAATAGTCTTCCCTGCCGGCACAATGCTTTTCGCACGGAGAAGCCACGTTTTCTCCCCCGGGAGAAGGAGAGAGCGGCAGCTTCCCGAAAGGAGAACAACAAAGCTGCACAACACCTGGATTGTGTGCGCAGCTTGCAAACTGCTAGAAAACAGCACCTTAGCACTCTCCTGCTTTTTCTATTCACAGTAAGATTGGAATTGAAGTCGTTTGGGACAACTTTCTTTTGCTTCTGAAAACACCCTGCAGACCTGCTACAAAACTTCTAGAACTCGCTGGGAGATGTTTCCTGCCCTGGCACAGTTTCTCCTTGCGAGACATAGTGAAAGAGGTTTTGCTAGGATGTAGGCAGCAAGAGAGGCTAGAGAAGAGATAGGGAGCTCGGCAAAGCGCAGAGCCGGTGCCGGGAGTCTTTGCGCAGAAGGCGCGCTGCAGAGAGCAGCGCAAGCGGCACAGTAGTCTTCCCGGCTGAGCCGATAGTCTTCCCGGCTGGAGCCGATAGTCTTCCCGGCTGGAGCCGATAGTCTTCCCCGCTGGAGCCGATAGTCTTCCCGGCTGGAGCCGATAGTCTTCCCGGCTGGAGCCGATAGTCTTCCCGGCTGGAGCCGATAGTCTTCCCGGCTGAGCCGACAGTCTTCCCGGCTGGAGCCGATAGTCTTCCCGGCTGGAGCCGATAGTCTTCCCGGCTGGCGAAATAGTCTTCCCTGCCGGCACAATGCTTTTCGCACGGAGAAGCCACGTTTTCTCCCCCGGGAGAAGGAGAGAGCGGCAGCGTCCCGAAAGGAGAACAATAAAGCTGCACAACACCTGGATTGTGTGCGCAGCTTGCAAACTGCTAGAAAACAGCACCTTAGCACTCTCCTGCTTTTTCTATTCACAGTAAGATTGGAATTGAAGTCGTTTGGGACAACTTTCTTTTGCTTCTGAAAAAACACCCTGCAGACCTGCTACAAAACTTCTAGATCACGCTGGGAGATGTTTCCTGCCGTGGCACAGTTTCTCCTTGCGAGACATAGTGAAAGAGCTTTTTGCTAGGATGTAGGCAGCAAGAGAGGCTAGAGAAGAGATAGGGAGCTCGGCAAAGCGCAGAGCCGGTGCCAGGAGTCTTTGCGCAGAAGGCGCGCTGCAGAGAGCAGCACAAGCGGCACAGTAGTCTTCCCGGCTGAGCCGATAGTCTTCCCGGCTGGAGCCGATAGTCTTCCCGGCTGGAGCCGATAGTCTTCCCGGCTGGAGCCGATAGTCTTCCCGGCTGGAGCCGATAGTCTTCCCGGCTGAGCCGATAGTCTTCCCGGCTGGAGCCGATAGTCTTCCCCGCTGGAGCCGATAGTCTTCCCGGCTGGAGCCGATAGTCTTCCCGGCTGGCGAAATAGTCTTCCCTGCCGGCACAATGCTTTTCGCACGGAGAAGCCACGTTTTCTCCCCCGGGAGAAGGAGAGAGCGGCAGCTTCCCGAAAGGAGAACAACAAAGCTGCACAACACCTGGATTGTGTGCGCAGCTTGCAAACTGCTAGAAAACAGCACCTTAGCACTCTCCTGCTTTTTCTATTCACAGTAAGATTGGAATTGAAGTCGTTTGGGACAACTTTCTTTTGCTTCTGAAAAAACACCCTGCAGACCTGCTACAAAACTTCTAGAACACGCTGGGAGATGTTTCCTGCCCTGGCACAGTTTCTCCTTGCGAGACATAGTGAAAGAGCTTCTTGCTAGGATGTAGGCAGCAAGAGAGGCTAGAGAAGAGATAGGGAGCTCGGCAAAGCGCAGAGCCGGTGCCGGGAGTCTTTGCGCAGAAGGCGCGCTGCAGAGAGCAGCGCAAGCGGCACAATAGTCTTCCCGGCTGAGCCGATAGTCGTCCCGGCTGGAGCCGATAGTCTTCCCGGCTGGAGCCGATAGTCTTCCCCGCTGGAGCCGATAGTCTTCCCGGCTGGAGCCGATAGTCTTCCCGGCTGAGCCGATAGTCTTCCCGGCTGGAGCCGATAGTCTTCCCGGCTGGAGCCGATAGTCTTCCCGGCTGGAGCCGATAGTCTTCCCCGCTGGAGCCGATAGTCTTCCCGGCTGGAGCCGATAGTCTTCCCGGCTGAGCCGATAGTCTTCCCGGCTGGAGCCGATAGTCTTCCCGGCTGGAGCCGATAGTCTTCCCGGCTGGAGCCGATAGTCTTCCCCGTTGAGACGATAGTCTTCCCGGCTGGCGAAATAGACTTCCCTGCCGGCACAGTGCTTTTCGCACGGAGAAGCTACGTTTTCTCCCCCAGGAGAAGGAGAGAGCGGCAGCTTCCCTAAAGGAGAACAACAAAGCTGCACAACACCTGGATTGTGTGCGCAGCTTGCAAACTGCTAGAAAACAGCACCTTAGCACTCTCCTGCTTTTTCTATTCACAGTAAGATTGGAATTGAAGTCGTTTGGGACAACTTTCTTTTGCTTCTGAAAAAACACCCTGCAGACCTGCTACAAAACTTCTAGAACACGCTGGGAGATGTTTCCCATCCTGGCACTGTTTCTCCTTGCGAGACATAGTGAAAGAGCTTTTTGTTAGGATGTAGGCAGCAAGAGAGGCTAGAGAAGAGATAGGGAGCTCGGCAAAGCGCAGAGCCGGTGCCGGGAGTCTTTGCGCAGAAGGCGCGCTGCAGAGAGCAGCGCAAGCGGCACAATAGTCTTCCCGGCTGAGCCGATAGTCTTCCCGGCTGGAGCCGATAGTCTTCCCGGCTGGAGCCGATAGTCTTCCCCGCGGGAGCCGATAGTCTTCCTGGCTTGAGCCGATAGTCTTCCCGGCTGGAGCCGATAGTCTTCCCGGCTGGAGCCGATAGTCTTCCCGGCTGGAGCCGATAGTCTTCCCCGCTGGAGCCGATAGTCTTCCCGGCTGGAGCCGATAGTCTTCCCGTCTGGAGCCGATAGTCTTCCCGGCTGGCGAAATAGTCTTCCCTGCCGGCACAATGCTTTTCGCACGGAGAAGCCACGTTTTCTCCCCCGGGAGAAGGAGAGAGCGGCAGCTTCCCGAAAGGAGAACAACAAAGCTGCACAACACCTGGATTGTGTGCGCAGCTTGCAAACTGCTAGAAAACAGCACCTTAGCACTCTCCTGCTTTTTCTATTCACTGTAAGATTGGAATTGAAGTCGTTTTGGACAACTTTCTTTTGCTTCTGAAAAACACCCTGCAGACCTGCTACAAAACTTCTAGAACTCGCTGGGAGATTTTTCCTGCCCTGGCACAGTTTCTCCTTGCGAGACATAGTGAAAGAGCTTTTTGCTAGGATGTAGGCAGCAAGAGAGGCTAGAGAAGAGATAGGGAGCTCGGCAAAGCGCAGAGCCGGTGCCGGGAGTCTTTGCGCAGAAGGCGCGCTGCAGAGAGCAGCGCAAGCGGCACAGTAGTCTTCCCGGCTGAGCCGATAGTCTTCCCGGCTGGAGCCGATAGTCTTCCCCGATGGAGCCGATAGTCTTCCCGGCTGGAGCCGATAGTCTTCCCGGCTGGAGCCGATAGTCTTCCCGGCTGGAGCCGATAGTCTTCCCGGCTGAGCCGATAGTCTTCCCGGCTGGAGCCGATAGTCTTCCCGGCTGGGCCGATAGTCTTCCCGGCTGGAGCCGATAGTTTTCCCGCTGGAGCCGATAGTCTTCCTGGCTGGAGCCGATAGTCTTCCCGGCTGGAGCCGATAGTCTTCCCGGCTGGGCCGATAGTCTTCCCGGCTGGAGCCGATAGTCTTCCCGGCTGAGCCGATAGTCTTCCCGGCTGGAGCCGATAGTCTTCCCGGCTGGAGCCGATAGTCTTCCCGGCTGGAGCCGATAGTCTTCCCGGCTGGAGCCGATAGTCTTCCCGGCTGGAGCCGATAGTCTTCCCGGCTGGAGCCGATAGTCTTCCCCGCTGGAGCCGATAGTCTTCCCGGCTGGAGCCGATAGTCTTCCCGGCTGGAGCCGATAGTCTTCCCGGCTGAGCCGATAGTCTTCCCGGCTGGAGCCGATAGTCTTCCCGACTGGAGCCGATAGTCTTCCCGGCTGGAGCCGATAGTCTTCCCGGCTGGAGCCGATAGTCTTCCCCGTTGAGACGATAGTCTTCCCGGCTGGCGAAATAGACTTCCCTGCCGGCACAGTGCTTTTCGCACGGAGAAGCCACGTTTTCTCCCCCGGGAGAAGGAGAGAGCGGCAGCTTCCCTAAAGGAGAACAACAAAGCTGCACAACACCTGGATTGTGTGCGCAGCTTGCAAACTGCTAGAAAACAGCACCTTAGCACTCTCCTGCTTTTTCTATTCACAGTAAGATTGGAATTGAAGTCGTTTGGGACAACTTTCTTTTGCTTCTGAAAAAACACCCTGCAGACCTGCTACAAAACTTCTAGAACACGCTGGGAGATGTTTCCCATCCTGGCACTGTTTCTCCTTGCGAGACATAGTGAAAGAGCTTTTTGCTAGGATGTAGGCAGCAAGAGAGGCTAGAGAAGAGATAGGGAGCTCGGCAAAGCGCAGAGCCGGTGCCGGGAGTCTTTGCGCAGAAGGCGCGCTGCAGAGAGCAGCGCAAGCAGCACAATAGTCTTCCCGGCTGAGCCGATAGTCTTCCCGGCTGGAGCCGATAGTCTTCCCGGCTGGAGCCGATAGTCTTCCCGGCTGGAGCCGATAGTCTTCCCGGCTGGAGCCGATAGTCTTCCCCGCTGGAGCCGATAGTCTTCCCGGCTGGAGCCGATAGTCTTCCCGTCTGGAGCCGATAGTCTTCCCGGCTGGCGAAATAGTCTTCCCTGCCGGCACAATGCTTTTCGCACGGAGAAGCCACGTTTTCTCCCCCGGGAGAAGGAGAGAGCGGCAGCTTCCCGAAAGGAGAACAACAAAGCTGCACAACACCTGGATTGTGTGCGCAGCTTGCAAACTGCTAGAAAACAGCACCTTAGCACTCTCCTGCTTTTTCTATTCACTGTAAGATTGGAATTGAAGTCGTTTTGGACAACTTTCTTTTGCTTCTGAAAAACACCCTGCAGACCTGCTACAAAACTTCTAGAACTCGCTGGGAGATTTTTCCTGCCCTGGCACAGTTTCTCCTTGCGAGACATAGTGAAAGAGCTTTTTGCTAGGATGTAGGCAGCAAGAGAGGCTAGAGAAGAGATAGGGAGCTCGGCAAAGCGCAGAGCCGGTGCCGGGAGTCTTTGCGCAGAAGGCGCGCTGCAGAGAGCAGCGCAAGCGGCACAGTAGTCTTCCCGGCTGAGCCGATAGTCTTCCCGGCTGGAGCCGATAGTCTTCCCCGATGGAGCCGATAGTCTTCCCGGCTGGAGCCGATAGTCTTCCCGGCTGGAGCCGATAGTCTTCCCGGCTGAGCCGATAGTCTTCCCGGCTGGAGCCGATAGTCTTCCCGGCTGGGCCGATAGTCTTCCCGGCTGGAGCCGATAGTTTTCCCGCTGGAGCCGATAGTCTTCCCGGCTGGAGCCGATAGTCTTCCCGGCTGGAGCCGATAGTCTTCCCCGCTGGAGCCGATAGTCTTCCCGGCTGGAGCCGATAGTCTTCCCGGCTGAGCCGATAGTCTTCCCGGCTGGAGCCGATAGTCTTCCCGGCTGGAGCCGATAGTCTTCCCCGCTGGAGCCGATAGTCTTCCCGGCTGGAGCCGATAGTCTTCCCGGCTGGAGCCGATAGTCTTCCCGGCTGAGCCGATAGTCTTCCCGGCTGGAGCCGATAGTCTTCCCGACTGGAGCCGATAGTCTTCCCGGCTGGAGCCGATAGTCTTCCCGGCTGGAGCCGATAGTCTTCCCCGTTGAGACGATAGTCTTCCCGGCTGGCGAAATAGACTTCCCTGCCGGCACAGTGCTTTTCGCACGGAGAAGCCACGTTTTCTCCCCCGGGAGAAGGAGAGAGCGGCAGCTTCCCTAAAGGAGAACAACAAAGCTGCACAACACCTGGATTGTGTGCGCAGCTTGCAAACTGCTAGAAAACAGCACCTTAGCACTCTCCTGCTTTTTCTATTCACAGTAAGATTGGAATTGAAGTCGTTTGGGACAACTTTCTTTTGCTTCTGAAAAAACACCCTGCAGACCTGCTACAAAACTTCTAGAACACGCTGGGAGATGTTTCCCATCCTGGCACTGTTTCTCCTTGCGAGACATAGTGAAAGAGCTTTTTGCTAGGATGTAGGCAGCAAGAGAGGCTAGAGAAGAGATAGGGAGCTCGGCAAAGCGCAGAGCCGGTGCCGGGAGTCTTTGCGCAGAAGGCGCGCTGCAGAGAGCAGCGCAAGCAGCACAATAGTCTTCCCGGCTGAGCCGATAGTCTTCCCGGCTGGAGCCGATAGTCTTCCCGGCTGGAGCCGATAGTCTTCCCGGCTGAGCCGATAGTCTTCCCGGCTGGAGCCGATAGTCTTCCCGGCTGGAGCCGATAGTCTTCCCGGCTGGAGCCGATAGTCTTCCCGGCTGGAGCCGATAGTCTTCCCCGCTGGAGCCGATAGTCTTCCCGGCTGGAGCCGATAGTCTTCCCGTCTGGAGCCGATAGTCTTCCCGGCTGGCGAAATAGTCTTCCCTGCCGGCACAATGCTTTTCGCACGGAGAAGCCACGTTTTCTCCCCCGGGAGAAGGAGAGAGCGGCAGCTTCCCGAAAGGAGAACAACAAAGCTGCACAACACCTGGATTGTGTGCGCAGCTTGCAAACTGCTAGAAAACAGCACCTTAGCACTCTCCTGCTTTTTCTATTCACTGTAAGATTGGAATTGAAGTCGTTTTGGACAACTTTCTTTTGCTTCTGAAAAACACCCTGCAGACCTGCTACAAAACTTCTAGAACTCGCTGGGAGATTTTTCCTGCCCTGGCACAGTTTCTCCTTGCGAGACATAGTGAAAGAGCTTTTTGCTAGGATGTAGGCAGCAAGAGAGGCTAGAGAAGAGATAGGGAGCTCGGCAAAGCGCAGAGCCGGTGCCGGGAGTCTTTGCGCAGAAGGCGCGCTGCAGAGAGCAGCGCAAGCGGCACAGTAGTCTTCCCGGCTGAGCCGATAGTCTTCCCGGCTGGAGCCGATAGTCTTCCCCGATGGAGCCGATAGTCTTCCCGGCTGGAGCCGATAGTCTTCCCGGCTGGAGCCGATAGTCTTCCCGGCTGAGCCGATAGTCTTCCCGGCTGGAGCCGATAGTCTTCCCGGCTGGGCCGATAGTCTTCCCGGCTGGAGCCGATAGTTTTCCCGCTGGAGCCGATAGTCTTCCCGGCTGGAGCCGATAGTCTTCCCGGCTGGAGCCGATAGTCTTCCCCGCTGGAGCCGATAGTCTTCCCGGCTGGAGCCGATAGTCTTCCCGGCTGAGCCGATAGTCTTCCCGGCTGGAGCCGATAGTCTTCCCGGCTGGAGCCGATAGTCTTCCCCGCTGGAGCCGATAGTCTTCCCGGCTGGAGCCGATAGTCTTCCCGGCTGGAGCCGATAGTCTTCCCGGCTGAGCCGATAGTCTTCCCGGCTGGAGCCGATAGTCTTCCCGACTGGAGCCGATAGTCTTCCCGGCTGGAGCCGATAGTCTTCCCGGCTGGAGCCGATAGTCTTCCCCGTTGAGACGATAGTCTTCCCGGCTGGCGAAATAGACTTCCCTGCCGGCACAGTGCTTTTCGCACGGAGAAGCCACGTTTTCTCCCCCGGGAGAAGGAGAGAGCGGCAGCTTCCCTAAAGGAGAACAACAAAGCTGCACAACACCTGGATTGTGTGCGCAGCTTGCAAACTGCTAGAAAACAGCACCTTAGCACTCTCCTGCTTTTTCTATTCACAGTAAGATTGGAATTGAAGTCGTTTGGGACAACTTTCTTTTGCTTCTGAAAAAACACCCTGCAGACCTGCTACAAAACTTCTAGAACACGCTGGGAGATGTTTCCCATCCTGGCACTGTTTCTCCTTGCGAGACATAGTGAAAGAGCTTTTTGCTAGGATGTAGGCAGCAAGAGAGGCTAGAGAAGAGATAGGGAGCTCGGCAAAGCGCAGAGCCGGTGCCGGGAGTCTTTGCGCAGAAGGCGCGCTGCAGAGAGCAGCGCAAGCAGCACAATAGTCTTCCCGGCTGAGCCGATAGTCTTCCCGGCTGGAGCCGATAGTCTTCCCGGCTGGAGCCGATAGTCTTCCCGGCTGAGCCGATAGTCTTCCCGGCTGGAGCCGATAGTCTTCCCGGCTGGAGCCGATAGTCTTCCCGGCTGGAGCCGATAGTCTTCCCGGCTGGAGCCGATAGTCTTCCCCGTTGAGACGATAGTCTTCCCGGCTGGCGAAATAGACTTCCCTGCCGGCACAGTGCTTTTCGCACGGAGAAGCCACGTTTTCTCCCCCGGGAGAAGGAGAGAGCGGCAGCTTCCCGAAAGGAGAACAACAAAGCTGCACAACACCTGGATTGTGTGCGCAGCTTGCAAACTGCTAGAAAACAGCACCTTAGCACTCTCCTGCTTTTCCTATTCACAGTAAGATTGGAATTGAAGTCGTTTGGGACAACTTTCTTTTGCTTCTGAAAAAACACCCTGCAGACCTGCTACAAAACTTCTAGAACACGCTGGGAGATGTTTCCTGCCCTGGCACAGTTTCTCCTTGCGAGACATAGTGAAAGAGCATTTTGCTAGGATGTAGGCAGCAAGAGAGGCTAGAGAAGAGATAGGGAGCTCGGCAAAGCGCAGAGCCGGTGCCGGGAGTCTTTGCGCAGAAGGCGCGCTGCAGAGAGCAGCGCGAGCGGTACAGTAGTCTTCCCGGGCTGAGCCGATAGTCTTCCCGGCTGGAGCCGATAGTCCTTCCCGGCTGGAGCCGATAGTCTTCCCGGCTGAGCCGATAGTCTTCCCGGCTGGAGCCGATAGTCTTCCCGGCTGGAGCCGATAGTCTTCCCGGCTGGAGCCGATAGTCTTCCCCGTTGAGACGATAGTCTTCCCGGCTGGCGAAATAGACTTCCCTGCCGGCACAGTGCTTTTCGCACGGAGAAGCCACGTTTTCTCCCCCGGGAGAAGGAGAGAGCGGCAGCTTCCCTAAAGGAGAACAACAAAGCTGCACAACACCTGGATTGTGTGCGCAGCTTGCAAACTGCTAGAAAACAGCACCTTAGCACTCTCCTGCTTTTTCTATTCACAGTAAGATTGGAATTGAAGTCGTTTTGGGACAACTTTCTTTTGCTTCTGAAAAAACACCCTGCAGACCTGCTACAAAACTTCTAGAACACGCTGGGAGATGTTTCCCATCCTGGCACTGTTTCTCCTTGCGAGACATAGTGAAAGAGCTTTTTGCTAGGATGTAGGCAGCAAGAGAGGCTAGAGAAGAGATAGGGAGCTCGGCAAAGCGCAGAGCCGGTGCCGGGAGTCTTTGCGCAGAAGGCGCGCTGCAGAGAGCAGCGCAAGCAGCACAATAGTCCTTTCCGGCTGAGCTGATAGTCTTCCCGGCTGGAGCCGATAGTCTTCCCGGCTGGAGCCGATAGTCTTCCCGGCTGAGCCGATAGTCTTCCCGGCTGGAGCCGATAGTCTTCCCGGCTGGAGCCGATAGTCCTTCCCGGCTGGAGCCGATAGTCTTCCCGGCTGGAGCCGATAGTCTTCCCCGTTGAGACGATAGTCTTCCCGGCTGGCGAAATAGACTTCCCTGCCGGCACAGTGCTTTTCGCACGGAGAAGCCACGTTTTCTCCCCCGGGAGAAGGAGAGAGCGGCAGCTTCCCTAAAGGAGAACAACAAAGCTGCACAACACCTGGATTGTGCGCAGCTTGCAAACTGCTAGAAAACAGCACCTTAGCACTCTCCTGCTTTTCCTATTCACAGTAAGATTGGAATTGAAGTCGTTTGGGACAACTTTCTTTTGCTTCTGAAAAAACACCCTGCAGACCTGCTACAAAACTTCTAGAACACGCTGGGAGATGTTTCCTGCCCTGGCACAGTTTCTCCTTGCGAGACATAGTGAAAGAGCATTTTGCTAGGATGTAGGCAGCAAGAGAGGCTAGAGAAGAGATAGGGAGCTCGGCAAAGCGCAGAGCCGGTGCCGGGAGTCTTTGCGCAGAAGGCGCGCTGCAGAGAGCAGCGCGAGCGGTACAGTAGTCTTCCCGGCTGAGCCGATAGTCTTCCCGGCTGGAGCCGATAGTCTTCCCGGCTGGAGCCGATAGTCTTCCCGGCTGAGCCGATAGTCTTCCCGGCTGGAGCCGATAGTCTTCCCGGCTGGAGCCGATAGTCTTCCCGGCTGGAGCCGATAGTCTTCCCCGTTGAGACGATAGTCTTCCCGGCTGGCGAAATAGACTTCCCTGCCGGCACAGTGCTTTTCGCACGGAGAAGCCACGTTTTCTCCCCCGGGAGAAGGAGAGAGCGGCAGCTTCCCTAAAGGAGAACAACAAAGCTGCACAACACCTGGATTGTGTGCGCAGCTTGCAAACTGCTAGAAAACAGCACCTTAGCACTCTCCTGCTTTTTCTATTCACAGTAAGATTGGAATTGAAGTCGTTTGGGACAACTTTCTTTTGCTTCTGAAAAAACACCCTGCAGACCTGCTACAAAACTTCTAGAACACGCTGGGAGATGTTTCCCATCCTGGCACTGTTTCTCCTTGCGAGACATAGTGAAAGAGCTTTTTGCTAGGATGTAGGCAGCAAGAGAGGCTAGAGAAGAGATAGGGAGCTCGGCAAAGCGCAGAGCCGGTGCCGGGAGTCTTTGCGCAGAAGGCGCGCTGCAGAGAGCAGCGCAAGCAGCACAATAGTCTTTCCGGCTGAGCCGATAGTCTTCCCGGCTGGAGCCGATAGTCTTCCCGGCTGGAGCCGATAGTCTTCCCGGCTGGAGCCGATAGTCTTCCCGGCTTGAGCCGATAGTCTTCCCGGCTGGAGCCGATAGTCTTCCCGGCTGAGACGATAGTCTTCCCGGCTGACGAAATAGACTTCCCTGCCGGCACAGTGCTTTTCGCACGGAGAAGCCACGTTTTCTCCCCCGGGAGAAGGAGAGAGCGGCAGCTTCCCGAAAGGAGAACAACAAAGCTGCACAACACCTGGATTGTGTGCGCAGCTTGCAAACTGCTAGAAAACAGCACCTTAGCACTCTCCTGCTTTTCCTATTCACAGTAAGATTGGAATTGAAGTCGTTTGGGACAACTTTCTTTTGCTTCTGAAAAAACACCCTGCAGACCTGCTACAAAACTTCTAGAACACGCTGGGAGATGTTTCCTGCCCTGGCACAGTTTCTCCTTGCGAGACATAGTGAAAGAGCTTCTTGCTAGGATGTAGGCAGCAAGAGAGGCTAGAGAAGAGATAGGGAGCTCGGCAAAGCGCAGAGCCGGTGCCGGGAGTCTTTGCGCAGAAGGCGCGCTGCAGAGAGCAGCGCAGGCGGCACAGTAGTCTTCCCGGCTGAGCCGATAGTCTTCCCGGCTGGAGCCGATAGTCTTCCCGGCTGGAGCCGATAGTCTTCCCGGCTGAGCCGAGAGTCTTCCCGGCTGAGCCGATAGTCGTCCCGGCTGGAGCCGATAGTCTTCCCGGCTGGAGCCGATAGTCTTCCCGGCTGGAGCCGATAGTCTTCCCCGCTGGAGCCGATAGTCTTCCCGGCTGGAGCCGATAGTCTTCCCGGCTGAGCCGATAGTCTTCCCGGCTGGAGCCGATAGTCTTCCCGGCTGGAGCCGATAGTCTTCCCCGCTGGAGCCGATAGTCTTCCCGGCTGGAGCCGATAGTCTTCCCGGCTGGAGCCGATAGTCTTCCCGGCTGAGCCGATAGTCTTCCCGGCTGGAGCCGATAGTCTTCCCGGCTGGAGCCGATAGTCTTCCCGGCTGGAGCCGATAGTCTTCCCCGCTGGAGCCGATAGTCTTCCCGGCTGGAGCCGATAGTCTTCCCCGTTGAGACGATAGTCTTCCCGGCTGGCGAAATAGACTTCCCTGCCGGCACAGTGCTTTTCGCACGGAGAAGCCACGTTTTCTCCCCCGGGAGAAGGAGAGAGCGGCAGCTTCCCTAAAGGAGAACAACAAAGCTGCACAACACCTGGATTGTGTGCGCAGCTTGCAAACTGCTAGAAAACAGCACCTTAGCACTCTCCTGCTTTTTCTATTCACAGTAAGATTGGAATTGAAGTCGTTTGGGACAACTTTCTTTTGCTTCTGAAAAAACACCCTGCAGACCTGCTACAAAACTTCTAGAACACGCTGGGAGATGTTTCCTGCCCTGGCACAGTTTCTCCTTGCGAGACATAGTGAAAGAGCTTTTTGCTAGGATGTAGGCAGCAAGAGAGGCTAGAGAAGAGATAGGGAGCTCGGCAAAGCGCAGAGCTGGTGCCGGGAGTCTTTGCGCAGAAGGCGCGCTGCAGAGAGCAGCGCAAGCGGCACAATAGTCTTCCCGGCTGAGCCGATAGTCTTCCCGGCTGGAGCCGATAGTCTTCCCGGCTGGAGCCGATAGTCTTCCCGGCTGAGCCGATAGTCTTCCCGGCTGGAGCCGATAGTCTTCCCGGCTGGAGCCGATAGTCTTCCCGGCTGGAGCCGATAGTCTTCCCGGCTGGAGCCGATAGTCTTCCCGGCTGAGCCGATAGTCTTCCCGGCTGGAGCCGATAGTCTTCCCGGCTGGAGCCGATAGTCTTCCCGGCTGGAGCCGATAGTCTTCCCCGTTGAGACGATAGTCTTCCCGGCTGGCGAAATAGACTTCCCTGCCGGCACAGTGCTTTTCGCATGGAGAAGCCACGTTTTCTCCCCCGGGAGAAGGAGAGAGCGGCAGCTTCCCGAAAGGAGAACAACAAAGCTGCACAACACCTGGATTGTGTGCGCAGCTTGCAAACTGCTAGAAAACAGCACCTTAGCACTCTCCTGCTTTTTCTATTCACAGTAAGATTGGAATTGAAGTCGTTTGGGACAACTTTCTTTTGCTTCTGAAAAAACACCCTGCAGACCTGCTACAAAACTTCTAGAACACGCTGGGAGATGTTTCCTGCCCTGGCACAGTTTCTCCTTGCGAGACATAGTGAAAGAGCTTCTTGCTAGGATGTAGGCAGCAAGAGAGGCTAGAGAAGAGATAGGGAGCTCGGCAAAGCGCAGAGCCGGTGCCGGGAGTCTTTGCGCAGAAGGCGCGCTGCAGAGAGCAGCGCAAGCGGCACAATAGTCTTCCCGGCTGAGCCGATAGTCTTCCCGGCTGGAGCCGATAGTCTTCCCAGCCGATAGTCTTCCCGGCTGGAGCCGATAGTCTTCCCGGCTGGAGCCGATAGTCTTCCCGGCTGGAGCCGATAGTCTTCCCGGCTGAGCCGATAGTCTTCCCGGCTGGAGCCGATAGTCTTCCCGGCTGGAGCCGATAGTCTTCCCGGCTGGAGCCGATAGTCTACCTCGTTGAGACGATAGTCCTTCCCGGCTGGCGAAATAGACTTCCCTGCCGGCACAATGCTTTTCGCACGGAGAAGCCACGTTTTTCTCCCCCGGGAGAAGGAGAGAGCGGCAGCTTCCCGAAAGGAGAACAACAAAGCTGCACAACACCTGGATTGTGTGGGCAGCTTGCAAACTGCTAGAAAACAGCACCTTAGCACTCTCCTGCTTTTTCTATTCACAGTAAGATTGGAATTGAAGTCGTTTGGGACAACTTTCTTTTGCTTCTGAAAAAACACCCTGCAGACCTGCTACAAAACTTCTAGAACACGCTGGGAGATGTTTCCTGCCCTGGCACTGTTTCTCCTTGCGAGACATAGTGAAAGAGCTTTTTGCTAGGATGTAGGCAGCAAGAGAGGCTAGAGAGAGATAGGGAGCTCGGCAAAGCGCAGAGCCGGGGTGCCGGGAGTCTTTGCGCAGAAGGCGCGCTGCAGAGAGCAGCGCAAGCGGCACAATAGTCTTCCCGGCTGAGCCGATAGTCCTTCCCGGCTGGAGCCGATAGTCTTCCGGCTGGAGCCGATAGTCTTCCCGGCTGAGCCGATAGTCTTCCCGGCTGGAGCCGATAGTTTTCCCGCTGGAGCCGATAGTCCTTCCCGGCTGGAGCCGATAGTCTTCCCGGGCTGGCGAAATAGTCTTCCCTGCCGGCACAATGCTTTTCGCACGGAGAAGCCCATGTTTTCTCCCCCGGGAGAAGGAGAGAGCGGCAGCTTCCCGAAAGGAGAACAACAAAGCTGCACAACACCTGGATTGTGTGCGCAGCTTGCAAACTGCTAGAAAACAGCACCTTAGCACTCTCCTGCTTTTTCTATTCACAGTAAGATTGGAATTGAAGTCGTTTGGGACAACTTTCTTTTGCTTCTGAAAAAACACCCTGCAGACCTGCTACAAAACTTCTAGAACACGCTGGGAGATGTTTCCTGCCCTGGCACTGTTTCTCCTTGCGAGACATAGTGGAAAGAGCTTTTTGCTAGGATGTAGGCAGCAAGAGAGGCTAGAGAAGAGATAGGGAGCTCGGCAAAGCGCAGAGCCGGTGCCGGGAGGTCTTTGCGCAGAAGGCGCGCTGCAGAGAGCAGCGCAAGCGGCACAATAGTCTTCCCGGCTGAGCCGATAGTCTTCCGGCTGGAGCCGATAGTC
This sequence comes from Calcarius lapponicus, assembly GCA_039654755.1. NCBI lineage: Eukaryota > Metazoa > Chordata > Aves > Passeriformes > Fringillidae > Calcarius > Calcarius lapponicus. The sequence continues at coordinate 138,454 of JBBFKN010000135.1, read as the reverse complement.
TTCCCGGCTGGAGCCGATAGTCCTTCCCCGTGGAGCCAGATAGTCTTCCCGGCTGGAGCCGATAGTCTTCCCCGTTGAGACGATAGTCTTCCCGGCTGGCGAAATAGACTTCCCTGCCGGCACAGTGCTTTTCGCACGGAGAAGCCACGTTTTTCTCCCCCGGGAGAAGGAGAGAGCGGCAGCTTCCCGAAAGGAGAACAACAAAGCTGCACAACACCTGGATTGTGTGCGCAGCTTGCAAACTGCTAGAAGAAACAGCACCTTAGCACTCTCCTGCTTTTTTCTAATCACAGTAAGATTGGAATTGAAGTCGTTTGGGACAACTTTCTTTTGCTTCTGAAAAAACACCCTGCAGACCTGCTACAAAACTTCTAGAACACGCTGGGAGATGTTTCCTGCCCTGGCACTGTTTCTCCTTGCGAGACATAGTGAAAGAGCTTTTTGCTAGGATGTATGCAGCAAGAGAGGCTAGAGAAGAGATAGGGAGCTCGGCAAAGCGCAGAGCCGGTGCCGGGAGTCTTTGCGCAGAAGGCGCGCTGCAGAGAGCAGCGCAAGCGGCACAATAGTCTTCCCGGCTGAGCCGATAGTCTTCCCGGCTGGAAGCCGATAGTCTTCCCGGCTGGAGCCGATAGTCTTCCCGGCTGGAGCCGATAGTCTTCCCCGCTGGAGCCGATAGTCTTCCCGGCTGGAGCCGATAGTCTTCCCCGTTGAGACGATAGTCTTCCTGGCTGGCGAAATAGACTTCCCTGCCGGCACAATGCTTTCCGCACGGAGAAGCCACGTTTTCTCCCCCTTGGGAGAAGGAGAGAGCGGCAGCTTCCCGAAAGGAGAACAATAAAGCTGCACAAACACCTGGATTGTGTGCGCAGCTTGCAAACTGCTAGAAAACAGCACCTTAGCACTCTCCTGCTTTTTCTATTCACAGTAAGATTGGAATTGAAGTCGTTTGGGACAACTTTCTTTTGCTTCTGAAAAAACACCCTGCAGACCTGCTACAAAACTTCTAGAACACTCTGGGAGATGTTTCCTGCCCTGGCACAGTTTCTCCTTGCGAGACATAGTGAAAGAGCATTTTGCTAGGATGTAGGCACAAGAGAGGCTAGAGAAGAGATAGGGAGCTCGGCAAAGCGCAGAGCCGGTGCCGGGAGTCTTTGCGCAGAAGGCGCGCTGCAGAGAGCAGCGCAAGCGGTACAGTTAGTCTTCCCGGCTGAGCCGATAGTCTTCCCGGCTGGAGCCGATAGTCTTCCCGGCTGGAGCCGATAGTCTTCCCGGCTGAGCCGATAGTCTTCCCGGCTGGAGCCGATAGTCTTCCCGGCTGGAGCCGATAGTCTTCCCGGCTGGAGCCGATAGTCTTCCCCGTTGAGACGATAGTCTTCCCGGCTGGCGAAATCGACTTCCCTGCCGGCACAGTGCTTTTCGCACGGAGAAGCCACGTTTTTCTCCCCCGGGAGAAGGAGAGAGCGGCAGCTTCCCGAAAGGAGAACAACAAAGCTGCACAACACCTGGATTGTGTGCGCAAGCTTGCAAACTGCTAGAAAACAGCACCTTAGCACTCTCCTGCTTTTTCTATTCACAGTAAGATTGGAATTGAAGTCGTTTGGGACAACTTTCTTTTGCTTCTGAAAAAACACCCTGCAGACCTGCTACAAAACTTCTAGAACACGCTGGGAGATGTTTTCCTGCCCTGGCACAGTTTCTCCTTGCGAGACATAGTGAAAGAGCTTCTTGCTAGGATGTAGGCAGCAAGAGAGGCTAGAGAAGAGATAGGGAGCTCGGCAAAGCGCAGAGCCGGTGCCGGGAGTCTTTGCGCAGAAGGCGCGCTGCAGAGAGCAGCGCAAGCGGCACAATAGTCTTCCCGGCTGAGCCGATAGTCTTCCCGGCTGGAGCCGATAGGTCTTCCCGGCTGGAGCCGATAGTCTTCCCGGCTGGAGCCGATAGTCTTCCCGGCTGAGCCGATAGTCTTCCCAGGCTGGAGCCGATAGTCCTTCCCGGCTGGAGCCGATAGTCTTCCCGGCTGGAGCCGATAGTCTTCCCGGCTGGAGCCGATAGTCTTCCTCGTTGAGACGATAGTCTTCCCGGCTGGCGAAATAGACTCCCTGCCCGGCACAATGCTTTTCGCACGGAGAAGCCACGTTTTCTCCCCCGGGAGAAGGAGAGAGCGGCAGCTTCCCGAAAGGAGAACAACAAAGCTGCACAACACCTGGATTGTGTGCGCAGCTTGCAAACTGCTAGAAAACAGCACCTTAGCACTCTCCTGCTTTTTCTATTCACAGTAAGATTGGAATTGAAGTCGTTTGGGACAACTTTCTTTTGCTTCTGAAAAAACACCCTGCAGACCTGCTACAAAACTTCTAGAACACGCTGGGAGATGTTTTCCTGCCCTGGCACTGTTTCTCCTTGCGAGACATAGTGAAAGAGCTTTTTGCTAGGATGTAGGCAGCAAGAGAGGCTAGAGAAGAGATAGGGAGCTCGGCAAAGCGCAGAGCCGGTGCCGGGAGTCTTTGCGCAGAAGGCGCGCTGCAGAGAGCAGCGCAAGCGGCACAATAGTCTTCCCGGCTGAGCCGATAGTCTTCCCGGCTGGAGCCGATTAGTCTTCCCGGCTGGAGCCGATAGTCTTCCCCGCTGGAGCCGATAGTCTTCCCGGCTGGAGCCGATAGTCTTCCCCGTTGAGACGATAGTCCTTCCTGGCTGGCGAAATAGACTTCCCTGCCGGCACAGTGCTTTTCGCACGGAGAAGCCACGTTTTCTCCCCCGGGAGAAGGAGAGAGCGGCAGCTTCCCGAAAGGAGAACAACAAAGCTGCACAACACCTGGATTGTGTGCGCAGCTTGCAAACTGCTAGAAAACAGCACCTTAGCACTCTCCTGCTTTTTCTATTCACAGTAAGATTGGAATTGAAGTCGTTTGGGACAACTTTCTTTTGCTTCTGAAAAAACACCCTGCAAGACCTGCTACAAAACTTCTAGAACACTCTGGGAGATGTTTCCTGCCCTGGCACAGTTTCTCCTTGCGAGACATAGTGAAAGAGCATTTTGCTAGGATGTAGGCACAAGAGAGGCTAGAGAAGAGATAGGGAGCTCGGCAAAGCGCAGAGCCGGTGCCGGGAGTCTTTGCGCATAAGGCGCGCTGCAGAGAGCAGCGCAAGCGGTACAGTAGTCTTCCCGGCTGAAGCCGATAGTCTTCCCGGCTGGAGCCGATAGTCTTCCCGGCTGGAGCCGAATAGTCTTCCCGGCTGAGCCGATAGTCTTCCCGGCTGGAGCCGATAGTCTTCCCGGCTGGAGCCGATAGTCTTCCCGGCTGGAGGCCGATAGTCTTCCCCGTTGAGACGATAGTCTTCCCGGCTGGCGAAATATGACTTCCCTGCCGGCACAGTGCTTTTCGCACGGAGAAGCCACGTTTTCTCCCCCGGGAGAAGGAGAGAGCGGCAGCTTCCCGATAAGGAGAACAACAAAGCTGCACAACACCTGGATTGTGTGCGCAGCTTGCAAACTGCTAGAAAACAGCACCTTAGCACTCTCCTGCTTTTTCTATTCACAGTAAGATTGGAATTGAAGTCGTTTGGGACAACTTTCTTTTGCTTCTGAAAAAACACCCTGCAGACCTGCTACAAAACTTCTAGAACACGCTGGGAGATGTTTCCTGCCCTGGCACAGTTTCTCCTTGCGAGACATAGTGAAAGAGCTTCTTGCTAGGATGTAGGCAGCAAGAGAGGCTAGAGAAGAGATAGGGAGCTCGGCAAAGCGCAGAGCCGGTGCCGGGAGTCTTTGCGCAGAAGGCGCGCTGCAGAGAGCAGCGGCAAGCGGCACAATAGTCTTCCCGGCTGAGCCGATAGTCTTCCCGGCTGGAGCCGATAGTCTTCCCGGCTGGAGCCGATAGTCTTCCCGGCTGGAGCCGATAGTCTTCCCGGCTGAGCCGATAGTCTTCCCGGCTGGAGCCGATAGTCTTCCCGGCTGGAGCCGATAGTCTTCCCGGCTGGAGCCGATAGTCCTTCCCGGCTGGAGCGATAGTCTTCCTCGTTGAGACGATAGTCTTCCCGGCTGGCGAAATAGACTTCCCTGCCGGCACAATGCTTTTCGCACGGAGAAGCCACGTTTTCTCCCCCCGGGAGAAGGAGAGAGCGGCAGCTTCCCGAAAGGAGAACAACAAAGCTGCACAACACCTGGATTGTGTGCGCAGCTTGCAAACTGCTAGAAATACAGCACCTTAGCACTCTCCTGCTTTTTCTATTCACAGTAAGATTGGAATTGAAGTCGTTTGGGACAACTTTCTTTTGCTTTCTGAAAAAACACCCTGCAGACCTGCTACAAAACTTCTAGAACACGCTGTGGAGATGTTTCCTGCCCTGGCACTGTTTCTCCTTTGCGAGACATAGTGAAAGAGCTTTTTGCTAGGATGTAGGCAGCAAGAGAGGCTAGAGAAGAGATAGGGAGCTCGGCAAAGCGCAGAGCCGGTGCCGGGAGTCTTTGCGCAGAAGGCCGCGCTGCAGAGAGCAGCGCAAGCGGCACAATAGTCTTCCCGGCTGAGCCGATAGTCTTCCCGGCTGAGCCGATAGTCTTCCCGGCTGGAGCCGATAGTCTTCCCCGCTGGAGCCGATAGTCTTCCCCGTTGAGACGATAGTCTTCCTGGCTGGCGAAATAGACTTCCCTGCCGGCACAGTGCTTTTCGCACGGAGAAGCCACGTTTTCTCCCCCGGGAGAAGGAGAGAGCGGCAGCTTCCCGAAAGGAGAACAACAAAGCTGCACAACACCTGGATTGTGTGCGCAGCTTGCAAACTGCTAGAAAACAGCACCTTAGCACTCTCCTGCTTTTTCTATTCACAGTAAGATTGGAATTGAAGTCGTTTGGGACAACTTTCTTTTGCTTCTGAAAAAACACCCTGCAGACCTGCTACAAAACTTCTAGAACACGCTGGGAGATGTTTCCTGCCCTGGCACTGTTTCTCCTTGCGAGACATAGTGAAAGAGCTTTTTGCTAGGATGTAGGCAGCAAGAGAGGCTAGAGAAGAGATAGGGAGCTCGGCAAAGCGCAGAGCCGGTGCCGGGAGTCTTTGCGCAGAAGGCGCGCTGCAGAGAGCAGCGCAAGCGGCACAATAGTCTTCCCGGCTGAGCCGATAGTCTTCCCGGCTGGAGCCGATAGTCTTCCCGGCTGGAGCCGATAGTCTTCCCGGCTGAGCCGATAGTCTTCCCGGCTGGAGCCGATAGTCTTCCCGGCTGGAGCCGATAGTCTTCCCGGCTGGAGCCGATAGTCTCCCCGGCTGGAGCCGATAGTCTTCCTCGTTGAGACGATAGTCTTCCCGGCTGGCGAAATAGACTTCCCTGCCGGCACAATGCTTTTCGCACGGAGAAGCCACGTTTTCTCCCCCGGGAGAAGGAGAGAGCGGCAGCTTCCCGAAAGGAGAACAACAAAGCTGCACAACACCTGGATTGTGTGCGCAGCTTGCAAACTGCTAGAAAACAGCACCTTAGCACTCTCCTGCTTTTTCTATTCACAGTAAGATTGGAATTGAAGTCGTTTGGGACAACTTTCTTTTGCTTCTGAAAAAACACCCTGCAGACCTGCTACAAAACTTCTAGAACACGCTGGGAGATGTTTCCTGCCCTGGCACTGTTTCTCCTTGCGAGACATAGTGAAAGAGCTTTTTGCTAGGATGTAGGCAGCAAGAGAGGCTAGAGAAGAGATAGGGAGCTCGGCAAAGCGCAGAGCCGGTGCCGGGAGTCTTTGCGCAGAAGGCGCGCTGCAGAGAGCAGCGCAAGCGGCACAATAGTCTTCCCGGCTGAGCCGATAGTCTTCCCGGCTGGAGCCGATAGTCTTCCCGGCTGGAGCCGATAGTCTTCCCGGCTGGAGCCGATAGTCTTCCCCGCTGGAGCCGATAGTCTTCCCGGCTGGAGCCGATAGTCTTCCCCGTTGAGACGATAGTCTTCCTGGCTGGCGAAATAGACTTCCCTGCCGGCACAGTGCTTTTCGCACGGAGAAGCCACGTTTTCTCCCCCGGGAGAAGGAGAGAGCGGCAGCTTCCCGAAAGGAGAACAACAAAGCTGCACAACACCTGGATTGTGTGCGCAGCTTGCAAACTGCTAGAAAACAGCACCTTAGCACTCTCCTGCTTTTTCTATTCACAGTAAGATTGGAATTGAAGTCGTTTGGGACAACTTTCTTTTGCTTCTGAAAAAACACCCTGCAGACCTGCTACAAAACTTCTAGAACACGCTGGGAGATGTTTCCTGCCCTGGCACTGTTTCTCCTTGCGAGACATAGTGAAAGAGCTTTTTGCTAGGATGTAGGCAGCAAGACAGGCTAGAGAAGAGATAGGGAGCTCGGCAAAGCGCAGAGCCGGTGCCGGGAGTCTTTGCGCAGAAGGCGCGCTGCAGAGAGCAGCGCAAGCGGCACAATAGTCTTCCCGGCGATAGTCTTCCCGGCTGGAGCCGATAGTCTTCCCGGCTGGAGCCGATAGTCTTCCCGGCTGGAGCCGATAGTCTTCCCCGCTGGAGCCGATAGTCTTCCCGGCTGGAGCCGATAGTCTTCCCCGTTGAGACGATAGTCTTCCTGGCTGGCGAAATAGACTTCCCTGCCGGCACAATGCTTTCCGCACGGAGAAGCCACGTTTTCTCCCCCGGGAGAAGGAGAGAGCGGCAGCTTCCCGAAAGGAGAACAATAAAGCTGCACAACACCTGGATTGTGTGCGCAGCTTGCAAACTGCTAGAAAACAGCACCTTAGCACTCTCCTGCTTTTTCTATTCACAGTAAGATTGGAATTGAAGTCGTTTGGGACAACTTTCTTTTGCTTCTGAAAAAACACCCTGCAGACCTGCTACAAAACTTCTAGAACACGCTGGGAGATGTTTCCTGCCCTGGCACTGTTTCTCCTTGCGAGACATAGTGAAAGAGCTTTTTGCTAGGATGTAGGCAGCAAGAGAGGCTAGAGAAGAGATAGGGAGCTCGGCAAAGCGCAGAGCCGGTGCCGGGAGTCTTTGCGCAGAAGGCGCGCTGCAGAGAGCAGCGCAAGCGGCACAATAGTCTTCCCGGCTGAGCCGATAGTCTTCCCGGCTGAGCCGATAGTCTTCCCGGCTGGAGCCGATAGTCTTCCCGGCTGGAGCCGATAGTCTTCCCCGCTGGAGCCGATAGTCTTCCCCGTTGAGACGATAGTCTTCCTGGCTGGCGAAATAGACTTCCCTGCCGGCACAGTGCTTTTCGCACGGAGAAGCCACGTTTTCTCCCCCGGGAGAAGGAGAGAGCGGCAGCTTCCCGAAAGGAGAACAACAAAGCTGCACAACACCTGGATTGTGTGCGCAGCTTGCAAACTGCTAGAAAACAGCACCTTAGCACTCTCCTGCTTTTTCTATTCACAGTAAGATTGGAATTGAAGTCGTTTGGGACAACTTTCTTTTGCTTCTGAAAAAACACCCTGCAGACCTGCTACAAAACTTCTAGAACACGCTGGGAGATGTTTCCTGCCCTGGCACTGTTTCTCCTTGCGAGACATAGTGAAAGAGCTTTTTGCTAGGATGTAGGCAGCAAGAGAGGCTAGAGAAGAGATAGGGAGCTCGGCAAAGCGCAGAGCCGGTGCCGGGAGTCTTTGCGCAGAAGGCGCGCTGCAGAGAGCAGCGCAAGCGGCACAATAGTCTTCCCGGCTGAGCCGATAGTCTTCCCGGCTGGAGCCGATAGTCTTCCCGGCTGGAGCCGATAGTCTTCCCGGCTGAGCCGATAGTCTTCCCGGCTGGAGCCGATAGTCTTCCCGGCTGGAGCCGATAGTCTTCCCGGCTGGAGCCGATAGTCTTCCCCGTTGAGACGATAGTCTTCCCGGCTGGCGAAATAGACTTCCCTGCCGGCACAGTGCTTTTCGCACGGAGAAGCCACGTTTTCTCCCCCGGGAGAAGGAGAGAGCGGCAGCTTCCCGAAAGGAGAACAACAAAGCTGCACAACACCTGGATTGTGTGCGCAGCTTGCAAACTGCTAGAAAACAGCACCTTAGCACTCTCCTGCTTTTTCTATTCACAGTAAGATTGGAATTGAAGTCGTTTGGGACAACTTTCTTTTGCTTCTGAAAAAACACCCTGCAGACCTGCTACAAAACTTCTAGAACACGCTGGGAGATGTTTCCTGCCCTGGCACAGTTTCTCCTTGCGAGACATAGTGAAAGAGCTTCTTGCTAGGATGTAGGCAGCAAGAGAGGCTAGAGAAGAGATAGGGAGCTCGGCAAAGCGCAGAGCCGGTGCCGGGAGTCTTTGCGCAGAAGGCGCGCTGCAGAGAGCAGCGCAAGCGGCACAATAGTCTTCCCGGCTGAGCCGATAGTCTTCCCGGCTGGAGCCGATAGTCTTCCCGGCTGGAGCCGATAGTCTTCCCGGCTGAGCCGATAGTCTTCCCGGCTGGAGCCGATAGTCTTCCCGGCTGGAGCCGATAGTCTTCCCGGCTGGAGCCGATAGTCTCCCCGGCTGGAGCCGATAGTCTTCCTCGTTGAGACGATAGTCTTCCCGGCTGGCGAAATAGACTTCCCTGCCGGCACAATGCTTTTCGCACGGAGAAGCCACGTTTTCTCCCCCGGGAGAAGGAGAGAGCGGCAGCTTCCCGAAAGGAGAACAACAAAGCTGCACAACACCTGGATTGTGTGCGCAGCTTGCAAACTGCTAGAAAACAGCACCTTAGCACTCTCCTGCTTTTTCTATTCACAGTAAGATTGGAATTGAAGTCGTTTGGGACAACTTTCTTTTGCTTCTGAAAAAACACCCTGCAGACCTGCTACAAAACTTCTAGAACACGCTGGGAGATGTTTCCTGCCCTGGCACTGTTTCTCCTTGCGAGACATAGTGAAAGAGCTTTTTGCTAGGATGTAGGCAGCAAGAGAGGCTAGAGAAGAGATAGGGAGCTCGGCAAAGCGCAGAGCCGGTGCCGGGAGTCTTTGCGCAGAAGGCGCGCTGCAGAGAGCAGCGCAAGCGGCACAATAGTCTTCCCGGCTGAGCCGATAGTCTTCCCGGCTGGAGCCGATAGTCTTCCCGGCTGGAGCCGATAGTCTTCCCGGCTGGAGCCGATAGTCTTCCCCGCTGGAGCCGATAGTCTTCCCGGCTGGAGCCGATAGTCTTCCCCGTTGAGACGATAGTCTTCCTGGCTGGCGAAATAGACTTCCCTGCCGGCACAGTGCTTTTCGCACGGAGAAGCCACGTTTTCTCCCCCGGGAGAAGGAGAGAGCGGCAGCTTCCCGAAAGGAGAACAACAAAGCTGCACAACACCTGGATTGTGTGCGCAGCTTGCAAACTGCTAGAAAACAGCACCTTAGCACTCTCCTGCTTTTTCTATTCACAGTAAGATTGGAATTGAAGTCGTTTGGGACAACTTTCTTTTGCTTCTGAAAAAACACCCTGCAGACCTGCTACAAAACTTCTAGAACACGCTGGGAGATGTTTCCTGCCCTGGCACTGTTTCTCCTTGCGAGACATAGTGAAAGAGCTTTTTGCTAGGATGTAGGCAGCAAGACAGGCTAGAGAAGAGATAGGGAGCTCGGCAAAGCGCAGAGCCGGTGCCGGGAGTCTTTGCGCAGAAGGCGCGCTGCAGAGAGCAGCGCAAGCGGCACAATAGTCTTCCCGGCTGAGCCGATAGTCTTCCCGGCTGGAGCCGATAGTCTTCCCGGCTGGAGCCGATAGTCTTCCCGGCTGGAGCCGATAGTCTTCCCCGCTGGAGCCGATAGTCTTCCCGGCTGGAGCCGATAGTCTTCCCCGTTGAGACGATAGTCTTCCTGGCTGGCGAAATAGACTTCCCTGCCGGCACAATGCTTTCCGCACGGAGAAGCCACGTTTTCTCCCCCGGGAGAAGGAGAGAGCGGCAGCTTCCCGAAAGGAGAACAATAAAGCTGCACAACACCTGGATTGTGTGCGCAGCTTGCAAACTGCTAGAAAACAGCACCTTAGCACTCTCCTGCTTTTTCTATTCACAGTAAGATTGGAATTGAAGTCGTTTGGGACAACTTTCTTTTGCTTCTGAAAAAACACCCTGCAGACCTGCTACAAAACTTCTAGAACTCGCTGGGAGATGTTTCCTGCCCTGGCACTGTTTCTCCTTGCGAGACATAGTGAAAGAGCTTCTTGCTAGGATGTAGGCAGCAAGAGAGGCTAGAGAAGAGATAGGGAGCTCGGCAAAGCGCAGAGCCGGTGCCGGGAGTCTTTGCGCAGAAGGCACGCTGCAGAGAGCAGCGCAAGCGGCACAGTAGTCTTCCCGGCTGAGCCGATAGTCTTCCCGGCTGGAGCCGATAGTCTTCCCGGCTGGAGCCGATAGTCTTCCCGGCTGGAGCCGATAGTCTTCCCGGCTGAGCCGATAGTCTTCCCGGCTGGAGCCGATAGTTTTCCCGCTGGAGCCGATAGTCTTCCCGGCTGGAGCCGATAGTCTTCCCGGCTGGCGAAATAGTCTTCCCTGCCGGCACAATGCTTTTCGCACGGAGAAGCCACGTTTTCTCCCCCGGGAGAAGGAGAGAGCGGCAGCTTCCCGAAAGGAGAACAACAAAGCTGCACAACACCTGGATTGTGTGCGCAGCTTGCAAACTGCTAGAAAACAGCACCTTAGCACTCTCCTGCTTTTTCTATTCACAGTAAGATTGGAATTGAAGTCGTTTGGACAACTTTCTTTTGCTTCTGAAAAAACACCCTGCAGACCTGCTACAAAACTTCTAGAACACGCTGGGAGATGTTTCCTGCCCTGGCACAGTTTCTCCTTGCGAGACATAGTGAAAGAGCTTCTTGCTAGGATGTAGGCAGCAAGAGAGGCTAGAGAAGAGATAGGGAGCTCGGCAAAGCGCAGAGCCGGTGCCGGGAGTCTTTGCGCAGAAGGCGCGCTGCAGAGAGCAGCGCAAGCGGCACAATAGTCTTCCCGGCTGAGCCGATAGTCTTCCCGGCTGGAGCCGATAGTCTTCCCGGCTGAGCCGATAGTCTTCCCGGCTGGAGCTGATAGTCTTCCCGGCTGGAGCCGATAGTCTTCCCGGCTGAGCCGATAGTCTTCCCGGCTGGAGTCGATAGTCTTCCCGGCTGGAGCCGATAGTCTTCCCGTCTGGAGCCGATAGTCTTCCCGTCTGGAGCCGATAGTCTTCCCGGCTGAGCCGATAGTCTTCCCGGCTGGAGCCGATAGTCTTCCCGGCTGGAGCCGATAGTCTTCCCGGCTGGCGAAATAGTCTTCCCTGCCGGCACAATGCGTTTCGCACGGAGAAGCCACGTTTTCTCCCCCGGGAGAAGGAGAGAGTAGCAGCTTCCCTAAAGGAGAACAACAAAGCTGCACAACACCTGGATTGTGTGCGCAGCTTGCAAACTGCTAGAAAACAGCACCTTAGCACTCTCCTGCTTTTTCTATTCACAGTAAGATTGGAATTGAAGTCGTTTTAGACAACTTTCTTTTGCTTCTGAAAAAACACCCTGCAGACCTGCTACAAAACTTCTAGAACACGCTGGGAGATGTTTCCTGCCCTGGCACTGTTTCTCCTTGCGAGACATAGTGAAAGAGCTTCTTGCTAGGATGTAGGCAGCAAGAGAGGCTAGAGAAGAGATAGGGAGCTCGGCAAAGCGCAGAGCCGGTGCCGGGAGTCTTTGCGCAGAAGGCGCGCTGCAGAGAGCAGCGCAAGCGGCACAGTAGTCTTCCCGGCTGAGCCGATAGTCTTCCCAGCTGGAGCCGATAGTCTTCATGGCTGAGCCGATAGTCTTCCCGGCTGGAGCCGATAGTCTTCCCGGCTGGAGCCGATAGTCTTCCCGGCTAGAGCCGATAGTCTTCCCGGCTGGAGCCGATAGTCTTCCCGGCTGGAGCCGATAGTCTTCCCCGCTGGAGCCGATAGTCTTCCCGGCTGGAGCCGATAGTCTTCCCCGTTGAGACGATAGTCTTCCCGGCTGGCGAAATAGACTTCCCTGCCGGCACAGTGCTTTTCGCACGGAGAAGCCACGTTTTCTCCCCCGGGAGAAGGAGAGAGCGGCAGCTTCCCTAAAGGAGAACAACAAAGCTGCACAACACCTGGATTGTGTGTGCAGCTTGCAAACTGCTAGAAAACAGCACCTTAGCACTCTCCTGCTTTTTCTATTCACAGTAAGATTGGAATTAAAGTCGTTTGGGAAAACTTTTTTTTGCTTCTGAAAAAACACCCTGCAGACCTGCTACAAAACTTCTAGAACACGCTGGGAGATGTATCCTGCCCTGGCACAGTTTCTCCTTGCGAGACATAGTGAAAGAGCTTCTTGCTAGGATGTAGGCAGCAAGAGAGGCTAGAGAAGAGATAGGGAGCTCGGCAAAGCGCAGAGCCGGTGCCGGGAGTCTTTGCGCAGAAGGCGCGCTGCAGAGAGCAGCGCAAGCGGCACAATAGTCTTCCCGGCTGAGCCGATAGTCTTCCCGGCTGGAGCCGATAGTCTTCCCGGCTGGAGCCGATAGTCTTCCCGGCTGGAGCCGATAGTCTTCCCGGCTGAGCCGATAGTCTTCCCGGCTGGAGCCGATAGTCTTCCCGGCTGGAGCCGATAGTCTTCCCGGCTGGAGCCGATAGTCTTCCCGGCTGGAGCCGATAGTCTTCCCCTGTTGAGACGATAGTCTTCCCGGCTGGCGAAATAGTCTTCCCTGCCGGCACAATGCTTTTCGCATGGAGAAGCCACGTTTTCTCCCCCGGGAGAAGGAGAGAGCGGCAGCTTCCCTAAAGGAGAACAACAAAGCTGCACAACACCTGGATTGTGTGCGCAGCTTGCAAACTGCTAGAAAACAGCACCTTAGCACTCTCCTGCTTTTTCTATTCACAGTAAGATTGGAATTGAAGTCGTTTGGGACAACTTTCTTTTGCTTCTGAAAAAACACCCTGCAGACCTGCTACAAAACTTCTAGAACACGCTGGGAGATGTTTCCTGCCCTGGCACAGTTTCTCCTTGCGAGACATAGTGAAAGACCTTCTTGCTAGGATGTAGGCAGCAAGAGAGGCTAGAGAAGAGATAGGGAGCTCGGCAAAGCGCAGAGCCGGTGCCGGGAGTCTTTGCGCAGAAGGCGCGCTGCAGAGAGCAGCGCAAGCGGCACAATAGTCTTCCCGGCTGAGCCGATAGTCTTCCCGGCTGAGCCGATAGTCTTCCCGGCTGGAGCCGATAGTCTTCCCGGCTGGAGCCGATAGTCTTCGCGGCTGGAGCCGATAGTCTTCCCGGCTGAGCCGATAGTCTTCCCGGCTGGAGCCGATAGTCATCCCGGCTGGAGCCGATAGTCTTCCCGGCTGAGCCGATAGTCTTCCCGGCTGAGCCGATAGTCTTCCCGGCTGGAGCCCATAGTCTTCCCGTCTGGAGCCGATAGTCTTCTCGGCTGGAGCCGATAGTCTTCCCGGCTGAGCCGATAGTCTTCCCGGCTGGAGCCGATAGTCTTCCCGGCTGGAGCCAATAGTCTTCCCCGTTGAGACGATAGTCTTCCCAGCTGGCGAAATAGTCTTCCCTGCCGGCACAATGCTTTTCGCACGGAGAACCTACGTTTTCTCCCCCGGGAGAAGGAGAGAGCGGCAGCTTCCCGAAAGGAGAACAACAAAGCTGCACAACACCTGGATTGTGTGCGCAGCTTGCAAACTGCTAGAAAACAGCACCTTAGCACTCTCCTGCTTTTTCTATTCACAGTAAGATTGGAATTGAAGTCGTTTGGGACAACTTTCTTTTGCTTCTGAAAAAACACCCTGCAGACCTGCTACAAAACTTCTAGAACTCGCTGGGAGATGTTTCCTGCCCTGGCACAGTTTCTCCTTGCGAGACATAGTGAAAGAGCTTCTTGCTAGGATGTAGGCAGCAAGAGAGGCTAGAGAAGAGATAGGGAGCTCGGCAAAGCGCAGAGCCGGTGCCGGGAGTCTTTGCGCAGAAGGCACGCTGCAGAGAGCAGCGCAAGCGGCACAGTAGTCTTCCCGGCTGAGCCGATAGTCTTCCCGGCTGGAGCTGATAGTCTTCCCGGCTGGAGCCGATAGTCTTCCCGGCTGGAGCCGATAGTCTTCCCGGCTGAGCCGATAGTCTTCCCGGCTGGAGCCGATAGTTTTCCCGCTGGAGCCGATAGTCTTCCCGGCTGGAGCCGATAGTCTTCCCGGCTGGCGAAATAGTCTTCCATGCCGGCACAATGCTTTTCGCACGGAGAAGCCACGTTTTCTCCCCCGGGAGAAGGAGAGAGCGGCAGCTTCCCGAAAGGAGAACAACAAAGCTGCACAACACCTGGATTGTGTGCGCAGCTTGCAAACTGCTAGAAAACAGCACCTTTGCACTCTCCTGCTTTTTCTATTCACAGTAAGATTGGAATTGAAGTCGTTTGGACAACTTTCTTTTGCTTCTGAAAAAACACCCTGCAGACCTGCTACAAAACTTCTAGAACACGCTGGGAGATGTTTCCTGCCCTGGCACAGTTTCTCCTTGCGAGACATAGTGAAAGAGCTTCTTGCTAGGATGTAGGCAGCAAGAGAGGCTAGAGAAGAGATAGGGAGCTCGGCAAAGCGCAGAGCCGGTGCCGGGAGTCTTTGCGCAGAAGGCGCGCTGCAGAGAGCAGCGCAAGCGGCACAATAGTCTTCCCGGCTGAGCCGATAGTCTTCCCGGCTGGAGCCGATAGTCTTCCCGGCTGAGCCGATAGTCTTCCCGGCTGGAGCTGATAGTCTTCCCGGCTGGAGCCGATAGTCTTCCCGGCTGAGCCGATAGTCTTCCCGGCTGGAGTCGATAGTCTTCCCGGCTGGAGCCGATAGTCTTCCCGTCTGGAGCCGATAGTCTTCCCGTCTGGAGCCGATAGTCTTCCCGGCTGAGCCGATAGTCTTCCCGGCTGGAGCCGATAGTCTTCCCGGCTGGAGCCGATAGTCTTCCCGGCTGGCGAAATAGTCTTCCCTGCCGGCACAATGCGTTTCGCACGGAGAAGCCACGTTTTCTCCCCCGGGAGAAGGAGAGAGTAGCAGCTTCCCTAAAGGAGAACAACAAAGCTGCACAACACCTGGATTGTGTGCGCAGCTTGCAAACTGCTAGAAAACAGCACCTTAGCACTCTCCTGCTTTTTCTATTCACAGTAAGATTGGAATTGAAGTCGTTTTAGACAACTTTCTTTTGCTTCTGAAAAAACACCCTGCAGACCTGCTACAAAACTTCTAGAACACGCTGGGAGATGTTTCCTGCCCTGGCACTGTTTCTCCTTGCGAGACATAGTGAAAGAGCTTCTTGCTAGGATGTAGGCAGCAAGAGAGGCTAGAGAAGAGATAGGGAGCTCGGCAAAGCGCAGAGCCGGTGCCGGGAGTCTTTGCGCAGAAGGCGCGCTGCAGAGAGCAGCGCAAGCGGCACAGTAGTCTTCCCGGCTGAGCCGATAGTCTTCCCAGCTGGAGCCGATAGTCTTCATGGCTGAGCCGATAGTCTTCCCGGCTGGAGCCGATAGTCTTCCCGGCTGGAGCCGATAGTCTTCCCGGCTAGAGCCGATAGTCTTCCCGGCTGGAGCCGATAGTCTTCCCGGCTGGAGCCGATAGTCTTCCCCGCTGGAGCCGATAGTCTTCCCGGCTGGAGCCGATAGTCTTCCCCGTTGAGACGATAGTCTTCCCGGCTGGCGAAATAGACTTCCCTGCCGGCACAGTGCTTTTCGCACGGAGAAGCCACGTTTTCTCCCCCGGGAGAAGGAGAGAGCGGCAGCTTCCCTAAAGGAGAACAACAAAGCTGCACAACACCTGGATTGTGTGTGCAGCTTGCAAACTGCTAGAAAACAGCACCTTAGCACTCTCCTGCTTTTTCTATTCACAGTAAGATTGGAATTAAAGTCGTTTGGGAAAACTTTTTTTTGCTTCTGAAAAAACACCCTGCAGACCTGCTACAAAACTTCTAGAACACGCTGGGAGATGTTTCCTGCCCTGGCACAGTTTCTCCTTGCGAGACATAGTGAAAGAGCTTCTTGCTAGGATGTAGGCAGCAAGAGAGGCTAGAGAAGAGATAGGGAGCTCGGCAAAGCGCAGAGCCGGTGCCGGGAGTCTTTGCGCAGAAGGCGCGCTGCAGAGAGCAGCGCAAGCGGCACAATAGTCTTCCCGGCTGAGCCGATAGTCTTCCCGGCTGGAGCCGATAGTCTTCCCGGCTGGAGCCGATAGTCTTCCCGGCTGGAGCCGATAGTCTTCCCGGCTGAGCCGATAGTCTTCCCGGCTGGAGCCGATAGTCTTCCCGGCTGGAGCCGATAGTCTTCCCGGCTGGAGCCGATAGTCTTCCCGGCTGGAGCCGATAGTCTTCCCCTGTTGAGACGATAGTCTTCCCGGCTGGCGAAATAGTCTTCCCTGCCGGCACAATGCTTTTCGCATGGAGAAGCCACGTTTTCTCCCCCGGGAGAAGGAGAGAGCGGCAGCTTCCCTAAAGGAGAACAACAAAGCTGCACAACACCTGGATTGTGTGCGCAGCTTGCAAACTGCTAGAAAACAGCACCTTAGCACTCTCCTGCTTTTTCTATTCACAGTAAGATTGGAATTGAAGTCGTTTGGGACAACTTTCTTTTGCTTCTGAAAAAACACCCTGCAGACCTGCTACAAAACTTCTAGAACACGCTGGGAGATGTTTCCTGCCCTGGCACAGTTTCTCCTTGCGAGACATAGTGAAAGACCTTCTTGCTAGGATGTAGGCAGCAAGAGAGGCTAGAGAAGAGATAGGGAGCTCGGCAAAGCGCAGAGCCGGTGCCGGGAGTCTTTGCGCAGAAGGCGCGCTGCAGAGAGCAGCGCAAGCGGCACAATAGTCTTCCCGGCTGAGCCGACAGTCTTCCCGGCTGAGCCGATAGTCTTCCCGGCTGGAGCCGATAGTCTTCCCGGCTGGAGCCGATAGTCTTCCCGGCTGGAGCCGATAGTCTTCCCGGCGGGAGCCGATAGTCTTCGCGGCTGGAGCCGATAGTCTTCGCGGCTGAGCCGATAGTCTTCCCGGCTGGAGCCGATAGTCATCCCGGCTGGAGCCGATAGTCTTCCCGGCTGAGCCGATAGTCTTCCCGGCTGAGCCGATAGTCTTCCCGGCTGGAGCCCATAGTCTTCCCGTCTGGAGCCGATAGTCTTCTCGGCTGGAGCCGATAGTCTTCCCGGCTGAGCCGATAGTCTTCCCGGCTGGAGCCGATAGTCTTCCCGGCTGGAGCCGATAGTCTTCCCCGTTGAGACGATAGTCTTCCCAGCTGGCGAAATAGTCTTCCCTGCCGGCACAATGCTTTTCGCACGGAGAACCCACGTTTTCTCCCCCGGGAGAAGGAGAGAGCGGCAGCTTCCCGAAAGGAGAACAACAAAGCTGCACAACACCTGGATTGTGTGCGCAGCTTGCAAACTGCTAGAAAACAGCACCTTAGCACTCTCCTGCTTTTTCTATTCACAGTAAGATTGGAATTGAAGTCGTTTGGGACAACTTTCTTTTGCTTCTGAAAAAACACCCTGCAGACCTGCTACAAAACTTCTAGAACACGCTGGGAGATGTTTCCTGCCCTGGCACAGTTTCTCCTTGCGAGACATAGTGAAAGAGCTTTTTGCTAGGATGTAGGCAGCAAGAGAGGCTAGAGAAGAGATAGGGAGCTCGGCAAAGCGCAGAGCCGGTGCCGGGAGTCTTTGCGCAGAAGGCGCGCTGCAGAGAGCAGCGCAAGCGGCACAGTAGTCTTCCCGGCTGAGCCGATAGTCTTCCCGGCTGGAGCCGATAGTCTTCCCGCTGGAGCCGATAGTCTTCCCGGCTGGAGCCGATAGTCTTCCCGGCTGGAGCCGATAGTCTTCCCGGCTGGAGCCGATAGTCTTCCCGGCTGGAGCCGATAGTCTTCGCGGCTGAGCCGATAGTCTTCCCGGCTGGAGCCGATAGTCTTCCCCGCTGGAGCCGATAGTCTTCCCGGCTGGAGCCGATAGTCTTCCCGGCTGGAGCCGATAGTCTTCCCCGCTGGAGCCGATAGTCTTCCCGGCTGGAGCCGATAGTCTTTTCGGCTGGAGCCGATAGTCTTCCCGGCTGGCGAAAAAGTCTTCCCTGCCGGCACAATGCTTTTCGCACGGAGAAGCCACGTTTTCTCCCCCGGGAGAAGGAGAGAGCGGCAGCTTCCCGAAAGGAGAACAACAAAGCTGCTCAACACCTGGATTGTGTGCGCAGCTTGCAAACTGCTAGAAAACAGCACCTTAGCACTCTCCTGCTTTTTCTATTCACAGTAAGATTGGAATTGAAGTCGTTTGGGACAACTTTCTTTTGCTTCTGAAAAAACACCCTGCAGACCTGCTACAAAACTTCTAGAACACGCTGGGAGATGTTTCCTGCCCTGGCACTGTTTCTCCTTGCGAGACATAGTGAAAGAGCTTTTTGCTAGGATGTAGGCAGCAAGAGAGGCTAGAGAAGAGATAGGGAGCTCGGCAAAGCGCAGAGCCGGTGCCGGGAGTCTTTGCGCAGAAGGCGCGCTGCAGAGAGCAGCGCAAGCGGCACAATAGTCTTCCCGGCTGAGCCGATAGTCTGCCCGGCTGGAGCCGATAGTCTTCCCGGCTGGAGCCGATAGTCTTCCCGGCTGGAGCCGATAGTCTTCCCCGCTGGAGCCGATAGTCTTCCCGGCTGGAGCCGATAGTCTTCCCCGTTGAGACGATAGTCTTCCTGGCTGGCGAAATAGACTTCCCTGCCGGCACAGTGCTTTTCGCACGGAGAAGCCACGTTTTCTCCCCGGGAGAAGGAGAGAGCGGCAGCTTCCCGAAAGGAGAACAACAAAGCTGCACAACACCTGGATTGTGTGCGCAGCTTGCAAACTGCTAGAAAACAGCACCTTAGCACTCTCCTGCTTTTTCTATTCACAGTAAGATTGGAATTGAAGTCGTTTGGGACAACTTTCTTTTGCTTCTGAAAAAACACCCTGCAGACCTGCTACAAAACTTCTAGAACACGCTGGGAGATGTTTCCTGCCCTGGCACTGTTTCTCCTTGCGAGACATAGTGAAAGAGCTTTTTGCTAGGATGTAGGCAGCAAGACAGGCTAGAGAAGAGATAGGGAGCTCGGCAAAGCGCAGAGCCGGTGCCGGGAGTCTTTGCGCAGAAGGCGCGCGCTGCAGAGAGCAGCGCAAGCGGCACAATAGTCTTCCCGGCTGAGCCGATAGTCTTCCCGGCTGGAGCCGATAGTCTTCCCGGCTGGAGCCGATAGTCTTCCCCGCTGGAGCCGATAGTCTTCCCGGCTGGAGCCGATAGTCTTCCCCGTTGAGACGATAGTCTTCCTGGCTGGCGAAATAGACTTCCCTGCCGGCACAATGCTTTCCGCACGGAGAAGCCACGTTTTCTCCCCCGGGAGAAGGAGAGAGCGGCAGCTTCCCGAAAGGAGAACAATAAAGCTGCACAACACCTGGATTGTGTGCGCAGCTTGCAAACTGCTAGAAAACAGCACCTTAGCACTCTCCTGCTTTTTCTATTCACAGTAAGATTGGAATTGAAGTCGTTTGGGACAACTTTCTTTTGCTTCTGAAAAAACACCCTGCAGACCTGCTACAAAACTTCTAGAACTCGCTGGGAGATGTTTCCTGCCCTGGCACTGTTTCTCCTTGCGAGACATAGTGAAAGAGCTTCTTGCTAGGATGTAGGCAGCAAGAGAGGCTAGAGAAGAGATAGGGAGCTCGGCAAAGCGCAGAGCCGGTGCCGGGAGTCTTTGCGCAGAAGGCACGCTGCAGAGAGCAGCGCAAGCGGCACAGTAGTCTTCCCGGCTGAGCCGATAGTCTTCCCGGCTGGAGCCGATAGTCTTCCCGGCTGGAGCCGATAGTCTTCCCGGCTGGAGCCGATAGTCTTCCCGGCTGAGCCGATAGTCTTCCCGGCTGGAGCCGATAGTTTTCCCGCTGGAGCCGATAGTCTTCCCGGCTGGAGCCGATAGTCTTCCCGGCTGGCGAAATAGTCTTCCCTGCCGGCACAATGCTTTTCGCACGGAGAAGCCACGTTTTCTCCCCCGGGAGAAGGAGAGAGCGGCAGCTTCCCGAAAGGAGAACAACAAAGCTGCACAACACCTGGATTGTGTGCGCAGCTTGCAAACTGCTAGAAAACAGCACCTTAGCACTCTCCTGCTTTTTCTATTCACAGTAAGATTGGAATTGAAGTCGTTTGGACAACTTTCTTTTGCTTCTGAAAAAACACCCTGCAGACCTGCTACAAAACTTCTAGAACACGCTGGGAGATGTTTCCTGCCCTGGCACAGTTTCTCCTTGCGAGACATAGTGAAAGAGCTTCTTGCTAGGATGTAGGCAGCAAGAGAGGCTAGAGAAGAGATAGGGAGCTCGGCAAAGCGCAGAGCCGGTGCCGGGAGTCTTTGCGCAGAAGGCGCGCTGCAGAGAGCAGCGCAAGCGGCACAATAGTCTTCCCGGCTGAGCCGATAGTCTTCCCGGCTGGAGCCGATAGTCTTCCCGGCTGAGCCGATAGTCTTCCCGGCTGGAGCTGATAGTCTTCCCGGCTGGAGCCGATAGTCTTCCCGGCTGAGCCGATAGTCTTCCCGGCTGGAGTCGATAGTCTTCCCGTCTGGAGCCGATAGTCTTCCCGTCTGGAGCCGATAGTCTTCCCGTCTGGAGCCGATAGTCTTCCCGGCTGAGCCGATAGTCTTCCCGGCTGGAGCCGATAGTCTTCCCGGCTGGAGCCGATAGTCTTCCCGGCTGGCGAAATAGTCTTCCCTGCCGGCACAATGCGTTTCGCACGGAGAAGCCACGTTTTCTCCCCCGGGAGAAGGAGAGAGTAGCAGCTTCCCTAAAGGAGAACAACAAAGCTGCACAACACCTGGATTGTGTGCGCAGCTTGCAAACTGCTAGAAAACAGCACCTTAGCACTCTCCTGCTTTTTCTATTCACAGTAAGATTGGAATTGAAGTCGTTTTAGACAACTTTCTTTTGCTTCTGAAAAAACACCCTGCAGACCTGCTACAAAACTTCTAGAACACGCTGGGAGATGTTTCCTGCCCTGGCACTGTTTCTCCTTGCGAGACATAGTGAAAGAGCTTCTTGCTAGGATGTAGGCAGCAAGAGAGGCTAGAGAAGAGATAGGGAGCTCGGCAAAGCGCAGAGCCGGTGCCGGGAGTCTTTGCGCAGAAGGCGCGCTGCAGAGAGCAGCGCAAGCGGCACAGTAGTCTTCCCGGCTGAGCCGATAGTCTTCCCAGCTGGAGCCGATAGTCTTCATGGCTGAGCCGATAGTCTTCCCGGCTGGAGCCGATAGTCTTCCCGGCTGGAGCCGATAGTCTTCCCCGGCTAGAGCCGATAGTCTTCCCGGCTGGAGCCGATAGTCTTCCCGGCTGGAGCCGATAGTCTTCCCCGCTGGAGCCGATAGTCTTCCCGGCTGGAGCCGATAGTCTTCCCCGTTGAGACGATAGTCTTCCCGGCTGGCGAAATAGACTTCCCTGCCGGCACAGTGCTTTTCGCACGGAGAAGCCACGTTTTCTCCCCCGGGAGAAGGAGAGAGCGGCAGCTTCCCTAAAGGAGAACAACAAAGCTGCACAACACCTGGATTGTGTGTGCAGCTTGCAAACTGCTAGAAAACAGCACCTTAGCACTCTCCTGCTTTTTCTATTCACAGTAAGATTGGAATTAAAGTCGTTTGGGAAAACTTTTTTTTGCTTCTGAAAAAACACCCTGCAGACCTGCTACAAAACTTCTAGAACACGCTGGGAGATGTATCCTGCCCTGGCACAGTTTCTCCTTGCGAGACATAGTGAAAGAGCTTCTTGCTAGGATGTAGGCAGCAAGAGAGGCTAGAGAAGAGATAGGGAGCTCGGCAAAGCGCAGAGCCGGTGCCGGGAGTCTTTGCGCAGAAGGCGCGCTGCAGAGAGCAGCGCAAGCGGCCACAATAGTCTTCCCGGCTGAGCCGATAGTCTTCCCGGCTGGAGCCGATAGTCTTCCCGGCTGGAGCCGATAGTCTTCCCGGCTGGAGCCGATAGTCTTCCCGGCTGAGCCGATAGTCTTCCCGGCTGGAGCCGATAGTCTTCCCGGCTGGAGCCGATAGTCTTCCGGCTGGAGCCGATAGTCTTCCCGGCTGGAGCCGATAGTCTTCCCCTGTTGAGACGATAGTCTTCCCGGCTGGCGAAATAGTCTTCCCTGCCGGCACAATGCTTTTCGCATGGAGAAGCCACGTTTTCTCCCCCGGGAGAAGGAGAGAGCGGCAGCTTCCCTAAAGGAGAACAACAAAGCTGCACAACACCTGGATTGTGTGCGCAGCTTGCAAACTGCTAGAAAACAGCACCTTAGCACTCTCCTGCTTTTTCTATTCACAGTAAGATTGGAATTGAAGTCGTTTGGGACAACTTTCTTTTGCTTCTGAAAAAACACCCTGCAGACCTGCTACAAAACTTCTAGAACACGCTGGGAGATGTTTCCTGCCCTGGCACAGTTTCTCCTTGCGAGACATAGTGAAAGACCTTCTTGCTAGGATGTAGGCAGCAAGAGAGGCTAGAGAAGAGATAGGGAGCTCGGCAAAGCGCAGAGCCGGTGCCGGGAGTCTTTGCGCAGAAGGCGCGCTGCAGAGAGCAGCGCAAGCGGCACAATAGTCTTCCCGCCTGAGCCGACAGTCTTCCCGGCTGAGCCGATAGTCTTCCCGGCTGGAGCCGATAGTCTTCCCGGCTGGAGCCGATAGTCTTCGCGGCTGGAGCCGATAGTCTTCCCGGCTGAGCCGATAGTCTTCCCGGCTGGAGCCGATAGTCATCCCGGCTGGAGCCGATAGTCTTCCCGGCTGAGCCGATAGTCTTCCCGGCTGAGCCGATAGTCTTCCCGGCTGGAGCCCATAGTCTTCCCGTCTGGAGCCGATAGTCTTCTCGGCTGGAGCCGATAGTCTTCCCGGCTGAGCCGATAGTCTTCCCGGCTGAAGCCGATAGTCTTCCCGGCTGGAGCCAATAGTCTTCCCCCGTTGAGACGATAGTCTTCCCAGCTGGCGAAATAGTCTTCCCTGCCGGCACAATGCTTTTCGCACGGAGAACCTACGTTTTCTCCCCCCGGGAGAAGGAGAGAGCGGCAGCTTCCCGAAAGGAGAACAACAAAGCTGCACAACACCTGGATTGTGTGCGCAGCTTGCAAACTGCTAGAAAACAGCACCTTAGCACTCTCCTGCTTTTTCTATTCACAGTAAGATTGGAATTGAAGTCGTTTGGGACAACTTTCTTTTGCTTCTGAAAAAACACCCTGCAGACCTGCTACAAAACTTCTAGAACTCGCTGGGAGATGTTTCCTGCCCTGGCACAGTTTCTCCTTGCGAGACATAGTGAAAGAGCTTCTTGCTAGGATGTAGGCAGCAAGAGAGGCTAGAGAAGAGATAGGGAGCTCGGCAAAGCGCAGAGCCGGTGCCGGGAGTCTTTGCGCAGAAGGCACGCTGCAGAGAGCAGCGCAAGCGGCACAGTAGTCTTCCCGGCTGAGCCGATAGTCTTCCCGGCTGGAGCTGATAGTCTTCCCGGCTGGAGCCGATAGTCTTCCCGGCTGGAGCCGATAGTCTTCCCGGCTGAGCCGATAGTCTTCCCGGCTGGAGCCGATAGTTTTCCCGCTGGAGCCGATAGTCTTCCCGGCTGGAGCCGATAGTCTTCCCGGCTGGCGAAATAGTCTTCCATGCCGGCACAATGCTTTTCGCACGGAGAAGCCACGTTTTCTCCCCCGGGAGAAGGAGAGAGCGGCAGCTTCCCGAAAGGAGAACAACAAAGCTGCACAACACCTGGATTGTGTGCGCAGCTTGCAAACTGCTAGAAAACAGCACCTTTGCACTCTCCTGCTTTTTCTATTCACAGTAAGATTGGAATTGAAGTCGTTTGGACAACTTTCTTTTGCTTCTGAAAAAACACCCTGCAGACCTGCTACAAAACTTCTAGAACACGCTGGGAGATGTTTCCTGCCCTGGCACAGTTTCTCCTTGCGAGACATAGTGAAAGAGCTTCTTGCTAGGATGTAGGCAGCAAGAGAGGCTAGAGAAGAGATAGGGAGCTCGGCAAAGCGCAGAGCCGGTGCCGGGAGTCTTTGCGCAGAAGGCGCGCTGCAGAGAGCAGCGCAAGCGGCACAATAGTCTTCCCGGCTGAGCCGATAGTCTTCCCGGCTGGAGCCGATAGTCTTCCCCGGCTGAGCCGATAGTCTTCCCGGCTGGAGCTGATAGTCTTCCCGGCTGGAGCCGATAGTCTTCCCGGCTGAGCCGATAGTCTTCCCGGCTGGAGTCGATAGTCTTCCCGGCTGGAGCCGATAGTCTTCCCGTCTGGAGCCGATAGTCTTCCCGTCTGGAGCCGATAGTCTTCCCGGCTGAGCCGATAGTCTTCCCGGCTGGAGCCGATAGTCTTCCCGGCTGGAGCCGAT
This sequence comes from Calcarius lapponicus, assembly GCA_039654755.1. Taxonomy (NCBI): domain Eukaryota; kingdom Metazoa; phylum Chordata; class Aves; order Passeriformes; family Fringillidae; genus Calcarius; species Calcarius lapponicus. Next base: position 114,272 of record JBBFKN010000135.1, on the reverse strand, counting down.
AGTCTTCCCGGCTGGCGAAATAGTCTTCCCTGCCGGCACAATGCGTTTCGCACGGAGAAGCCACGTTTTCTCCCCCGGGAGAAGGAGAGAGTAGCAGCTTCCCTAAAGGAGAACAACAAAGCTGCACAACACCTGGATTGTGTGCGCAGCTTGCAAACTGCTAGAAAACAGCACCTTAGCACTCTCCTGCTTTTTCTATTCACAGTAAGATTGGAATTGAAGTCGTTTTAGACAACTTTCTTTTGCTTCTGAAAAAACACCCTGCAGACCTGCTACAAAACTTCTAGAACACGCTGGGAGATGTTTCCTGCCCTGGCACTGTTTCTCCTTGCGAGACATAGTGAAAGAGCTTCTTGCTAGGATGTAGGCAGCAAGAGAGGCTAGAGAAGAGATAGGGAGCTCGGCAAAGCGCAGAGCCGGTGCCGGGAGTCTTTGCGCAGAAGGCGCGCTGCAGAGAGCAGCGCAAGCGGCACAGTAGTCTTCCCGGCTGAGCCGATAGTCTTCCCAGCTGGAGCCGATAGTCTTCATGGCTGAGCCGATAGTCTTCCCGGCTGGAGCCGATAGTCTTCCCGGCTGGAGCCGATAGTCTTCCCGGCTAGAGCCGATAGTCTTCCCGGCTGGAGCCGATAGTCTTCCCGGCTGGAGCCGATAGTCTTCCCCGCTGGAGCCGATAGTCTTCCCGGCTGGAGCCGATAGTCTTCCCCGTTGAGACGATAGTCTTCCCGGCTGGCGAAATAGACTTCCCTGCCGGCACAGTGCTTTTCGCACGGAGAAGCCACGTTTTCTCCCCCGGGAGAAGGAGAGAGCGGCAGCTTCCCTAAAGGAGAACAACAAAGCTGCACAACACCTGGATTGTGTGTGCAGCTTGCAAACTGCTAGAAAACAGCACCTTAGCACTCTCCTGCTTTTTCTATTCACAGTAAGATTGGAATTAAAGTCGTTTGGGAAAACTTTTTTTTGCTTCTGAAAAAACACCCTGCAGACCTGCTACAAAACTTCTAGAACACGCTGGGAGATGTTTCCTGCCCTGGCACAGTTTCTCCTTGCGAGACATAGTGAAAGAGCTTCTTGCTAGGATGTAGGCAGCAAGAGAGGCTAGAGAAGAGATAGGGAGCTCGGCAAAGCGCAGAGCCGGTGCCGGGAGTCTTTGCGCAGAAGGCGCGCTGCAGAGAGCAGCGCAAGCGGCACAATAGTCTTCCCGGCTGAGCCGATAGTCTTCCCGGCTGGAGCCGATAGTCTTCCCGGCTGGAGCCGATAGTCTTCCCGGCTGGAGCCGATAGTCTTCCCGGCTGAGCCGATAGTCTTCCCGGCTGGAGCCGATAGTCTTCCCGGCTGGAGCCGATAGTCTTCCCGGCTGGAGCCGATAGTCTTCCCGGCTGGAGCCGATAGTCTTCCCCTGTTGAGACGATAGTCTTCCCGGCTGGCGAAATAGTCTTCCCTGCCGGCACAATGCTTTTCGCATGGAGAAGCCACGTTTTCTCCCCCGGGAGAAGGAGAGAGCGGCAGCTTCCCTAAAGGAGAACAACAAAGCTGCACAACACCTGGATTGTGTGCGCAGCTTGCAAACTGCTAGAAAACAGCACCTTAGCACTCTCCTGCTTTTTCTATTCACAGTAAGATTGGAATTGAAGTCGTTTGGGACAACTTTCTTTTGCTTCTGAAAAAACACCCTGCAGACCTGCTACAAAACTTCTAGAACACGCTGGGAGATGTTTCCTGCCCTGGCACAGTTTCTCCTTGCGAGACATAGTGAAAGACCTTCTTGCTAGGATGTAGGCAGCAAGAGAGGCTAGAGAAGAGATAGGGAGCTCGGCAAAGCGCAGAGCCGGTGCCGGGAGTCTTTGCGCAGAAGGCGCGCTGCAGAGAGCAGCGCAAGCGGCACAATAGTCTTCCCGGCTGAGCCGACAGTCTTCCCGGCTGAGCCGATAGTCTTCCCGGCTGGAGCCGATAGTCTTCCCGGCTGGAGCCGATAGTCTTCCCGGCTGGAGCCGATAGTCTTCCCGGCGGGAGCCGATAGTCTTCGCGGCTGGAGCCGATAGTCTTCGCGGCTGAGCCGATAGTCTTCCCGGCTGGAGCCGATAGTCATCCCGGCTGGAGCCGATAGTCTTCCCGGCTGAGCCGATAGTCTTCCCGGCTGAGCCGATAGTCTTCCCGGCTGGAGCCCATAGTCTTCCCGTCTGGAGCCGATAGTCTTCTCGGCTGGAGCCGATAGTCTTCCCGGCTGAGCCGATAGTCTTCCCGGCTGGAGCCGATAGTCTTCCCGGCTGGAGCCGATAGTCTTCCCCGTTGAGACGATAGTCTTCCCAGCTGGCGAAATAGTCTTCCCTGCCGGCACAATGCTTTTCGCACGGAGAACCCACGTTTTCTCCCCCGGGAGAAGGAGAGAGCGGCAGCTTCCCGAAAGGAGAACAACAAAGCTGCACAACACCTGGATTGTGTGCGCAGCTTGCAAACTGCTAGAAAACAGCACCTTAGCACTCTCCTGCTTTTTCTATTCACAGTAAGATTGGAATTGAAGTCGTTTGGGACAACTTTCTTTTGCTTCTGAAAAAACACCCTGCAGACCTGCTACAAAACTTCTAGAACACGCTGGGAGATGTTTCCTGCCCTGGCACAGTTTCTCCTTGCGAGACATAGTGAAAGAGCTTTTTGCTAGGATGTAGGCAGCAAGAGAGGCTAGAGAAGAGATAGGGAGCTCGGCAAAGCGCAGAGCCGGTGCCGGGAGTCTTTGCGCAGAAGGCGCGCTGCAGAGAGCAGCGCAAGCGGCACAGTAGTCTTCCCGGCTGCGCCGATAGTCTTCCTGGCTGGAGCCGATAGTCTTCCCGGCTGGAGCCGATAGTCTTCCCGGCTGGAGCCGATAGTCTTCCCGGCTGAGCCGATAGTCTTCCCGGCTGGAGCCGATAGTCTTCCCGGCTGGAGCCGATAGTCTTCCCGGCTGGAGCCGATAGTCTTATCCGTTGAGACCATAGTCTTCCCGGCTGGCGAAATAGACTTCCCTGCCGGCACAATGCTTTTCGCACGGAGAAGCCACGTTTTCTCCCCCGGGAGAAGGAGAGAGCGGCAGCTTCCCGAAAGGAGAACAACAAAGCTGCACAACACCTGGATTGTGTGCGCAGCTTGCAAACTGCTAGAAAACAGCACCTTAGCACTCTCCTGCTTTTTCTATTCACAGTAAGATTGGAATTGAAGTCGTTTGGGACAACTTTCTTTTGCTTCTGAAAAAACACCCTGCAGACCTGCTACAAAACTTCTAGAACACGCTGGGAGATGTTTCCTGCCCTGGCACAGTTTCTCCTTGCGAGACATAGTGAAAGAGCTTTTTGCTAGGATGTAGGCAGCAAGAGAGGCTAGACAAGAGATAGGGAGCTCGGCAAAGCGCAGAGCCGGTGCCGGGAGTCTTTGCGCAGAAGGCGCGCTGCAGAGAGCAGCGCAAGCGGCACAATAGTCTTCCCGGCTGAGCCGATAGTCTTCCCGGCTGCAGCCGATAGTCTTCCCGGCTGCAGCCGATAGTCTTCTCGGCTGGAGCCGATAGTCTTCCCGGCTGGAGCCGATAGTCTTCCCGGCTGGAGCCGATAGTCTTCCCCGCTGGAGCCGATAGTCTTCCCCGCTGGAGCCGATAGTCTTCCCGGCTGGAGCCGATAGTCTTCCCGGCTGAGCCGATAGTCTTTTCGGCTGGAGCCGATAGTCTTCCCGGCTGGGACCAAAGTCTTCCACGAGGCAGCCTTTAACTCCCGGCCACAGGGCCCCAACACAAATCTAGACCCTTTTCCTCGGCAAACAAAACTCACCTGTCCTGGTCCCTCATGGCAGATTGCAGGAGCCACTTGGCACTATCAAACCAGCCCGACTTGGCATTCCTGCCAGCTTGGCTCTGGGAACCATCCTGCACAGTGCGGAATTTCAGGAGCCAGCCTGCCAGTCCCGGCCACCGACCCCCGAACAAGAACCTCAGCCTTTTCCATGGCAAACAAAACTCACCTGTCCTGGTCCTTAATGGCAGATTGCAGGAGCCACATGGCACTATCAAACCAGCCCAACCTTGCACTGCTGCCAGCTTGGCTCTGGGAACTATCCTGCACGGTGCGGAATTTCAGGAGCCAGCCGGCCCATCCCAGCCACAGACCCCCAATACAAACCTCGGCCCATAACCCGGGTAAACAAAACTCACCTGTCCTGGCCCTTAATGGCAGATTGCAGGAGCCACTTGGCACTATCAAACCAGCCCAACCTTGCACTGCTGCCAGCTTGGCTCTGGGAACCATCCTGCACGGTGCGGAATTTCAGGAGCCAGCCAGCCCATCCCAGCCACAGACCCCCAAAACAAACCTCAGCCCTTTACCCTTGGAAACAAAACTCACCTGTCCTGGTCCTTAATGGCAGATTTCAGGAGCCACTTGGCACTAAGAAAGAAGCCATAGTTGGCAGTGCTGCCTGCTTGGGTCTGGGAACCATCCTGCACGGTGTGGAATTTCAGGAGCCAGACGGCCACTCCCGGCCACAGGCCCCCCAAAACAAACATCGGCACTTTTCCCTTTCAAAGAAAATTCACCTGTCCTGGTCCTTAATGGCAGATTGCAGGAGCCACTTGGCACTATCAAACCAGCCCAACTTGGCACTGCTGCCAGGTTGGCTCTGGGACCATCCTGCACGGTGCAGAATTTCAGGAGCCAGCCTGCCACTCCCGGCAACAGGCCCCCAAAACAAACCTCGGCCCTTTTCCCTGGACAACAAATCTCACCTGTACTGGCCCTTAATGGCAGATTGCAGGAGCCAATTGGCAGTATCAAACCAGCCCAACTTGGTACTGCTGCCAGCTTAGCTCTGGGAACCATTCCGCACAGTGCGGAATTTAAGGAGCCAGCCCTTCACTCCCGGCCACAGGCCCCCATTACAAATCTCAGGTCTTTCCCTGGCAAACAAAACTCACCTGTCCTGGTCCTTAATGGCAGATTGCAGGAGCCACTTGGCACTATCAAACCAGCCCAACTTGGCACTGCTGCCAGCTTGGCTCTGGGAACCATCCTGCACGGTGCGGAATTTCAGGAGCCAGCCTGCCACTCCCGGCCACAGTCCCCCAAAACATATCTCAGGTGTTTTCCTGGCAAACAAAACTCACCTGTCCTGGTCCTTAATGGCAGATTGCAGGAGCCACTTGGCACTATCAAACCAGCCACACTTGGCACTGCTGCCAGCTTGGCTCTGGGAACCATCCTGCACAGTGCGGAATTTCAGGAGCCACCCTGCCACTCCCAGCCACCGGCCCCCGAAGAAGAACCTCGGCCTTTTCCCGGGCAAACAAAACTCACCTGTCCTGGTCCTTAATGCCAGATTGCAGGAGCCACTTGGCACTATCAAACCAGCCCAACTTGGCACTGCTGCCAGCTTGGCTCTGGGAACCATCCTGCACGGTGCGGAATTTAGGAGCCAGCCGGCCACTCCCGGGCACAGTCCCCCAATACAAACCTCGGCCCATTACCCGGGCAAACAAAACTCACCTTTCCTGGCCCTTAATGGCAGATTGCAGGAGCCACTTGGCACTATCAAACCAGCCCAACTTGGCACTGCTGCCAGCTTGGCTCTGGGAACCATTCTGCATAGGGCAGAATTTCAGGAGCAAGCCTGCCACTCCCGGCCACAGGGCCCCCAATACTTTTCTCAGGTCTTTCCCTGGCAAACAAAACTCACCTGTCCTGGTCCTGAATGGCAGAATGCAGGAGCCACTTGGCACTATCAAACCAGCCTGACTTGGCACTGCTGCCAGCTTGGTTCTGGGAACCACCCTGCACGGTGCGGAATTTCAGGAGCCAGCCGGCCACTCCCGGCCACAGGCCCCCCAACAAAAACGACAGCCCTTTTCCCTGGCAAACAAAACTCACCTCTCCTCGTCTTTAACGGCAGATTGCAGGAGCCACTTGGCACTATCAAACCAGCCCAAGGTGGCACTGCTGCCAGCTTGGGTCTAGGAACCACCCTGAGCAGTGCGGAATTTCAGGAGCCAGCCCTTCCCTCCCGGCACAGGCCCCTAATACAAACATCGGCCCTTTACCCTGGCAAACAAAACTCACCTGTCCTGGCCCTTAATGGTAGATTGCAGGAGCCACTTAGCACTATCAAACCAGCCCAACTTGGCACTGCTGCCAGCTTGGTTCTGGGAGCCATCCTGCACGGTGCGGAATTTCAGGAGCCAGCCGGCCACTCCCGGCCACAGGTCTCCCAACAAAAACCTCGTCCCTTTTCCCTGGCAAACAAAGCTCACCTGTCCTGGCCCTTAATGGCAGATTGCAGGAGCCACTTGGCACTATCAAACCAGCCCAACTTGGCACTGCTGCCAGCTTGGCTCTGGGAACCATCCTGCACGGTGCGGAATTTCATGAGCCAGCCTGCCACTCTCGGCCACAGGCCCCCCAAAATAAATCTCAGGTCTTTCCCGGGCAAACAAAACTCACCTGTCCTGGTCCTTAATGGCAGATTGCAGGAGCCACTTGGCACTATCAAACCAGCCCGACGTGGCACTGCTTCCACCTTGGCTCTGGGAACCATCCTGCACGGTGCAGAATTTCAGGAGCCAGCCGGCACCCCCCGGCCACAGGCCCCCAATACAAACCTTGGCCCTTTGCCCGGGCAAACAAAACTCACCTCTCCTGGCCCTTAATGGCAGATTGCAGGAGCCACTTGGCACTATCAAACTAGCCTGACTTGGCACTGTTGCTATCTTGGGTCTAGGAACCATCCTGCACTGTACAGAATTTCAGGAGCGAGACGGTCACTCCTGCCTAGAGGCCCCCCAAAACAAATCTCAGGTCTTTCCCTGGCAAAAAAACTCACCTGTCCTGGTCCTTATTGGCAGATTGCAAGAGCCACTTGGCACTATCAAACAAGCCCAACTTGGCACTGGTGCCAGCTTGGCTCTGGGAACCATCCTGCGTGGTGCGGAATTTCTGGAGCCAGCCGGCCACTCCCGGCCACAGGCCCCCAATACAAACCTCGGCCCTTTACCTGGGCAAACAAAACTCACCTGTCCTGGTCTTTAATGCCAGATTACAGGAGCCACTTGGCACTATCAAACCAGCCCAAGGTGGCACTGCTGCCAGCTTGGGTCTAGGAACCACCATGCACAGTGCAGAATTTCAGGAGCCAGCCCTTCCCTCCCGGCACAGGCCCCTAATACAAACATCGGCCCTTTACCCTGGCAAACAAAACTCACCTGTCCTGGCCCTTAATGGTAGATTGCAGGAGCCACTTGGCACTATCAAACCAGCCACACTTGGCACTGCTGCCAGCTTGGCTCTGGGAACCATCCTGCACGGTGCGGAATTTCAGGAGCCAGCCTGCCACTCCCGGCCACAGGCCCCCGAAGAAGAACCTCGGCCTTTTCCCTGGCAAACAAAACTCACCTGTCCTGGCCCTTAATGCCAGATTGCAGGAGCCACTTGGCACTATCAAACCAGCCCGACTTGGCACTGCTGCCAGCTTGGCTCTGGGAACCATCCTGCACGGTGCGGAATGTAGGAGCCAGCCGGCCACTCCCGGGCACAGTCCCCCAATACAAACCTCGGCCCATTACCCTGGCAAACAAAACTCACCTGTCCTGGCCCTTAATGGCAGATTGCAGGAGCCACTTGGCACTATCAAACCAGCCCAACTTGGCACTGCTGCCAGCTTGGTTCTGGGAGCCATCCTGCACGGTGCGGAATTTCAGGAGCCAGCCAGCCACTCCAGGCCACAGGTCTCCCAACAAAAACCTCGTCCCTTTTCCCTGGCAAACAAAACTCACCTGTCCTCGTCTTTAACGGCAGATTGCAGGAGCCACTTGGCACTATCAAACCAGCCCAACTTGGCACTGCTGCCAGCTTGGCTCTGGAAACCATCCTGCACCGTGCGGAATTTCAGCAGCCAGCCTGCCACTCCCCGGCCACAGGCCCCCCAAAACAAACATCGGCACTTTTCCCTTTCAAAGAAAATTCACCTGTCCTGGTCCTTAATGGCAGATTGCAGGAGCCACTTGGCACTATCAAACCAGCCCAACTTGGCACTGCTGCCAGGTTGGCTCTGGGACCATCCTGCACGGTGCAGAATTTCAGGAGCCAGCCTGCCACTCCCGGCAACAGGCCCCCAAAACAAACCTCGGCCCTTTTCCCTGGACAACAAATCTCACCTGTACTGGCCCTTAATGGCAGATTGCAGGAGCCAATTGGCAGTATCAAACCAGCCCAACTTGGTACTGCTGCCAGCTTAGCTCTGGGAACCATTCCGCACAGTGCGGAATTTAAGGAGCCAGCCCTTCACTCCCGGCCACAGGCCCCCATTACAAATCTCAGGTCTTTCCCTGGCAAACAAAACTCACCTGTCCTGGTCCTTAATGGCAGATTGCAGGAGCCACTTGGCACTATCAAACCAGCCCAACTTGGCACTGCTGCCAGCTTGGCTCTGGGAACCATCCTGCACGGTGCGGAATTTCAGGAGCCAGCCGGCCACTCCCGGCCACAGTCCCCCAAAACATATCTCAGGTGTTTTCCTGGCAAACAAAACTCACCTGTCGTGGTCCTTAATGGCAGATTGCAGGAGCCACTTGGCACTATCAAACCAGCCACACTTGGCACTGCTGCCAGCTTGGCTCTGGGAACCATCCTGCACAGTGCGGAATTTCAGGAGCTACCCTGCCACTCCCAGCCACCGGCCCCCGAAGAAGAACCTCGGCCTTTTCCCTGGCAAACAAAACTCACCTGTCCTGGTCCTTAATGCCAGATTGCAGGAGCCACTTGGCACTATCAAACCAGCCCAACTTGGCACTGCTGCCAGCTTGGCTCTGGGAACCATCTTGCACGGTGCGGAATTTAGGAGCCAGCCGGCCACTCCCGGGCACAGTCCCCCCAATACAAACCTCGGCCCATTACCCGGGCAAACAAAACTCACCTTTCCTGGCCCTTAATGGCAGATTGCAGGAGCCACTTGGCACTATCAAACCAGCCCAACTTGGCACTGCTGCCAGCTTGGGCCTGGAAAACATCCTGCACGGTGCGGAATTTCATGAGCCAGCCTGCCACTCTCGGCCACAGGCCACCCAAAATAAATCTCAGGTCTTTCCCGGGCAAACAAAACTCACCTGTCCTGGTCCTTAATGGCAGATTGCAGGAGCCACTTGGCACTATCAAACCAGCCCGACGTGGCACTGCTTCCACCTTGGCTCTGGGAACCATCCTGCACGGTGCAGAATTTCAGGAGCCAGCCGGCACTCCCGGCCACAGGCCCCCAATACAAACCTTGGCCCTTTGCCCGGGCAAACAAAACTCACCTCTCCTGGCCCTTAATGGCAGATTGCAGGAGCCACTTGGCACTAAGAAAGAAGCCATAGTTGGCAGTGCTGCCTGCTTGGGTCTGGGAACCATCCTGCACAGTGCGGAATTTCAGGAGCAAGCCGGCCACTCCCGGCCACAGGCCCCCCTATACAAATCTCAGGTCGTTTCCCTGGCAAACAAAACTCACCTGTCCTGGTCCTTAATGGCAGATTGCAGGAGCCACTTGGCACTATCAAACCAGCCCAAGTTGGCACTGCTGCCAGCTTGGCTGTGGGAACCATCCTGCACGGTGCGGAATTTCAGGAGCCAGCCTGCCACCTGGCCACGGGCACCCCAGCACAAACCTCGGCCGCTTTCCTGGGCAAACAAAACTCACCTGTCCTGGTCCGTAATGGCAGATTGCAGGAGCCACTTGGCACTAAGAAAGAAGCCATAGTTGGCAGTGCTGCCTGCTTGGGTCTGGGAACCATCCTGCACGGTGTGGTGTTTCAGGAGACAGCCGGCCACTCCCGGCCACAGGCCCCCAACACGAGCCTGGGCCCTTTACCCTGGCAAACAAAACTCACCTGTCCTGGTCCTTAATGCCAGATTGCAGGAGCCACTTGGCACTATCAAACCAGCCCAACTTGGCACTGCTGCCAGCTTGGCTCTGGGAACCATCCTGCACAGTGCGGAATTTCAGGAGCCACCCTGCCAATCCCAGCCCCCGGCCCCCGAAGAAGAACCTCGGCCTTTTCCCTGGCAAACAAAACTCACCTGTCCTGGTCCTTAATGCCAGATTGCAGGAGCCACTTGGCACTATCAAACCAGCCTGACTTGGCACTGCTGCCAGCTTGGCTCTGGGAACCATCCTGCACGGTGCGGAATTTAGGAGCCAGCCGGCCACTCCCGGGCACAGTCCCCCAATACAAACCTCGGCCCATTACCCGGGCAAACAAAACTCACCTGTCCTGGCCCTTAATGGCAGATTGCAGGAGCCACTTGGCACTATCAAACCAGCCCGACGTGGCACTGCTTCCACCTTGGCTCTGGGAACCATCCTGCACGGTGCAGAATTTCAGGAGCCAGCCGGCACTCCCGGCCACAGGCCCCCAATACAAACCTTGGCCCTTTGCCCGGGCAAACAAAACTCACCTCTCCTGGCCCTTAATGGCAGATTGCAGGAGCCACTTGGCACGATCAAACCAGCCTGACTTGGCACTGCTGCCTCCTTGGCTCTGGGAACCATCCTGCACAGTGCGGAATTTCAGGAGCCAGCCCTTCCCTCCCGGCCACAGGCCTCCCTATACAAATCTCAGGTCGTTTCCCTGGCAAACAAAACTCACCTGTCCTGGTCCTTAATGGCAGATTGCAGGAGCCACTTTGCACTATCAAACCAGCCCAACTTGGCACTGCTGCCAGCTTGGCTCTGGGAACCATCCTGCACGGTGCAGAATTTCAGGAGCCAGCCTGCCACCTGGCCACGGGCACCCCAGCACAAACCTCGGCCGTTTTCCTGGGCAAACAAAACTCACCTGTCCTGGTCCTTAATGGCAGATTGCAGGAGCCACTTGGCACTAAGAAAGAAGCCATAGTTGGCAGTGCTGCCTGCTTGGGTCTGGGAACCATCCTGCACGGTGTGGAATTTCAGGAGCCAGACGGCCACTCCCGGCCACAGGCCCCCCAAATTCAAATCTCAGGTCTTTCCCTGGCAAACAAAACTCACCTGTCCTGGTCCTGAATGGCAGAATGCAGGAGCCACTTGGCACTATCAAACCAGCCTGACTTGGCACTGCTGCCAGCTTGGTTCTGGGAACCACCCTGCACGGTGCGGAATTTCAGGAGCCAGCCGGCCACTCCCGGCCACAGGCCCCCCAACAAAAACGACAGCCCTTTTCCCTGGCAAACAAAACTCACCTCTCCTCGTCTTTAACGGCAGATTGCAGGAGCCACTTGGCACTATCAAACCAGCCCAAGGTGGCACTGCTGCCAGCTTGGGTCTAGGAACCACCCTGAGCAGTGCGGAATTTCAGGAGCCAGCCCTTCCCTCCCGGCACAGGCCCCTAATACAAACATCGGCCCTTTACCCTGGCAAACAAAACTCACCTGTCCTGGCCCTTAATGGTAGATTGCAGGAGCCACTTAGCACTATCAAACCAGCCCAACTTGGCACTGCTGCCAGCTTGGTTCTGGGAGCCATCCTGCACGGTGCGGAATTTCAGGAGCCAGCCGGCCACTCCCGGCCACAGGTCTCCCAACAAAAACCTCGTCCCTTTTCCCTGGCAAACAAAGCTCACCTGTCCTGGCCCTTAATGGCAGATTGCAGGAGCCACTTGGCACTATCAAACCAGCCCAACTTGGCACTGCTGCCAGCTTGGCTCTGGGAACCATCCTGCACGGTGCGGAATTTCATGAGCCAGCCTGCCACTCTCGGCCACAGGCCCCCCAAAATAAATCTCAGGTCTTTCCCGGGCAAACAAAACTCACCTGTCCTGGTCCTTAATGGCAGATTGCAGGAGCCACTTGGCACTATCAAACCAGCCCGACGTGGCACTGCTTCCACCTTGGCTCTGGGAACCATCCTGCACGGTGCAGAATTTCAGGAGCCAGCCGGCACTCCCGGCCACAGGCCCCCAATACAAACTTTGGCCCTTTGCCCGGGCAAACAAAACTCACCTCTCCTGGCCCTTAATGGCAGATTGCAGGAGCCACTTGGCACGATCAAACCAGCCTGACTTGGCACTGCTGGTAGCTTGGCTCTGGGAACCATCCTGCACAGTGCGGAATTTCAGGAGCCAGCCATTCACTCCCGGCCACAGGCCCCCCTATACAAATCTCAGGTCGTTTCCCTGGCAAACAAAACTCACCTGTCCTGGTCCTTAATGGCAGATTGCAGGAGCCACTTTGCACTATCAAACCAGCCCAAGTTGGCACTGCTGCCAGCTTGGCTCTGGGAACCATCCTGCACGGTGCGGAATTTCAGGAGCCAGCCTGCCACCTGGCCACGGGCACCCCAGCACAAACCTCGGCCGCTTTCCTGGGCAAACAAAACTCACCTGTCCTGGTCCTTAATGGCAGATTGCAGGAGCCACTTGGCACTAAGAAAGAAGCCATAGTTGGCAGTGCTGCCTGCTTGGGTCTGGGAACCATCCTGCACGGTGCGGAATTTCAGGAGCCAGCCGGCCACTCCCGGCCACAGGCCCCCAACACGAGCCTGGGCCCTTTACCCTGGCAAACAAAACTCACCTGTCCTGGTCCTTAATGCCAGATTGCAGGAGCCACTTGGCACTATCAAACTAGCCTGACTTGGCACTGTTGCTATCTTGGGTCTAGGAACCATCCTGCACTGTACAGAATTTCAGGAGCGAGACGGTCACTCCTGCCTAGAGGCCCCCCAAAACAAATCTCAGGTCTTTCCCTGGCAAAAAAACTCACCTGTCCTGGTCCTTATTGGCAGATTGCAGGAGCCACTTGGCACTATCAAACAAGCCCAACTTGGCACTGGTGCCAGCTTGGCTCTGGGAACCATCCTGCGTGGTGCGGAATTTCTGGAGCCAGCCGGCCACTCCCGGCCACAGGCCCCCAATACAAACCTCGGCCCTTTACCTGGGCAAACAAAACTCACCTGTCCTGGTCTTTAATGCCAGATTACAGGAGCCACTTGGCACTATCAAACCAGCCCAAGGTGGCACTGCTGCCAGCTTGGGTCTAGGAACCACCATGCACAGTGCAGAATTTCAGGAGCCAGCCCTTCCCTCCCGGCACAGGCCCCTAATACAAACATCGGCCCTTTACCCTGGCAAACAAAACTCACCTGTCCTGGCCCTTAATGGTAGATTGCAGGAGCCACTTGGCACTATCAAACCAGCCACACTTGGCACTGCTGCCAGCTTGGCTCTGGGAACCATCCTGCACGGTGCGGAATTTCAGGAGCCAGCCTGCCACTCCCGGCCACAGGCCCCCAAAACAAACCTCGGCCCTTTTCCCTGGACAACAAATCTCACTTGTACTGGCCCTTAATGGCAGATTGCAGGAGCCAATTGGCAGTATCAAACCAGCCCAACTTGGCACTGCTGCCAGCTTAGCTCTGGGAACCATTCCGCACAGTGCGGAATTTAAGGAGCCAGCCCTTCACTCCCGGCCACAGGCCCCCATTACAAATCTCAGGTCTTTCCCTGGCAAACAAAACTCACCTGTCCTGGTCCTTAATGGCAGATTGCAGGAGCCACTTTGCACTATCAAACCAGCCCAAGTTGGCACTGCTGCCAGCTTGGCTGTGGGAACCATCCTGCACGGTGCGGAATTTCAGGAGCCAGCCTGCCACCTGGCCACGGGCACCCCAGCACAAACCTCGGCCGCTTTCCTGGGCAAACAAAACTCACCTGTCCTGGTCCGTAATGGCAGATTGCAGGAGCCACTTGGCACTAAGAAAGAAGCCATAGTTGGCAGTGCTGCCTGCTTGGGTCTGGGAACCATCCTGCACGGTGCGGAATTTCAGGAGCCAGCCGGCCACTCCCAGCCACAGGCCCCCAACACGAGCCTGGGCCCTTTACCCTGGCAAACAAAACTCACCTGTCCTGGTCCTTAATGCCAGATTGCAGGAGCCACTTGGCACTATCAAACCAGCCCAACTTGGCACTGCTGCCAGCTTGGCTCTGGGAACCATCCTGCACAGTGCGGAATTTCAGGAGCCACCCTGCCAATCCCAGCCCCCGGCCCCCGAAGAAGAACCTCGGCCTTTTCCCTGGCAAACAAAACTCACCTGTCCTGGTCCTTAATGCCAGATTGCAGGAGCCACTTGGCACTATCAAACCAGCCCAACTTGGCACTGCTGCCAGCTTGGCTCTGGGAACCATCCTGCACGGTGCGGAATTTAGGAGCCAGCCGGCCACTCCCGGGCACAGTCCCCCAATACAAACCTCGGCCCATTACCCGGGCAAACAAAACTCACCTGTCCTGGCCCTTAATGGCAGATTGCAGGAGCCACTTGGCACTATCAAACCAGCCCGACGTGGCACTGCTTCCACCTTGGCTCTGGGAACCATCCTGCACGGTGCAGAATTTCAGGAGCCAGCCGGCACTCCCGGCCACAGGCCCCCAATACAAACCTTGGCCCTTTGCCCGGGCAAACAAAACTCACCTCTCCTGGCCCTTAATGGCAGATTGCAGGAGCCACTTGGCACGATCAAACCAGCCTGACTTGGCACTGCTGCCTGCTTGGCTCTGGGAACCATCCTGCACAGTGCGGAATTTCAGGAGCCAGCCCTTCCCTCCCGGCCACAGGCCTCCCTATACAAATCTCAGGTCGTTTCCCTGGCAAACAAAACTCACCTGTCCTGGTCCTTAATGGCAGATTGCAGGAGCCACTTTGCACTATCAAACCAGCCCAACTTGGCACTGCTGCCAGCTTGGCTCTGGGAACCATCCTGCACGGTGCAGAATTTCAGGAGCCAGCCTGCCACCTGGCCACGGGCACCCCAGCACAAACCTCGGCCGTTTTCCTGGGCAAACAAAACTCACCTGTCCTGGTCCTTAATGGCAGATTGCAGGAGCCACTTGGCACTAAGAAAGAAGCCATAGTTGGCAGTGCTGCCTGCTTGGGTCTGGGAACCATCCTGCACGGTGTGGAATTTCAGGAGCCAGACGGCCACTCCCGGCCACAGGCCCCCCAAATTCAAATCTCAGGTCTTTCCCTGGCAAACAAAACTCACCTGTCCTGGTCCTTAATGGCAGATTGCAGGAGCCACTTGGAACTATCAAACCAGCCTGACTTGGCACTGCTGCCAGCTTGGCTCTGGGAACCATCCTGCACGGTGCGGAATTTCAGGAGCCAGCCGGCCACTCCCGGCCACAGGCCCCCAACACGAGCCTGGGCCCTTTACCCTGGCAAACAAAACTCACCTGTCCTGGTCCTTAATGCCAGATTGCAGGAGCCACTTGGCACTATCAAACCAACCAACTTGGCACTGCTGCCAGCTTGGCTCTGGGAACCATCCTGCATGGTGCGGAATTTCAGGAGCCAGCCGGCCACTCCCGGCCACAGGCCCCCCAACAGGTATCTCAGGTCTTTCCCTGGCAAACAAAACTCACCTGTCCTGGTCCTTAATGCCAGATTACAGGAGCCACTTGGCACTATCAAACAAGCCCAACTTGGCACTGGTGCCAGCTTGGCTCAGGGAACCATCCTGCGTGGTGCGGAATTTCTGGAGCCAGCCTGTAACTCCCGGCCACAGGCCCCCAATACAAACCTCGGCCCTTTACCTGGGCAAACAAAACTCACCTGTCCTGGTCTTTAATGCCAGATTACAGGAGCCACTTGGCACTATCAAACCAGCCCAAGGTGGCACTGCTGCCAGCTTGGGTCTAGGAACCACCCTGCACAGTGCAGAATTTCAGGAGCCAGCCCTTCCCTCCCGGCCACAGGCCCCTAATACAAACATCGGCCCTTTACCCTGGCAAACAAAACTCACCTGTCCTGGCCCTTAATGGTAGATTGCAGGAGCCACTTGGCACTATCAAACCAGCCACACTTGGCACTGCTGCCAGCTTGGCTCTGGGAACCATCCTGCACAGTGCGGAATTTCAGGAGCCAGCCTGCCACTCCCAGCCACCGGCCCCCGAAGAAGAACCTCGGCCTTTTCCCTGGCAAACAAAACTCACCTGTCCTGGTCCTTAATGCCAGATTGCAGGAGCCACTTGGCACTATCAAACCAGCCCAACTTGGCACTGCTGACAGCTTGGTTCTGGGAGCCATCCTGCACGGTGCGGAATTTCAGGAGCCAGCCAGCCACTCCCGGCCACAGGTCTCCCAACAAAAACCTCGTCCCTTTTCCCTGGCAAACAAAGCTCACCTGTCGTGGCCATTAATGGCAGATTGCAGGAGCCACTTGGCACTATCAAACCAGCTTGACGTGGCACTGCTGCCAGCTTGGCTCTGGGAACCATCCTGCGGGTTGCAGAATTTCAGGAGCCAGCTGGCCACTCCCGGCCACAGGCCTCCAATACAAACTTCGGCCCTTTACCCTGGCAAATACAACTCACCTGTCCTGGCCCTAAATGGCAGATTGCGGGAGCCACTTGGCACGATCAAACCAGCCCAACTTGGCACTGCTGCCAGCTTGGCTCTGGGAACCATTCTGCATAGGGCAGAATTTCAGGAGCAAGCCTGCCACTCCCGGCCACAGGGCCCCCAATACTTTTCTCAGGTCTTTCCCTGGCAAACAAAACTCACCTCTCCTGGTCCTGAATGGCAGAATGCAGGAGCCACTTGGCACTATCAAACCAGCCTGACTTGGCACTGCTGCCAGCTTGGTTCTGGGAACCACCCTGCACGTTGCGGAATTTCAGGAGCCAGCCGGCCACTCCCGGCCACAGGCCCCCCAACAAAAACGACAGCCCTTTTCCCTGGCAAACAAAACTCACCTCTCCTCGTCTTTAACGGCAGATTGCAGGAGCCACTTGGCACTATCAAACCAGCCCAAGGTGGCACTGCTGCCAGCTTGGGTCTAGGAACCACCCTGAGCAGTGCGGAATTTCAGGAGCCAGCCCTTCCCTCCCGGCACAGGCCCCTAATACAAACATCGGCCCTTTACCCTGGCAAACAAAACTCACCTGTCCTGGCCCTTAATGGTAGATTGCAGGAGCCACTTGGCACTATCAAACCAGCCCAACTTGGCACTGCTGCCAGCTTGGTTCTGGGAGCCATCCTGCACGGTGCGGAATTTCAGGAGCCAGCCGGCCACTCCCGGCCACAGGTCTCCCAACAAAAACCTCGTCCCTTTTCCCTGGCAAACAAAGCTCACCTGTCCTGGCCCTTAATGGCAGATTGCAGGAGCCACTTGGCACTATCAAACCAGCCCAACTTGGCACTGCTGCCAGCTTGGCTCTGGGAACCATCCTGCACGGTGCGGAATTTCATGAGCCAGCCTGCCACTCTCGGCCACAGGCCCCCCAAAATAAATCTCAGGTCTTTCCCGGGCAAACAAAACTCACCTGTCCTGGTCCTTAATGGCAGATGGAAGGAGCCAATTGGCACTATCAAACCAGCCCAACTTGGCACTGCTGCCAGCTTGGCTCTGGGAACCATCCTGCACGCTGCGGAATTTCAGGAGCCAGCCGGCCTCTCCGGGCCACAGGCCCCCCAAAAATATTCTCCGGTGTTTCTATGGCAAACAAAACTCACCCGTCCTGGTCTTTAATGGCAGATTGCAGGAGCCACTTGGCACTATCAAACCAGCCCGACTTGGCACTGCTGCCAGCTTGGCTCTGGGAACCATCCTGCACGGTGCGGAATTTCAGGAGCCAGCCGGCCACTGCCGGCCACAGGTCTCTAGTACAAACCTCGGCCCTTTTCCCTGGCAAACAAAACTCACCTGTCCTGGTCCTTAATGGCAGATTGCAGGAGCCACTTGGCTCTATCAAACCAGCCTGACTTGGCACTGCTGCCAGCTTGGCCCTGGGAACCATCCTGCACAGTGCGGTGTTTCAGGAGCCAGCCGGCCACTCCCGGCCACAGGAGCCCCAAGTAAAAGACCAGGTCTTTCCCTGGCAAACAAAACTCACCTGTCCTGGTCCTTAATGCCAGATTGCAGGAGCCACTTGGCACTATCCCTCTTGCACAACTTGGCACTGCTGCCAGCTTGGGTCTGGGAACCATCCTGCAAGGTGCGGAATTTCAGGAGCCAGCCTGCCACTCCCGGCCAGTGGCCCCCCAACAAAAGCCTCGGCCCTTTTCCCTGGCAAACAGAACTCACCTCTCCTGGTATTCAATCGCATATTGCAGGAGCCACTTGGCACTATCAAACCAGCCCAACTTGGCACTGCTACCAACTTGGCTCTGGGAAACATCCTGCGCGGTGCGGAATTTCAGGAGCCAGCCTGCCACTCTCGGCCACCGGCTTGCCACCAAAAGCCTAGGCCCTTTACCCTTGGAAACAAAACTCACCTGTCCTGGTCCTTAATGGCAGATTGCAGGAGCCACTTGGCACTATCAAACGAGCCCGACGTGGCACTGGTGCCAGCTTGGGCATGGGAAACATCCTGCACGGTGCGGAATTTCAGGAGCCAGCCGGCCACTCCCGGCCACAGGCCCCCCAAAGCAAATCTCAGGTCTTTCCCTGGCAAACAAAACACACCTGTCCTGGTCCTTAATGGCAGATGGCAGGAGCCACTGGGCACTATCAAACCAGCCCAACTTGGCACTGCTGCCATCTTGGCTGTGGGAACCATCCAGCACGGTGTGGAATTTCAGGAGCCAGCCTGCCACTCCCGGCCACAGGTCCCCAATACAAACCTCGGCCCTTTTCCCTGGCAAACAAAACTCACCTGTCCTGGTCTTTAATGGCAGATGGAAGGAGCCAATTGGCACTATCAAACCAGCCCAACTTGGAACTGCTGCCAGCTTGGCTCTGGGAACCATCCTGCACGGTGCGGAATTTCAGGAGCCAGCCAGCCACTCCCAGCCACAGGACCCTATACAAACCTCGGCCCTTTTCCCTGGCAAACAAAACTCACCTGTCCTGGTCCTTAATGGCAGATTGCAGGAGCCACTTGGCACTATCCCTCTAGCAGAACTTGGCACTGCTGCCAGCTTGGCTCTGGGAACCATCCTGAACGGTACGGAATTTCAGGAGCCAGCCGGGCACCCCCGGCCAAAGGCCCCCAATACAAACCTCAGCCCATTACCCGGGCAAACAAAACTCACCTGTCCTGGTCCTTAATGGCAGATTGCAGGAGCCATTTGGCACTATCAAACCAGCCCGACTCGGCGCTGCTGCCACCTTGGCTCTGGGAACCATCCTGCACGGTGCGGAATGTCAGGAGCCAGCCGGCCAATCCCGGCCACAGATCCCCAATACAAACCTCAGCCCTTTTCACTGGCAAACAAAACTCACCTGTCCTGGTCCTTAATGGCAGATTGCAGGAGCCACTTGGCACTATCAAACCAGCCTGACTTGGCACTGCTGCCAGCTTGGCTCTGGGAACCATCCTGCACGGTGCAGTGTTTCAGGAGCCACCCGGCCACTCCCGGCCACTGGCCCCCCAACAAAACCTCGGCCCTTTTCCCTGGCAAACAAAACTCACCTCTCCTGGTCCATAATGGCAGATTGCAGGAGCCACTTGGCACTATCAAACCAGCCCAACTTGGCATAACTTCTAGCTTGGCTCTGGGAACCATGCTGCACGCTGCGGAATTTCAGGAGCCAGACGGCCACTCCCGGCCACAGGCCCCCCAAGAAAAGCCTCGGCCCTTTTCCCTGGCAAACCAAACTCACCTGTCCTGGTCTTTAATGGCAGATTTCAGGAGGCACTTGGCAGTATCAAACCAGCCCAACTTGGCACTGCTGCCAGCTTGGCTCTGGGAACCATCCTGCACGGTGCGGAATTTCAGGAGCCAGCCTGCCACTCCCGGCCACTGGCCCCCCAAGAGAAATAACACGTCTTTCCCTGGCAAAACAATTCACCTGTCCTGGTCCTTAATGGCAGATTGCAGGAGCCACTTGGCACTATCAAACCAGCCCGACTTGGCACTGCTGCCAGCTTGGCTCTGGGAACCATCCTGCACGGTGCGGAATTTCAGGAGCCAGCCTGCCACTCCGGGCCACTGGCCCCCCAATAAAAAGCTCAGGTCTTTCCCTGGCAAACAAAACTCACCTGTCCTGGTCCTTCATGCCAGATTGCAGGAGCAACTTGGCACTATCCATCCAGCCCAACTTGGCACGGCTGTCAGTGTGGCTCTAGGAACCATCCTGCACGGTGTGGTGTTTCAGGAGACAGTCCCCCACTCCCGGCCACAGGAGGCCCAATAAAAAGACGAGGTCTTCCCCTGGCAAACAAAACTCACCTGTCCTGGTCCTTAATGGCAGATTGCAGGAGCCACTTGGCACTATCAAACCAGCCCCACTTGGCACTGCTGCCAGCTTGGCTCTGGGAACCATCCTGCACGGTGCGGAATTTCAGGTGCCAGCCAGCCACTACCGGCCACACGCCCCCCAACAAAAACCTCGGCCCTTTTCCCTGGCAAACAAAACTCACCTGTCCTGGTCTTTAATGCCAGATGGCAGGAGCCACTTGGCACTATCAAACCAGCCCAACTTGGCACTGCTGCCAGCTTGGCTCTGGGAACCATCCTGCATAGTGCAGAATTTCAGGAGCCAGCCAGCCTCTCCCGGCCACACGCCCCCCAACAAAAATCTGTGGTGTTTCCCTGGCAAACAAAACTCACCTCTCCTGGTCCTAAATGGCAGATTGCAGGAGCAACTGGGCACCATCAAACCAGCCCAACTTGGCACTGCTGCCAGCTTGGCTCTGGAAACCATCCTGCACGGTGCGGAATTTCTGGAGCCGGCCTGCCACTCCCGGCCACACACCCCCCAAAAAAAACCTCGGCCATTTACCCTTGGAAACAAAACTCACCTGTCCTGGTCCTAAATGGCAGATTGCAGGAGCCACTTGGCACTATCAAACCAGCCCAACTTGGCACTGCTGCCAGCTTGGCTCTGGGAACCATCCTGCACGGTGCGGAATTTCAGGAGCCAGCCGGCCACTCCCGGCCACAGGCCCCCAATACAAACCTCGGCCCTTTTCCCTGGCAAACAAAACTCACCTGTCCTGGTCCTTAATGGCAGATTGCAGGAGCCACTTGGCACTATCCAACAGGCCCGACTTGGCACTGCTGCCAGCTTGGGTCTAGGAACCATCCTGCACGGTGCGGAATTTCGGGATCCAACCGGCCACTCCCCGCCAAAGGCCGCCCAAAAGAAATCTCAGGTCTTTCCCTGGCAAACAAAACTCACCTGTCGTGGTCCTTAATGGCAGATTGCAGGAGCCACTTGGCACTATCAAACAAGCCCAAATTGGCGCTTCTGCCATCTTGGCTCTGGGAACCATCCTGCACGGTGCGGAATTTCAGGATCCAGCCGGCCACTCCCGGCCAAAGGCCCCCCAACAAAAACCTCAGACTTTTTCCCTGGCAAACAAAACTCATCTGTCCTGGTCCTTAATGGCAGATTGCAGGAGCCACTTGGCACTATCAAACCAGCCCAACTTGGCACTGCTTCCAGCTTGGCTCTGGGAACCATCCTGCACGGTGCGGAATTTCAGAAGCCAGCCGGCCACTGCCGGCCACAGGCCCCCCGAAAAATCTCAGGTCTTTCCCTGGCAAACAAAACTCACCTGTCCTGGTCCTTAATGGCAGATTGCAGGAGCCACTGGGCACTATCAAACCAGCCCAACTTGGCACTGCTGCCAGTTTGGGTCTAGGAACGATGCTGCACGGTGCGGAATTTCAGGAGCCAGCCCTTCACTCCCGGCCTCATGCCCCTGTGGTGAATGGATATGATTCGTGCTGATAGAATTGAAACAGTTGTCAATATTGTTACAGTAATTAATATGGCCGAATAAATAAAATAGTTAACAGTTGTAATGCCAAGAGAAGGGGGGGGGGGGGGAGGGCCCACACCCCTTCCCAGCAGATGTTCCCAAGGACAGGCTCCACATTCCCTTCCCAGCAGCTGCTCCCAAGGACACCCGGAGCTAAAAATGAACAGTAAGGAAGAACAACATGGTTGGATCCCAGAAACTGCTAATTATAAAGGATTTATTACTTTGATATTAAGATGTACCGATATGATGGTTTTGGCTTGCATTGTACTGGCTGGGTGCGCATGTGTAACCCAAAGGTGAAATAAAGGACACAGAGGAAGACTACGGAATCTTCATCAAGAAGACCCCAAAAGACTTGTGTGACCACTGAGCCAAGTGACAACGCATGCGTGGCAAAGGTGGTGATGAGGGTGGAGATGAAAGTGTGATGAATCGAAAATGGGAGGAGATGACATTAACACATGGCATAAAAGGGGGAATCTTCACTTGGCAAACTTGTACGTGAGGTGGCAAGGGTTCAAAAGCCCTGCACTCGCGTACCCCGCGGTTTATCTTTGCTTATGCGCTATTATTAGAACCAAATTATCCCTTATTTATATATTTTTTTCTATTCAATTAAAATTGCTGCTACTTTAAATATTGTTGGGTTGTTTTTTTTAATGGGATAATTGGGCAAACATAACAATTTTGTTGCCGAAAACCCGGGACCCTCTTATCTCCAGGGAGGTGGATAGCTTCTGGGAAGGAGCTCCCCACCAGACCTTTAAGTGGTCCCAAGGCTAGACCACTCTCCCTTGGGAAAAGAGAGTCTTTATTACAATAACGCATAAGCAAATTAAGTTAGTAAAGCGCGCAGGAGAGGCTCCCATCGCAGTGCCGGCTTAGAGGAGAGAGAGCACCCATATAAAACTGCTTTGTGCACGAAGACCCTCGTGAGAAAAGGAGGCTGTGAGTATCACGAGGTTTTGGGTCGGGGGGCGGCTGTATGCATGTGTGAGTGTGTGTGGAGTGTCTGAGACGGGGGCTGGGCAGTCCTGGACCCCCGAAGTGATTGGGATCTCCCAGTAGTGAAAGAAAATTGAATGAGTGGGGACCCCAGGAGGGTTTGACCCGGGGGGAGGAAGGGGTCTCTGGTCCAGGCACCTGTGAGAAGGTCCTAGGGCAGGAGAGTTGATCCAGTAGGGAAACTGAGAAGGAGAGTGAGTGAATAGGTTCAATTTCCTTGGAGGGGTTGGTAGCAGGCAATTTGGTATGTGATTAGATAGAGAGAGGACAGGGTTAATAGATTGAGAAAGAGAGAGAGATAGGAGTGGAACAAGTAAATTGCAGAAGGAGAGATAGAAGTGGAACAAGTAGATCAAAAAGGCAAAGTGACAGAGTAATAAGCGAGAAAGTTGAACCACGAGGTGAGTGTGGGAAACTAAGATTTCTCCAGGTACCAGGGATCTCTTAGTTTGTTGCCGCCAGAAATGGCTCAGGGAGAAAGTAAGTTCCTTGACCCAGGGGCTGTGGATTGGGTGAAAAATCCGCAGGAGTTTGGAGTATCTGGGAACCATGAGAGGGGGGTTCTCAGGAGGGGAGCATTCCTCGGGACGGCCCACTGGGGATGATGATTCGGTTTTGGGATGAATGGGAATCCCAAAGAGTAAAAAATGAAGAAATTCAGAAGGCAGTGCCTAGGAAACATAATATACGAAAAGTTTTGAGTTTGCATCAGAAAAAAGATGAGTCCCCAGCAGAATGGTTAGAAAGATTAAAAAGAGACTTACAATTATATTCAGGTATAGATACTGATACTGCAGTGGGACAGGTTCTGTTAAAAACTCAGTTTGTGGTGAGATCTTGGGGTGACATCAGGAAGAAGCTGGAAAAATTAGAAGATTGGCAGGACAGGGGACTTCAAGAGTTACTGAGAGAAGCATAAAGAGCATATGTAAAGAGAAATTTAAAAAAAGCCAAAAATAGATGCCAAAATTTTGGTGGCAGCAGTTCAAGAAATGCAGGCAACTCTGAATCCACAAAAATCTGCAGGGAAAAACAAACAGCAGATATCAAGATCTATTTTTAAGAACACAAGACCTGTGCGTTTTTCCCACCACAAGAAAAGACACTTTAAAAATTCTTGCTCTACTTTAAGGGGTGCAGGACCTATCTGTTAGTATTGCCATAAAAAAGGGCACCTGCAAAAGAATTGCAGAAAGAAACAGCAAGATGAGAAAACTTCTCAGGAGAATCAGAGAGGCCAGGAGTTCTGTTTAATGAAGAGGACTGAAACATTACTAGAAGAGCCCTTGATAAAGCTAAAAATAGGTCCTCAGGGCGAAGAAGCTGTATTTTTAGTAGTCGGAATTACAGGAGAAGCTTTTCCCGTTCCTGTAATTAAAAGGGTGCAAATTGAAACAGATGACAAATTTGGAGTAAATGATTTATTGTTGATACCAGAGGCCGAGAATAATTTGTTAGGCAGAGATCTAATAATCGCCTTACATCTACAGATAAAAGCCTGTAAAGGAAAACTTGAAATTTATTCTTTAACTGAAGGAGATAATATGGAAATTAATGATACAGGTTGGCATTTGGGTGATGTGGGAGAAAGCTGGGGGTAAAAGAGTCTGGTCCCCTTGGTCCCTCCTGGTCAGCGCAAGCCTGTGAACTTTATGTATTACTCCGTGCATTATTAATACTAAAAGGACGAGAAGGGACTATTTATACAGGCTCTAAATATGCTTTTAGTGTAATACATACTTTTTAGAAAAATTTGAAAGGAAAGGGGACTTATAAACACTTAAGGGAAAAGGTTAATACGCCGGGAATTGATAGTTAGGAAAACTTGAAGCTTTAATAAGCTCAAAGAAAATAGCAGTGGTACATGTAACAGGACATCAGAGAGGGAGGGATATTAGAGTCAGAGAAATAATTTAGCTGAGAAAGAAGCAAATCATGACCTTACAAAAAATAGAAATTCAGCAAGAGACGCTTTCCGTTCCGCTAGCAGAACTGGCAGCTGTAAAGAAATTAGGAACAACTTTTAAAGAGGGAAAGTGGATTTTTCCTGATAGCAGGATTATGATGCCAAAACCAGTGGCACGTTAGGTTTTAGATAACTTGCATAGACAGACACACTGGAGAACAAGAGCCCTTTGTGATCACTTTTTAGATTTTATGGGTGTATAGAAATATTTGAAATTGAAAAACAAATTACCCAGAGGTGTCTCACCTGTCAAAAAAATAAATAAGAGGTTGTTAAAGAGCCCTCCCTCTGTAAGCAAAACAGCTTACAGGCCATTTGAAAAGATCCAGGGTGATTTTACAGAATTGCCTAAAGTGGGTTGGTAGAAATATTTGTTATTTAGATCAGTTAACTCAGTGAGTTGAAGCATTTCCAGCAGCTCGGGCTACAGCTCAAACAGTGGCTAAAGTATTGTTAGAACAAGTAATTCCAAGAACGTGAAAATATGGTGAGATTTATTGATTTATGTAAACCCTGATTTATTAAGAAGGAACAAGGCATCCCGGAGTGGCCGCCAACCGTAATTCCCTTGAGCTTGGAGGCAGAAGAACGCCGGTGGAAAAGAAAAAAAAAAAAAAAGAAACCACACTTTTTTAATCGGTAGAAACAGCCTAAAAGGATCGAAGATCTCTGGGGTCACCCACCAGCAACATTATTAAGATTGGTTACAGAACTGCAATCCCAGCAACTGAGACTGGTAACACCTGTTGCTAACACGGTCCAGAGACAAACAAAATGTTGGCAGTGTGGCAAAAATGATTTCAGGTGTCATCAATATGTATTGTTTGCACACTTTGTTTTAACTCATGGTGGAGAAATAACTAAGAGGGAAGAGGAGAGACAATTGTTTTGCTCGTTTTGCTATAGTTATGTATTTAGCTGGCTAACTATAGAACGCATAGCTAATGATTTTGTTGGGATACTTTGAGAGTGGGCGATGGGACCCTTCCAGCAGCAATTGGATTAATGGAGAATTTAGATCAATTGGTTCTTGCTATATTGGCTATAATGCAAATAAGAGAATGAGCAATTCATGATATTATAGACCAGTGTCTTATAATCAACAGCTGTTGTGGAAAAGTTTATATACCACATCATAAGAGCATTCTGGGGGCATATTGGCCCCGCGAGTGTGCATTTTAGAAGCGGTGATTTAATAAACCCCCTGTCCTTGAAGCAGAAGGATAACTAGTTAAATCTTATTGTGGTTGGCACATCCCTGAAATTTTGGAAAATATCGGCTTATAGTATTCCGGCCTAACCTTTTCCCTGGTTTTTGTCGTTTTAGTTCTTTCTTTTAACCAGCCAGAACTGGGAAATGGCATTTAAAAAGAGACAAGCAAACTCTGTGGGGCTATGGGTGCCAAAGAATCTAAAAGCACCAGTGACTAGATCCCGGGATATTACCTTTGCTACCAAGAAGACTGGCATCTCGGCCCTTGGCAGCAACCCCAGGGGCCTTGAGAAAAGTAGAAAGGTACATCTCCTAAGGATTATTTTCACTGTGATCATTTTGGTACCCTGGCAGTTGGCAAAAACCAGAAAGCCACACCGGACAGAGTTAAAACAATAAAAAGCAAATAAGACAAAAGCCAAGTCCCAGCAATTTTAACATTTCTAACTATTGCAATTACTGCATGTGGATTATAGACAAATTAGAATCTGTGTTTATGACACACCCATATGTTAGTTTTGTCTGCTACAATTGCAGCAGCTTTATAAATGTTTGTGTTAAAAGAAGAAAAATACATTGGAGAAAAAAAAAATTTTGAAATATAATGGACGAGCTTTTTATCCCCACAGTAATCAGATTTGCCCTCAATATGAAAGATTTTTCTGTTTTGAAAGAGATGATAATAGAGATGATCCAAGTGTAAGCATAAGAGGCCGGGCATTAAAAGAAAAATTAAAAGAGAAAATAAAAGAAGAAAAAGAAACTAAGGAGAATAGAAGAAACAACAGGAGAAAGGAGTCAAAAGAATTGGCTGAATTGTATAAGCAGCTAAAACAGCACTACAAAGATTGGGATTTGCCAGCCTCAAATAAGAACCTGTTTGAGAGACTGATGCAAGAGATTGCTACAGAATTAAGATTATCCGAATGTTAGATTTGTGGAAGTCTAAAAATGGCTGAAAGATGGCTGTGGAAAGGTGAGAGCTTAGCTCCAGAGCAATTTTTAAAGTGGAACCACACCCAAATTTCTGGTACATTGAAGAGACCTGAAGGGAGAAATTTTAAGCCATCAATTAGAATCATTTGCATAACGTGAGAAGGAAAGAAATTTAATAAAGGAGTAGAGCATACTTCTTGCAAATCCACATTAGTGGTTAATATGGATAATTATTCAAAAAGTTCATGACCTGAAACCCTTGTTAGATATTGAGAAGCAGTAAAAGAAATAAATTATGAATAAAATGAACAGATTAATTTATGCTGATACAGAAGTCCTGGAGCTAACCCCTACCAATCCATCCACAACCTGAAGTCTTATTGAAAACAACCGGAGAAAACTGATAAGAATTAGAAAGCCCCAGATGAGATATATTAGATTTGTGGGCAACGGGCGTACAGTGAGTTACCTCAAAGATGAAGAGGAACCTGTACCATAAGAGTAATACAACCCTCCTTCTTTGTTTTACCAAGGTCTAAGAGCAATGTGTTGGGAACTTCACTGTATGAAACCCTGCAGTGAGATAAAAGAGATTTGAATTTCAATTTTCCAACAGCAGGAACAAAAACAAGAATGGGGAGAGGAGAAATGGCCTGCAGAACAGATTATAACATATTATGACCCAGCAAGATGGGCTCAAGATGGGTCATGGGAATATAGGACCCCAATTTACCTGTTGAATTGATTAATAAGGCTCCAAGCAGTAGTGGAAATGGTGTCAAATCATACCTCCGGTGCTTTAAAAATGTTGGCCAGCCAATATACACAAATGTGGGCTTTTGGATACCAAAACAAGATTGCACTAGACTATCTCTTAGCAGAAGAAGGAAGAGTTTATGGGAGATGTAATGAATCTGAGTGTTGTGTAGAAATTGATAATTATGGAAAAGCTATTACAGAACTTGCAGAGGAAATTAAAAAAGGTAGCTCATGTGTCAATACAAAAGTAAAATTCAATCCTAAAAACAAATTGGAGAGATAACCTTTTTGAAAGTGTTTGGTAAAAAATAAGGTTTATGTTTGTTATGTTCAATTCTGAGACTTTTGTTTCTGCCCTGTATGATTCTGTGTTTTATTAGGCTAATTCATTCAATAATTCAAGGGACGCAGATTACAACAATGCCTCTAAATCCAGAATCAGCAAAAAGGGAAACCAACATCTATAATGGTACTACCAGCTAAATCCACCTGTGTTAAAGAACAAAGACCTAGAGAGATTGAAATAGCTCAGAAAGTGCTAACCAAATTTGCAAAAGAGTGTGAAAAACTAGAGGCTGCAGCAGAAATGCTGGAGAAGTTTGAAGCTGAAAGGAGGGAATGAGAAAATCAAAATTTTGAAGAATATAGAACATATCAAGGCAAAGCTTTTAAATACAGCACAAATCAACGATCAAAAAAAAAGAAATGAGGAAGTTGTGGTAAATAGGTATGATTTGTGCTGATAAAATTGAAACATATTGTTGGGTTGTTTTTTTTAATGGGATAATTGGGCAAACATAACATAAGTAACCGGAGTGAGGAATAAAGGCTCTGCATCACTTAGATCATCCTGCTTTCCAGACCCCCCCCCCGCCGCCGCTGCTGCATCACCATGGGAACCGGAAGGCGGGGCGGGGGAAACAGGACTCGAGGGGGTGGCACCCTGAGGGTGAGGGGCGGAACTCTGGGCGGAGGCCGGGTGGAGCAAGGGCAGAGCAGATGGTAATGCCGTGGGAAAAGGGGAGGGGCCAGATGACGCGGGAGGAGGCGTTACGTAATCATGTGGGAGGAAACAATGCAAACGCCGCAGAGAACGAGGGGAAAGGGGCGGGGTTAGGCGCCAGGGCGGGACGGAAGGGATTGTGGGAAGGAGACGTTTCTGCCACGAGGTGGAAGCCATTTTGTGGCGCGGGCATGGTCGCCACGTGGGAGTGGCCATGTTGCGATGACAAAGAGGGAGTGAAACACTCGGCCACACGGTAGCAGCCATTTTGTAGCGTGGGAGCGGCTGCCACGAGGCGGCAACCATCTTATGGCATGTCTAGGGATCGCGCGAGGAAAAGGTTTTTGGCACTAAAGCGACCTGGAACCATTTCGGGCTCAGAAACTGGGAAAACCCCTTGGAAAGAGGGTTAGGAGCAGGTTCCCCGACAGTGTGGCCAGCGCTGTCGGGGCAAGGATACCGAGGGGACTGGGGGAAGCCAGGGAGACGGTAGCAACCCTGCGTCTGCTCTGGACGGGTTGCTCCTGCCCGCCCCCCCCCCCGGTATAGGGAAAGGGGGAACAGGGAAAGAAGGCAGGGACGGAGGACTTCCGCCTGCTCCCTGCTGGAAACGGAAACTTAAAACCTTGAAAAGGGTCCCAAAAGCCGCGGCGGCAACAGCTCACGCCGTGCACGGCATATCCCCTGCCCTAAGATTAACAGCCGCCTAAAGGCAGCCCCCCCCCCCCCCGGCCGGGTCCGTGGGTCCGTCCCAAAGCCACCAGGGGAAAACTCACCAGATCGCCGACTCCAGGGAAAAAAAACAGCAGGAGCAGTCCTCAGTCCAGGAAGGCGTTCCTCTATCTGAGCGCTGCAAGATGGGAGGGCGTCCTCGCTCTCCCGGGAGCACCGCCGGACAAAAAACGACATGCCCACGCGGAGGTGTTGGTGCTGCCAGGAACCGATAATTCCAAAAAATCCCGATTGCCCACGGGACAGTTCAGCGCCGTCAGGCGGCTGCTTCCGAGCCGCGACGCCTTCAAAG
The DNA here is from genome assembly GCA_039654755.1 of Calcarius lapponicus. Taxonomy (NCBI): domain Eukaryota; kingdom Metazoa; phylum Chordata; class Aves; order Passeriformes; family Fringillidae; genus Calcarius; species Calcarius lapponicus. Next base: position 84,707 of record JBBFKN010000135.1, on the reverse strand, counting down.
CCGCCTGGCACCGGCGATGTCTTCAAAGCAGCGTCACGTTCAGCGCCGAAGGTGAAGGGCTTGGGCGGAGCCGCCCCTCGGTGGCGCGCAAACCGCAGTCTCGCTTCCGCGGCCGCTGGAGCTGACAGGTCTGGCTAGCCGCTCTCGGAGTGACTGATGGAGACTACAAATTCCACCACTTATAAAGGGGAAGGAGGTAACGGAAAGGGACACGAGGGACCAATGAACAAAACCCAGGAGCGAGGGACACAACTGAACCAATAGGAAGCTGGCTGGATTTGACTCTGTAGAACAAAGAGGAGCAGCTTCTTCCAGCAGCCTCTCACAGAAGGTGCTCCTTGAGCCCCTCACGAAAACCTGGCCATGCAAATCTAGTATAAGTATGGCAGGGATTTTATTAATTCTTATTATTTCTATTATCTTTTTCTTTTTTTTTTTTTGCCATTAATAGTATAGTTCTTATTATTACTAGTATTTTTAGGTTTTTTGACTCTATGTTAACAGTGGCTAGAGTAGAACTGGAAACAAAGGTTTTTCATTGCTAGTAGAAGTTACAATTTTGGCAGCCTCTTGCCCTGCCCTGTTCTGTGTGGTTGCTGTGTGTGAAGATGCTGCTGCCAGGGCTCCCTACTTCCCTGGTTTGGGAAATTCCATGGCATTGCTCACATGTCAGAGGGCTCCTTCCATTCAAATGGATTGCCTGAACTCTTCTAGTCCTGGTGTTGGAGGCTTATTTTCTATCATTGTTGACTTTGTGCTGAAATACAGAGATTTTCTCTTAGAGAGTGTCCCATGTTAAAACCCATCCAATGTATTTTATGCTGCAATTCTTATCTCTTTTAAATTTTGCTATCTTCTGCATAGTTTTCATTAACCTGTTCCAGTAGTGAGAATCACAGATCAATGTCATTTTGTACAACTTTGAATTTACCCCAAGAGCTGAGAGAAAACTTGCTCCTCCTACTTCAATCCGAGTTTCTTCTATATTCAAACTTTGTTTCTCTACCATCAAGATTCTCCTTTGTTGCTGCTCCAAGCCCCATCCAACCTGACCTTGAATACTTTCAGGGATGGGACACCCACAACTTCTCTGGGCAACCTGTTCCAGTGTTCCAGCACCCCCACACTCAAAAATGCCTTCCTTTCATCTAATATGTGTCAGAAATAATGAATCTAGGCATAGAAACTTGGAGTAAAAATTGGAAATTCTTCTGATTTGGAGCACATTTGATATGAATACTGACTTCCAGATTACTAAAATATGTTGATGGGCATTTGAGCTTGACACTTTTGGAAAAAGTGCATGGAGTTTAAAACTAAAACCAGTAACATTAAAAATTTCTTGCCGTTTTCTTTTTCCTCTGACATTCAAAATTGCATCTGTCAAGTATCTTGTGCTTCATACAAACCTCTCAGACACTCTCAGAAAAAAAGCTTTTCTTTCAGACCTAGTTGCGGTTTACGTAGAACACTAGTACTAGTGAAGGTTTTTCTGGGCATAGGGGGAGCACCTTCTCATTGGATTTGTGTGCAGAATGCATTTGATCCAAACTGGAAGATTGATCCCAGCTATGTTCTATTCGTCATTCTTACTGCATCAGGCCTGAAGATTCTGTGAAAAGTAGCCTGTGGTCCTTGAACATAGCTCATGTGAAACAGATGAGAGCTGATGGAGAAGCTGAGGGAGAGAATAAAGAGCATATGGCCCAGTAGGGACACCAGAAAATACTTCTTCATGTGATCCACAGCCTGAACAATTGTTTAGCACCCTTGAAAGGCTGTGTTTGACAAGCAGGGCTGAAGCAGATCTTCCAAATATCCGGGAGATCAAAATCCATGGAAGCAAATTCCCCTGGCTACTCACCTTGCTGCTGTTAATTCATCCTCCATACCAGCTGATCAGGCCTAACAATGCTGCTGCAGAAGTATTGTGAAAAAGATAGGCATATTTTCACAGATGCAGGGGAAAATCCCCTTGGATGATGATTCCAAGGGATAACTTGATGGAGCAAGTTATGTACCCTTGTCTACTGTGCAATACTTAAGTTGGTGAGTTCACTGTCAGCATCACTTTGGAAAAGAAATGTTTGATCCACAAAAAAATATTTCATATGCCCTGTCTACCTGCTTCATTTCAACCAATGAATAGGCTACGTTCCATCAGCAAAAGGCTTTATGATCCTATGTTTCTTTAAACTGTAATCATTTTTTATTTTTTTTCCTTAATCAGACAGTGTCTATTCATAAGATTCAGATGTCCATGGTAGGGGTGTAATTCAATTCACATGTTAAAAACTATCCTTCTTGTTATCTATTTTTAAATTACCCACATGTAACATCAGTCTGAGAGCTGAAGAAAACCCCTTCATTTGCTGTTTGCCTAGTATCATCTATGTGATAACAAGGCTACTTGAGAAATCACACCCATCCATTGCCATGGAACACTACTAGGAATGCTTTCACAACCTTTTCTTCATCATTAGGGATTTTGGTGAAGTGAATGATTAGAACATAAGCAAGGGCATTTGTTCAAGATGCTCTAGAAAGAGCTGTGCTCCCTTCTCTTCTTTGCTGCCTATGTTAGCACTGAGCTGCAAAAAAAGAAAGATTACTGGAAGAGTGTTACTTTTAGTCTAAATTTCTAAATGATGTTTGGAATACCCTGTTAAATGACAAAGGTGCTCTTTTAAAATAAGGCATCTTAAGGGGAAAAGTCAGCTTTAAAGAGGTTTTGAGACAGTTGCTTCTGGGAAAAAAAAAATGGAGGCATCTAAGGTCTTTAGCCATACCATTTTGAAGACTGATTCAAAACACAGTTTCTTCATCTAGGAAGAACAGAGGACCAGAGATGCAACCCATTTAAAAATGGAGTTCTATTTGTTTCTGGTTGGGATTACCGGACATCATTTCTTGTGAAGTCGAGGGACTGCAGTTAGCTCTCCAATAATTTCCTTCCCTGAAGTTCATCTGCATTTGCTCCTTTGTCCAGAGTCCCCATTTATTAGTGATGGTATACTCCATCTATGCATTAGAATATCCAACTAGAGTGTGTGACTCATACTTGCTAGGTTAAATTGGCTGGAACAGAATGGATGGTTACAGTTGCTTGTATACAATAGTCTTAGTTTGACAAACTTTCTTTTGACAATGTTGAAGCAGCAGTAGCAAATAGGAACTACAGCTTGCAGCAGGGAAAGACACTCTTCTGCTTTCTCAAGTTTCCTGTAGTTAAATAGATGCCAAAAGGCTTTTCGTAGTACTACTACGGTCTTGTAGGAATATTTGATCTAACCCTACCTTTGATAAAATTACTAATGGGTTACTTTTCTACAAGGCAGAACATTTTTCTTTTAATAATATGTTTTTTATAAGTTGGAAACATGAACTTATGCACCAGTCACGTGGAATGTACTCCTACTTTTTAATAAGATTCACAACCTTCTTTAGAAAATATTGACACGGTGTAACTTCAAAAGAAGAATTCTGGGCATCTTCATTCTATTGTAATTTTTTTTCTGCCATGCTGGTATTGTTTTCTATCATTTTTACCATAGAAATATTTTTCCCTGACACCTTGGAAAAGACCAATGTTTACTCAACAGTGCAGCATCAGTATATTGTTTAGAATTCTTTCAACACGTTCCCAAACATATCTGACAGCTAGACAGCAGTGGTTAGCAACAGTGAATGGGAATAACTTCTGAACCGTTTCAGTAGATTTCCCAGGAAGGGCTTGCTTTCGGCCACTGCAAATTTTCCCAGAGATATTGTCTAGTTAAGAGTTGCATCAAAAGAGTATTTTTGCACAAACCTTGGGGCAAGCTCTGTCTCTGATTTACTAGTGAATGCAAAGATGGTGAAAGTGGTGCTTCAAAGCCCTCTGTGTGCTTTCTGTACGAAGAGGGGGGGTGACCCCAGAAATAAGTTTTGATCTTTCTTCAGAACACAAGGCATGTCATCACCTCATTCATTTTCTTCTGGGACTCATAGCATCTAAAGACTAAGAAGCTCTCTTGCTTGCTAAAGTGTGTTCAGCAAAAAAGCCTTGTCTCATCAGCAAATTTGAACACAACTACAATTGAGTCAATTCCAATGCTGGCAGGGCATTACTCTACCCCAGTAGGAACATGCCAGTATTAGAAGACTGTGTAAAAATATTTGTGTACAAAGTAATCGGAGGGAAAAATAGAATTTGGAAGAATTGCACATTGTTCTGGAAAAAGCATCCTGCCACAGTCTTACAGACATAATTTGCTGGTATAATTTTTAATAGTTGGGGTTTTTTAAATTTTGTATAAGATAAAATATTACTGCACCTTTATGTTTCCTTAATAGAAGTACAGCCATTTCTTAATAGAAGTAAGCCATTTGAATATGTACAAATGGCCTTTTCAAATACATATGCTATAGCACACTGTGAAAGTAATTAGTGATAAATAGAAATCTAAAGGTGTAAAAGATTTTGAATAAAGTAAGACTAAGATTATAGAAGAAGAAGAAAACAGCAGTTTTCTTCTGGTGAAAAACAAAATGGAGGACATTGTACCGTGGAGATGTAATATTTCACTTCCTGAAAATCTGAATAGGTTTTCAGGAATAGGTTTGCTAGGAAAATAGTTTGAATAGGTTTTCAGGAAAATAGGTTTGCTATTGTGAATGGTTTTCATTAGGAAGGGAGAGATTCCTTTGGAAAAAAAACCCTTCAAATTGACTTGACATAAATGTTATGACACTTAACTTCACCAGTCGTGAAGAAAAATTCTCATCACTTGATACAGAAATCATGATGATAATGGAGACAAAGATGTCTAAGCTGTGCCATCAGGAACATAAAAAAGCATTAGAATGCAGGTAAGACTGAGCTCCTGAACTAGTGAGAAGAGAATGCAACAAAGACATTTTCCTTTAAGAGTCTTCAGGATGAAGAGCAGATCAAATCTTTTCATGTGAAGTATTTATGAATAGAATGAACCTTCAAAATAACATTGTTTTCAAAAACCTGTTTACAGTATCTCTTAGAATGATACACAGTTCTTATTAATAGAAAAAGAAAAGCACTTTTTTCCAAACTGTTGTGCAGTCTCAAACAATCTACAATAAAAATAGTATTTTTTTCATGCTGGGAATTATGTTAATTACATAAAAGCCTAGTAGCACACTTGGCACTGTAGTCTCTTGAATAGCAGAGCTTTTTATTCATCAAACAAGTTTCACATTGACTATTTTTCACCTTTAAATAATGGCGTCTTTGTACTGATGCAGCATCCATGAAGAATTTCTTGGGTGTTATTTTGTACCTGATCCTAAATGGCAGGTTCTGCATTCTGCCATCTGTCTAGCTTTCCCATTTGATGCAGCTTCTGAGAGGTATTTTCAGAATTGAGGACTACCTGCAAGAATGATGCTAAATGCATGCATTTTTACTCCTTGGTTAATGCAAAACTAGTTTTCTTTTACAGCACAATAAGAACAGGAAAATAATGGATTCACCATTGAATGGTGGATTCAATCCTTATAGTAATACAAAGAGGACTATTATCATCATTAGAAACCAAGCAAGTTGTATTTATTGCACATGCAGTACAATCACTAATGCAAATTACCCTGTAAATTCAAAATGAATCTGTATCATGAGTGGATTGAATATTTCTATTGATATTTTGCTTAAAGCAGAAAATTAATTCTTTTGACAGCCAACTCAAAATTGCAAGCTCATTTTCAACTATGGCTTTTAAACAGCTGAAACAGGTATGTTTATAAAACGATACGGTACAGTACACAATAGCAAATCAGGTCATAGACATTCAAAAGAAAAAAAAGATCAAAGGACAGATTCATTCACATCTGCATGCCCTCAAGAGTGTACAGGTCAAATGTCCCCAGAAAACTAGGCTGGTGGCACAAATTCTCTATGTTGGCAGCAGCAGAAGCAGCTGCTCTCTTTATAGGATACAATCTTGCTTACATCACCGTTCAGAGCAATCTTCTGTACCCCTGCCCAATACACCTTCTTCTCTATTCCTTGGACTTCCCATTTGCATTTCTACAGAGTCCTGTCCTGCAAACTGACTCAAAGTTCAGGTAATAGATTTCCAAGACTTAGAAATGTTGCATTAAGTTTATTTATCTCATATTTCATTCCATCTAAACAAACTGTAACTTTCTGAAGTGAAATATGTTGAGTATGTCACATGTATTTTGCATGTTAGTTCTTCTTCTCATTAAAACTTCTCACAGACTCTTGTGATGCCTTGCTGCAAAAATATATAGCCGCAAAGAGTGGTTGTGGGAAGTTAGAATTGCCAGAAAACCATATAAACAACCTAACAATAGAGCCTTGAATTTCTGAATATAATTGCACCATGTAAAGTCAAAATATAATATTTAAACTATTTTCCTATAATTATGAGTGTGGGCTAAAGAGAAGCCAGATAGAATTTTTTTTTTTAACAGTTCCAGGAAAAACATGGCCTTGATTTGGAAGTATAGCATGAAATATTTTTATACCACGTGAGTTTTCATTACCTAATTATATGATTTGTATAACTGAATTGGAAACCAGGAAAGAAACGAAGAAAAATATTCAAGCTATAAAAGATGTGAGTTTAAAATTTTCTTTGTATTTCTGATTAAAACTATTAGGTAGCTAAATGGTCACCCATTATTTTAAAAAGCATCTGGACATTAAAAATAGATAAATTTCTGCGGGACTTGGATGTCAGCTATTCCTGAAAAGCTTTATTTCACTGCTTCCCAACCCTGAATCAATCCACTTAAACACAGCTGTAATTCAGATGCTCAGTGAAACTGTCCATGTAATGCCTATAGTTGACAAATAATCTGCAGAAAAAGCTAGATCGATTTGAAGATCTTTCTTTGTAAATGGCATTCAAATTATTTGTACAAACACACAGATGGGATTTCTGCTGTCTTCTTCAGGCCACTTCCTCCAGAGAGCTCTCCATCAAATCTCTCTAGTTCTACTTTTCTGGTGATCCAAAGTCAGCACTAGGATGGTCCAACTGCATGGAATTACTGTCTGATAGAGGTGAACCCTGAGGGCCTCTGTGTGCAGCATCATGTGAGCCTACTAATGTCACCCTGTTGGTATAAACTGAGCTAGCTGGACCTTAAGGGACAAGATTGTGCACTGATTTTGTAATAGAAATTAGGTACTAAGAAGGAGGCTGGAGGATTTAAATATTTCTGCCTCCAGCTTAAGCAACACTAAATCTCGGTCTTTATCTGAAAAACTAGGTGAATTAACTCATTCAGCATTCCTATGCCAAAAATGTCAGTAATACAATAAGAACTGTCAAAAGAGTAACAATTCCAATCATTACTTTATAAAAATAATTCATTGGAAGAAGTCGGGAAGAAGGATGAAACATGCCAAATTCCTACCCTGAGAATTATTCTGTTGATTTGCACAGGTTTCTTATTATATACCCATCTAATGCATTTGACATGCATGCTTGTGATGACACAAATCCTTGCAAAACTTACCAGATAAACCATGTTCTCTTCAGACAGCAAAACATTTCTTGATGGTTGTATTTACTAATTACATTTAGACTCAATGTTCTTAAAGGTCTTTTCCAATCAAAGTGATTCCATCATTCTCTAAGTTGCACATCCTCCTTGTTCTGGTTTAGGGCAAATTTGGCAGCAAACCTCAAGAAGGGGTGATTTATTAAAAATATTGATCTAGTACTGATATCCAACTGTGACGGACAAAGACTCTCTAACAGTTTAAAGTTAGAAAGTGTACGTTTATTGCAACACCGGGCAGCATGCGGGATAGCTCCCAAATACACACTGTGATTTACAGGTGATTACAGAGTCCTTTTAAAAGTATTGAATACCCAAAATGCAAATACATATTTGTAATTTTGGTACATCCCATTCCCCACTTCGTATAGTAATTAGTTCAAAAGCGATTAGCATGCATAGTTTGTTCCTCAAAATGAGTCAGTGGTCCCTTTCATGGGGAGGAGTCCAAAAATGAGAAAATAAATGAAGTCTTCCTCGTTCTGAACTTTCTACATTTTCAATGCAAATATGACAAATGAACCCATTGGTAAAACTCCCATTCCCCATCTTTAATTGGTTTCAGAACAGAGGAGGCGTACAATTGTCTTATGTTCCTAAAAGCTATTTATCAGTTTCTATATTCTTCATTATAAACCCAGCTAACCAAACATTATGTTGACAAGCAATCAATTATTAGTTAACTACTAACTCTTAACTTCACCATTATTTTGATAAACTCTAATAAGGCTTGCCTCTAACTGAAACCTCAGCTCCTCTAAAATCCCTAAATTCCTTAAGTTTATGTCTCAGAAGCCCTCCCCCCCCCCCCCCCCCCAGAAAGCCCACCCACACGGCCCCTCCCCTCGATTTGTTTGGGAAAAATTTCCTCTGAGAGAAGTGGAAAAAAACTGTTTATTTAACAGGCAAAGCACTCCCCAGCACAAAATGAACAATACCAGATGACAAAACTCAATCGCCGCTCTGAAGAGACAACAAATTCCGAAAGTCTCTCCTGCGGATGCTCACTCTGTTATCAATCCCTCCAGCACTGGGAAAGGCTGCTGCCCAGAGTAGGCCCCCATAGGCCACAAAGTGCAAGCTCTCAGTGCTCCCCAGGTCCCAGTCCAGAGCAGGTTTGAACAGTTCCAAGAAAAGGAAAAGAAAAAAAGACAGTCCAGGGAAAACTCTGCCTCAGCCAGCTAAACAAACTGAAAAGCAAAGGAAGACTCTGTTCTGCTCTGTCAGTGCCTGGACAACACAGTGCAGCACAGAATGTGGAGCAGTGTTGCTTTTAGAAGAGCGAGTGCAGCCTCTGATAACAAACTCCATGCTTCTTCTTCTCCCCACTTTTGCTCTCAGAACCAGTCTTGAAGGCAGAGAATATAATATCCAGCATTAACAGAACAGATAACTGGGGATACAAGCATCATAAAGTCACCCTAGGACACTGTTCTACTGAGATATGTCACCAGACTATGCTAAGACAAAGTTTTGGAATGGCTAATTAAAATTCTACTATCGCAGTGAAGCTGAGGAGGAAACAGCTCACTACAGTTACCTGGTGGCATGCCAATACTTCCTTTCAATCACAATGGTTTTTGTTTTTAAGTCCGTGCCATCTCAGGCATAATTCAACATCTTTTGGGCAGGAAGGAAGATATGATTCTTCTCATTATACTGATGGGGAAGCTGAAATGCAAAGCAGTTAATTCAAAGTGAAACAGTGATAAAGTCAATAGTAAAACTCACCACAGTTTTGTTTACTACCCTAAGTCCTTACTATCCCAAAATAAAAGAACAGCTGTAAAAGCCTTGTGGCTACTTAATTTTTTCCTATACCTACATGGGAGGGTAAGGGATAAGTGATCCTAAACAATGGTAATCCACAACAAAGCATTCTTGACATCATATTCAGCTTTGCATCGCGAGCTCTTCACCTGATTAAGTTATTCCATTGCAATAGTTTAGGGAGTAGCTTAAAGGGCTGGGTGTTGTTTGGCTTGAAACCATCTTGATCATTCAGGAACACAGTAGCAATGAGAAAGTTCAAAATGAGATAGTGCTACACATTGATTTTCATATATGACAGACATATTTCTACAACACAGAAGGCTAACCTGATGCTTCCCTACAACATGGCTGAAGTGGCATCCTGCTCCCCATAGGTTTTTCTGTTTATTTTTAGTTGCTTTCTTACCAAATTAATGAGCTGAACTAGCTCAAAAAGGAATCAAAAAAGTGCCAGAGCTTTAAAACAAAACAAAATAAAGATGCAAAATGGTGATTTGTAGATGCATTTGAAAATAGAATTTTTGTATTTTTCATAGATACATGGCATTCTCTAGAATGATATTGCTCCAATGGTTTGAGTTTGGTTTATTTTCCCCCCTCAATTCTACATGTTATGCATTCTTTTTGGCCATTTCAGTAAATAGATTTTCTGATACGTGTGAAAGAGGGTGTGAAGTTCCCCTCATATGCCTCACAACCATTCCCAGGACAGACATTGGTACCCTAAAGACTCTGATGGGAATTCTGGCCTGCCGGTGATGGATGAATGCCAAAAATCCTGAGGCCCCTGAGCAGAATTCTGTCCTGCCAAGTGATTGTTCACAGCTGTGTCTATAGTGACTGCTTCTAGCAGGGCCTGCCAAAGGGCAACGTGGCCTATATGCTTGCACCTGCTTCGTGACAATAGGCCAGGAATTTTCCCACCTCTTGGCCAGATGAACTTGCTGAGGCACCTTTGGTAGCCCCCCCATGGAAAATCCTTCATCTGCTCCACTACCACTGTGAGGGACAGAGATTGAAGCCCCCCTACCAAGGACTGAGACCGGAACCCCCGTAATTCTGATGCAGGGGTGCTGGCCTGACTGAAGCAGGATGCCTGCTAAATGTTGCCTACAGATGTGTTCACTGGACCTAGACTGGTTTCCCATAGAAAGCAGTCTTGAAACAGTGGTTCCCACTCACTGCTGATATTGACATATCCTGCTGAGAACATGGACTGTCTGTACCCGTCTTCAATACCTTTTTCCCCGTCAGCAATTTCAATAGACTTCTTCTTCTTGATTGTATCTGTTCCCCTCAGCCATTTCAAGATCTGTTTTCCCCCTCAGCAATGGACTATAATAGATCCTTGAGTTAGCCAGGACTTTGAGATCTTCCCGACGTGACTAGGCAAACTCTATCAGCTGGACTATGAGGACTTAGTCTCTCCACATTTGGTACCTATACGCCTGTCCTGGTTCAGGGCAAATTTTGGAGACAACCCCCAAAGAGTCTCCTCTAGGAAAGCAGATTCATTTGGCGCCTCCCTCAACCGGTCCAGAAGAAAATAGCTCCTTGGAAAGAAGTGGAAAAAAAAACTGTTTATTAAGCAATAAAACCTAAACAGTATTAAACCATAAAACCCCTTGTTGCTCCAAAAGAGATGACAAACTCACACAGTCCCTCCCCCGGGTTGCAGTTCAGCTCATTCAGGCTCTGATCAGTCCCTCCGGCGCTGGAAATGCTGCGGGCCAGGCCCGGCCTAGGGGGCCACAGGTGCCAGCTGCCGGTGCTCCCCTGGGTGTTCAGTCCAGAGCAGGTTTCAAGAGGTCCAAAAAAAAGGGAAAAAAGAAAAAAAACCACAGTCCAGGGAACTTCCTTGCCGCAGCAAGCTAAAACTAACTAAAAGCAAAGGAGAGCCCTGTCCCGCTGTCTGTTCATCCACAGACAACACAGTCCAGGAGCAGGAATGTGGAGGAGTGAGTGCAGTGTCTAAAACAAACTGCATGTTTCTTTTCTCCCCCCTTCACTCTCTGCAACAAATCTTAAAGGTGCAAGACTTATTATCCAGCATTAACAGAACAAGACGACTGGGGATAAAAGCATCATATAGTCAACCAAGGACAACTCCCTCTCTCTTTCTCCCTCTCTTTTCTTTTCTTTTCCTCTCCCTAATTCCTTTCACACATTTGCTGTGGTCATTCTGTAAAGGTGCATTTGTTTTGATATTGCAATCCCCTTTTCATGTTGTCTGTGACATTCCGAGATCAGTTAATGAACCGTCACCACCCCCATCGGTATGAGCAGATCATGACATTAAATTGGCATCACAGACAGGATTCTGATGGACAGAGGGGTCTTCAGGGCTGTTTGTAGTCTGTAACAGAGGAACAACGATTTTTCTTCAGCCACACCTAGCCCCTCATCCTGAAAGGGTTGAATGAAGCTGAAAAGCAAGGAAGGCTCTTCGAGTTTCCCGCACACTGCGCATGCCCAGGTGAAATACACCCCCATACTATATTGAGGGTTCAGTCTTTAGAATTTCCCAAAATATCTCTTAGTGCAAAAGGGGAAACTGTTTTTGTTTATGTGTGAATTTGGACTGTCTGGGAAGGAAGGAACAACTTGAAGGCACTAAGCAGAGCCTCCCAGGCAGATTTTGTCTCTTCACCCAGCCAGGGAAGCAAAGGGGAGCACAGCAAAGGCTGTGAGATTGTCTAACTTCAGTTTGCACCTCCCTGTCGTGGTTTTGGTCCCTTCATAAAATGACTGAAAACTCTAGCGCAAAGGTTAAAGCTGAATTTTCTGTTCTGCTTGCTAAATACAATGCCAAGCCTTCTCCAAGGAGGGAGGTTTGGGCAGAGAACAACTGGTTTAATTTAGAAAATGTCATAGATAGAATTTGTTCTTTACAACATGAAACAGAATATAAACTGGGCAAAAATAAAACTATCCTCTGCTCAGTTTTGGGAGCTTGTCTCACAGCAGCCATGGAAACCCGTTTTAAGTGAAGAAACGAGAAAATAGCAAGAATAGATTCCCTTCAAAACCTACCTGAAATTTTGCAAAAAGAATTAAAGGAAGATAGAAATGAGATCTGTATGTTGTGAGCTGCCCTTAGAGAGGAACTTGCTAAGAATTCACATCATACTATTCCTCTACAGAGGCAGAGGAAAAGGAAACTCCTCACAATAAACAAATCTATCCCCATAAGGAACTTGATGCAGTAAAAAATTGGGGAGAATACTGCTGTCCTTGCTTGAGACCCTTGGTTCAAACAGAATAGAATTATATTAATGATGAGGATTGTTGGAATGTTGGGGGACACAAGACAGATGATGCACTTTGGACCTGGTTAACATATGAGATTTGGTAACAGGATGCCTTGGCATTAACAAATGGAACTTTGAAAATTAGACCTGGACTGCAAGAAGATTAAATCAAACGGGTTTACTGGAAAAAGAAAATCCCATTAAACTATGCAAGCAAGAGATGTTGTTACATGCATAAATTTGTGTATGTAATTTTAACCTAATCATTGTAGTACACATTACTAGTCTCCATGAAATAGTATATAAGCACTTGTATCCCAAAATAAAATTGGATTCTGATCACCGAGTCAGTCACCCTGTCTCTCTCCATCGCCGAAAGAGGATCTTGACCCACATATCACAACTAAACAAATACCATTCAGTGCTACCGAATTAGCTAAGCTGAGAAAAGAATTCAGGCGCCTCCCACAAGAATCAGAGACAGAATATGTCTTCCGCGTGTCCCTCAGTGGTAGAGATCAAATTAAATTAACCGAACAGGAGGCCAGTGGGTAATGGGGACGTGGAGTCTTCTCAACAACAGGAGATGAAGAGATAAGCATGATGCATGGTCCCTGACACAGGGCGCGTCTTTCTGGGCCGGGAGAATCAATCCTTTGGAAAGGGGTGACCCCCTGGCAATCGTTGGCACCACCAACCAGCTCTTAGAAAGTGTCCACAAAGCTGCCTGCCTGAAAATGATTCATGAAAAGAAATTACTTCCTGGTTTTGAATGCCCAATGCAAGTACCTGCCAGAACTAATGACCAGTTGACTTTGTGGGCTTCCAGAAATGCTTAAACCTACAGCAATGACTCTACAGAAAACCATAAAGGCTTTGAATCCTGTAGAAAGACTAGATAGATTCCTCAGGAATTCCCCTGACCAAAGTGGATCTAGAGATCCTGGCTTCACTCCGTACTCTTCCCCCTCACAGCCCTCAGCTTCTCAATCTGATTCACCTGCCAGTAGCCGTAAAGTTTGGACATGGGGTGAAGTTGCAGTACATATGATTAATTATTGTAGACAATATGGACCTATGAAAACCCTGGAGGAGAAATCAGAAAAAAACAAAGGTGTTTGGTTTATTGGGGCTCCTTACAGTGAAAATATAGAGAAAGGAAAACAGATCTCTAACCGCCACTGTTGGTGGTTGTTGGGAATTAAAAAGTGGGTCCCCAAAGAGGTGATGGATGGTTTGCCCCTTGATAAATTGCAGAAAATAATAAATAATTGGCACCAGTGAAAACCAAATCCATCGTCTCAACCCAGTGCACCCCTCCCTTCTCAGGGAACCAAAACTAACGCTCCCCCAGCCTCTCCCACAGAACACAGGCAGTGAACCAAAGCCAACCGGGTTTTTGGGAAACGAATCTCTCCACCGCTTACAGGTGGGCAAAGGGGCAGAGCTTGGGTTTATTTAAGAATGCTCACTAAAAATAAATCAGGAGATATATTAATCCCAGCTATCACAGGCCTCAAAAGTCTACTAGTAACCTTTTTGATTGACATTGGGGCTCAAATCTCTGCACTAGCAAAAAAGAATGCCCAGAGGTGTGGAATTGTTCTAACTAAGAGACAATGTTTTGTTCTTAATGCTCTGGGAACTACAGAATCTATGAATGTTGCCTTAGTCAAACTGACGCTCCCTGGAGATGAGCATCAACTAGTCATCAAAATGGTAATTGGGAACATTCCAAATAATTGATTAGGAATGGATGTCCTCATTGGGAGGCAGTGGGAAGACTCTGAGGGATTTCTGTGGTCTTTTGGCACACTGCCAATTAACATTAGGCTGCTTCAAAATGCACCGTCCCTACCCTATAATAAAACAACTAATGTAAAACAATACCCTCTACCTTCTGGTGCCAGAGAAGGTATCAAAGCGGTTCTACAGGACTTGAGAAACCAAGGGGTAATAATTCACACACATTCTCCTTTTAAGTCACCAGTATGGCCAGTCTGAAAAGCCAATGGAAAGTGGACATTAATAGTAGATTTTCTCAGGCTAATGCCAACACAGACCCTCTTACAGCAGCAGTCCCAAACTTAGCTGAATTAATAACATCAATTCAAGAAAAGACTCACTCAATCATGGCAATGGCAACTATGGATGTCAAAGACATCTTCTTTATGATACATATACAGCCAGAAGATATGGACCATTTTGCCTTCACATAGGAAAGGACAGTAATACAGTTTCACTAGGCTTCCCCAAGGCTACAAACACTCCCCCACTTTGGCCCACCATGCTTTAGCCCAGGAATTAGAAAAAATACCCAAACCTGATCTTATAGCTGATAATCAATACATTGATGACATTCTGGTGGGGGTGGCGGGGTGAAGGATGAAATAGAGGTAGTAGGGAAGCGTCAGCAGAAAATAATTTCTCATCTAGAAACTCTTGATTTGCAGATGCCTGCAGAGAAAATTCAGAAGCCTTCTCAGGAAGTGAAGTTTTTGGGAATTTGGTGGAAAGGAGGTATGACATATATTCCACCCGATACCCTAACCTCTTTAGATCAGATTCAAATGCCTGAACCCAGGAAAGATCTCCAGCCAGCTCTAGGACTATTAGTGTTCTGGAGAAAACACATCCCAGATTTCTCAATAATTGCTAGGCCGCTTTTTGACTTTCTGAGGAAAATAATGAAATGGGATTGGACTCCTTCTCAGAAAGAAGCATTGCAATTAATGATTTTTGAGGCCACAGCTCACCAAGCACTAGGCCCTATCCATCCCACAGATCCCTTTCAGGTGGAATGGGGATTTGCCTCCTCAGGGCTATCAGTACACATTTGGCAGTGGGGTCCTGAGGGTCCAACGGGGCCTCTTGGTTTTTATTCCTGTGATTTCAAAGATGCTGAGAAAAGATACACTGCCTGGGAAAAGGGGTTGTTTGTGGTTAGCTTAGCTCTCCTAGAAGAGGAAAAAATTGCACAACAGCCTATTGTATTAAGAGGCCCTTTCAAAGATATCAAAATTGTCACTAATGGGACCCCCTCCCCCCAACCTGATGGGGTAGCCCAAGGGGCCCCAGTTAGAAAATGGTATGGTCAGATGGAAGCCCACTCTAATACCGTCTCAATAACAGAAGATGCTGCTAAAAATCTAGCAGTCCAAGACACTGAGAGCCTAGTTAGCAGCCAAGATAAATCTGTCTCTGTAATCAAAGCTGTCCTTCCTTTCTCCCCCGAACTAGCAGCAAGTTCTTGGTTCAAAGATGCCCCTGCAAAACGGGAAGGGAAGGTATGGAGATATAGAGCAGCTGCCTTACACATTTCATCTGGTGAAAGAATCATTACCGAAGGGGAAGGCAGTGCTCCAGCTGGGGAACTCATAGCTGTTTGGAGTGTTTTCCAGCATGAGGCGCAGAACATTTCTCTTGTCTGCATTTACACCGACCCTTATGCAGTGTGAAAAGGTTGTACTGAGTGGCTTCCTTTCTGGCAGCAAAATGATTGGAAAGTTCACAGAATTCCAGTGTGGCAAAAGGAAAAGTGGCAAGAAATTTTAGATGTTGCAAGCCAAGGAAATTTTGCTGTTGGTTGAGTAGCTTCTCACCAAACAGATGAAAATCCAGCAGGAGAGTGGAATAATAGAGCTGATGAACTAGCAAGGCTCAGCCCCCTGAAAAAGGAACTAATTACTGAGGACTGGGATTACTATTAGAATAGCTGCATGTAAAAAGATAGCACACAGGTGGGAAAGATTTGTACAAAGAAGCTCATGCTTGTGGTCAGCTGCTTACCAGGGAAATGTGTAAAACATGCGTATCAGCCTGAGAGCGATGTCGCAGGTGACTGGAGAGACACCCTTTAGAAGATGACCCTCTGCATTTAAGAAAGGGTAAAGGCTTATGGGACACGTGGCAGGTAGACTATATCGGCCCCTTTAAGAAGTCAGGAGGTAAACACTTTGTGCTAGTAGGAGTAGAAATTGTATCAAGCTGATGCTTTTAAAAGAGCTACAGGTGATAATACAGTTAAAGCTTTGCAGGGGTGGTTTGGAACTGTCCCAAAGCCACAGGAGATACAATCTGATAACAGGCCCCACTTCACTGCTAGAGGTGTACAGCATTGGGCAAAACGTGAAGGAATTAAGCTGTCTTTCCACACCCCTTACTACCCTCAAGCTAACGGGATCTTAGAAAGGACCAATGGTTTTCTGAAAGGACTTCTGAAGCCAAGGGAGGGAAATTGGGACGTTCGGTTATGGGAAGCTGTTAAAAGAGTGAACAGTAGATGGGAGGTGAATGGATGTCCCAAAATCACTGCCTTTTGCCCAACAGCTCCAAGCATCATTCCCTCACTACGGGGACCTGATGATTCAAAAAACCCAGCACATTACCCTGGACAACCTGTTCTGGTGGACCTCCCTACTGTAGGGGAAGTAGCACTAGTGCTGAAAACCCCTCTGAATAAATATGCATGGGTAGCTTCTGATGCTCTAGGGAAAGAACATTGGATAAATACATGATGGATAATCCTATCATTTTAAGTCTTTTCTGCCCCTCAGTAGAAGGATTTCTGTTGTTTTTACTTTTACAGAAGAACCCTGAGGGACATGAGAATCATCTGAACCATGATAACACTGGTGATACTTTTCTGCATCCTACCACAATTCCATGGACAGGATCCTGCTGAGTGGTCATGGTCTGAAGCTACCCTCCATCACACTAATGTTCTAGGAGTGTATCCCAAAGGCAGCCACCTGAACCTAGAGCCTATAGTGCTGCATGACTCCAAGGTATATCGTCCAAGTGAGTGGGAATGGGATCAGAAGGACTGGACTAGAAGCCTAACTGGAACAATTGGTGAATTGATTGTGGAAGCATGCAGAAAAATGGAAGGATCTTTCTATGAGAAAGCCACCTCCATTACAGTTGCCGGAAATTTTATGGAACCAGGTGGGAAAAATGATCTGGATATCCCTTCAGCGAGACTGTGTCCTACAAACAAGTGGGAGTGTGTGAAACAAATTCCCCTTACTCTGTGTTGCCACCAGGAATATGTTGGTAATTAGGTCCCAAAGTGAACAATGTTGCAAGTACAAAGGATTGTAAAAATGAAGCAATTGATTGCTGGCAGAATTTTACTTTAACTAAACCGACTTATGTGACATGCCGCTGGCAAAATAACTTGACTGACCCGTTAGGTTGAAAAGGCTTAGTTCATAAATTTAAGATAGAGGCTATAACAAAACCCAAACTGAGTACCGTAGTTACATCCCAGTGAATAGGAGGGACTGAGAGCATGAAGCCCACATTGAGTACCATAGTTTCACCCCAAAGGGTAGAAGGGACTCAGAGCACAACGCTAACATTGAGTACAGTAGTTACATCCCAGTGGGAAAAAGGGACTGAGACTACAAAGCCCACATTAAGTACAATAGTAATACCACAATTGGTAGAAGGGACTGAGAGTCCCCTTAGTCAATGTGTAACCGAATGGCCTTGGTCCCAGGCTTTTGTTCACTTCACAGGAAGGGGAAAAACAAAAAACCTGGCAACTTCAAGGGGTAGTGGGAGAAGAAATTAGCCGAATGATTCACGGAGCTACTTATAGTAAAGCAATCTCAATCAGTGTTTTGACAGATCAGACAAATAAGCGTGAACAGGTTTGTACACCCCCAAGCCTACAAGACTGTTGGCACAATTTTACATTAACACAAACTGCAGAAGTAGTTTGTCTTTGGTCCAAAAATACTGAAGGCCTTTCTTTTAAGTTGATAAAAAATGGTGTGACCCAACCTTCTACTACCACCACTCCAGCCCTGCCATTGCTTATGCTTAGCCCGAAAAGTTTTGAAATTGGACCATATATAATCAGGAAAGCTGGTCAACAACACATATTGTTCCATCCAGCATGGTCTCTTAAACAAGTCAAAATGCTGATGATGCAAAACAATGTCTCAGAAATTCAGCCGGCCTGTTTGCCTTTTTTGCAGACTTCCTTTGAGAGTTGGACCACTGGCTGCAAAAATGGAAAGTCCATTTGTTCTTTAAAAATGGACACTAAGAGACATAACAAGGTGTTGTGAGAAAAGATTTGGGAATTCTAAATAATATTGATTCAGAAGTACTAATGGATAAATTGGCTGCCACAAATAGAGATTTGACTGAATTAAAACAACCTCTGCAATCATCCTTATTGGCTTTGGGAATATAGCAGTGCTTGCTATCAAACACATTACCAACTTGGGAAAAGGTAAATGTAAGTGATCACAAATTGGTAACTGATGCACTCAGTGCTACACAAAACAACCTTTCTTTGGTTCTTAGCTGTATCCAGGCATTATTGTCAATGCTGTCAATTGCTGCCTCAATGATAAGAGAAGGTGAAGAGGACACTTTTCCTACTGAAATTAGGAAAATAATTAGGGACAGTGCCACTGATTTTGAAAGAGAATTCCAATTCTGGTGGAACTTGGTGAATTTTATGACCCCATTACAAACACAGCCACAGCTCTTGTGTTAACCATACGCAATGCCTCAGTGCATTTGAGATTTCCTATTATCACATTAGGTCTAAATCATGGTGGAGCTATTCCCTATCTTTCTGAACATAGTGAATGGGCCCGTCAAATTGGTGAAAAATAGCAAAATGGTAATTTAGAATCTTGTATTGTCCGAGAACAAGGCTTCATCTGTGAAAGTAATGCAATTATAGCTCAAGACGTTTCTTTGGACACAGAGCAAAATATCTGTCATTTTGAAATTCATCCTAAGGAGACTTTCGAAACAGTCCTTAAATATATAGGCAATGGGTGTGCATGCTTTAGAACTGCTTGTGATATGGTATTCATAGAAAATGTAGTAGTGGATAGTAAAAATCATTCAAATTTTTGTGCTTGTAACTTTACAAAATTGCAGGATGTGATTTTTCTTCAGAAGTTCCAGTTACCTCCTATTACCTTTTACAATCCAATTAAAGACCGATTCACAAACTACTACTGTCCTAGGGTGACGTTATGATGCTTGTATCCCCATCCGTGTGTTCTGTTTATGTTGGATATCATGTTCTGTGCCTTCAGGAGTGGTTCTGAAGAGCGAATGTTTTCTTTTGGTTTTGCTATCAGCCGCTCCCCCACAGCTGGCAGGATACAGAGACAGGGCAGTACAAGGTGTTGCTTTTGCTTTTTGCTTTGCTTTTTGCTTTGCTCTTGCTTCTGCTTTGCTCCTACTTTGCTCTTCTTTTTTGCTTCTGCTCATTAGTTAGTTTAGCTAAGCAGTCCAAATTTTCCCTGGACTGTTTCTTCTTTCCTTTTTTGGACCAACTTGAACCTACTCCGGACTGGGACCTGGGAAACACCGAGAGTTTGCACCTTGCGGCTGCAGCAGCTACCCCAGCACAGGACGGACTGATAACAAAGCGACCACCCCCAAGAGAGACTTTCTGAAGTTGTCATCTTTTTCAGAGATGTGAAGGAATGGTGTCATCTGGTATTGTTCCTTTTGTGTGCTGGGGGGATGCTTTGCCTGTTAAATAAGCAGGTTCTTTCAACTCGTCTCCAAGGAATCCTTCCCAACCCAGCTGAGGGGAGGGGCTGTGTGGGATTGCTTTCTGGAGGGGCCCCCTTTTGGAGGTTTTCTTCCAAATTTGCTCTAAACCAGAACAAAATTTGGCACCCAATGTGTGGGGCTCGAGAGAGAGTGGAAAAAAACCTGTTTTGAGTGCATTTTGGTTGCCATTACTCTGTGTTCATATAAATCAGTTAATTGTCATGAGTTTTGAATTCATAATGTCTCTTGAGGAGAAGGCCTGCATGCATTTCTGGTCCCTAGGTTTTTCTGATATCTTAATACCTCTGTGGTCCCTAGGTTTATTTTCTTATCCAGAAATAGCTCTAGTATTGTCCCTATTCGGTAGTTTTTACAGCAGAGGGGCAGTGACCAGAATAGCTCTCCTGCTGGGCTTGGTGGTAATGATTTGTAAGAAGTTTATAAACATGCCGGGGTCTGTTCCAGGTATGAATGGTTCATGGCTATGGTTATGCACCCAGTTGGTTAGAGGAGAGCAGGGGATGAGGCTTTTCAGCCTTTGCTTTCCTTCTTCTCCTCTTAATCTGTTACATCGCTATTGGAGAATGTTCAGTTTCCCCTGAATGTTAAAGAGACCATCTTTCTGGTATTCAATCTGGTAAGCTTCGTCTATACAGTCCGCAGCTTCTCTAGAATGAGGACTGAGATTTCTAGAGGGGCTGATGAGACCCCTGACCCAGGAGCAGACCCAGGAGTGGAAAATCCTGAGTGGTGTGGGAAATAGGAGGATATGGGCCAAATCCTGAAGGAATTCTCTGACCCTCTAGTCTGGGACTTTCCCCATGAACAAATTCAGAACCCAGCTGAAGTGGGGAAATACCTGAAAGAAAAGTAGCAGGATGACCCTAAGGAGGAAAAGATCATTGCAGTGAGCTGGGCCCTGGCTTGTACTTATCGCACATTGCTAGATACTGTTGGGCAGCAGAGAGAAGCAGGGGTGCAGGGAGATAAATCAGCAACTATCAGCAACTGTCAGGCTACAGCAAACATCCCAGGCTCAAAGCCAGCAGGCAAACTAGACAGTGAGCCTAAGCCAGCAGCTAAATCAGACAATAAGCCACAACCAATGGCTGTTGCTACCAGCACTAGAAGTGGAAAGTGCACGGACAAGACCGATTGACCAGTGGATGATGATGATGATGATGATATAGTAGAAGGACCCTCAATGCTTCATGACATAAAATCAGGAGTCAAAGCAGCAGACACAAGATCAGATGCCAATATTGAGTCCTTTTCCCTGAAGGACCTTCGTGGCTTACGAAAGGATTACACTCGAAGACCTCATGAATCCATAGTTAGTTGGTTAGTCCATATCTGGGATGCTGCAGGTGAGGCTACAATTCTGGATGGCACTGAAGCGAGGTATTTGTGATCCTTGTCACATGACCCTGTCATTGACCAAGGAATGATGGAGGGGCCAACCCTCACAGCCTCTGGGCACCGGTCTTGGAAAGTGTAGCACAAAGATACCTGTCTGTAGATGATCTTTATATGCAGCAAACCCAGTGGAAGACCATAGAACAAGGGGTCCAACGCCTGAGAAATGGCAGTGGCAGAGATTATCTTCTCAGATGATGTAACAACTAGGAATCCAGACTTGGTGCCATGCACGTCTGTGATGTGGCGAAAACTTGTACGACTTGGGCCACAGGAATATGCTTCTGCTTTAGCCATAATGAAGCGGGATGAGAGGGATGAGACTGTGCTTGATATAGCAAAGAAGCTCCGAGCATATGCAGACGCTGCACATGGCCCAACACATGCCAGCATTGCAGTGGTGGAAACATGTCTGTAGACATTAGAGGACAAGATAGAGGAGAATCATAAGAAGCTCAGAGAGGAGATTAAAGAAGACCTTCTCCAAATCTCAGCAGTACAGATCAGAGGTCCTGGTTTTCAAGGCAGATGTTCCCCAGATGGAGAGAGAAGGTACACCCCACGAGCTGAGCTGTGGTTCTTCCTGCATGATTGTGGGGAAAACATGAGGAGATAGGATGGGAAATCTACTGCTGCTCTGGCACAACGGGTGGGTGATTTGAAGGAAGACAGGGCTCAGAGAGGAAGTTCCACCAAAAGGAAAGCAGCTCCAGTTGCCTGTAGCCAAACTTCCAGGTATGATGATGATGATGATGACATGTCTGATCCCCTTGAAGGAACATCCAAGACATATGTCCGAGGGAAAGAAGGATAACCAGGCTTAGAGGGGCCCTGCCTCTAGCCAGGTGGAGGCTAGGGAAAACTTTGTTTTCTGGACTGTGTGGATTCATTGGCCTGGCACATCAGAACCACAAGAATATAAAACTTTGGTAGATACTGGTGTGCAATGTACATTAATCCCATCGAGACGTGGGGACAGAGTCTGTTTCTGTTGCTGGTGTGACAGGGGAATCACAGGATTTTACTTTGGTGGAAGCTGATGTGAGCCTGACTGAAAATGAGTGGAAGAAACATCCTATTGTAACTGGTCCAGAAGCCCCATGTATTTTGGGCATAGATTACCTTCAAAGAGGGTCTTTCAAAGACCCAAAGGCACTCAGGTGGGCATTTGGGATAGCAGCTGTAGTGACAGAGGGCGTCCAGCAATTGAACACCTTGCCTGGACTGTCCGAGAATCCATCCACAGTAGGACTTCTGAAGGTGGAAGAGCAACAGGTACCAATTGCCACTTCCACAGTGGCAATTGGCACCTTCCATATTGCCACTTCCACATCACCGACGGTATAGAACCACTTGAGATGCTGTGAGTCCCATCCATAAGAGGATCCAAGAGCTGGAGAGCCAAGGGATGGTCAGCAAAACCCACTCACCCTTCAACAGCCCCATTTGCCCTTTGTGTCCATCTGAAGGAGAATGGAGATTGACTGTGGACTACCATGCGTTGAATGAAGCGACTCCACCACTGAGTGCTGCTGTGCTAGTACGAGCTGGAGTCCAAGGCAGCACTGTGGTACGCCACTGTAGTAAACTCCAGGGAAGTAGCTAAGGCTCCCTGGAGAATCGAACAATAGATATGCTGACACAGCAACTGATAAGTTCCTGTTTTCCTCACCCTCCAACTCAAAAACTTAGCTTTGTACCCTTATATGGAAAAATCATGTTAACCCCTAGCTATTGGTCATTTATGTATACACTTAACCTTTGTCCATTGGTCAGTCTTGGATCCCCGCCAAGGCTATTTAAGTAGCGTACTGTACTCTGTTAGTGAGTGAAGAAGAAGGTCGGAGACCCTTCATGGACCCCTGAATAAAGCTACCTCCGTGGAACAGCTCGTGTCTTCTTCTTCCTCCTCTCTCTCATCTGCTGCTGCCTCAAGCCAAAGGCATACTGACCCGGCAAGCAAAGAGCTGAAAATCATAAGAGCTGGCTAATCACTATAAGAGCTGAATATCACTGAGCTTGCTATGGGTTTTGCCTGGGGCCCAGCCTGAAATCCTGAGTTAGCTGGTTCCTGGGCTCTCTATCTCCCTCCCGGGGATAGAGCTCCCGGGCTGCATGCCTCTGCTCGTTCATAAGGCCGATAAAAGAGGCATTACACCGCTATTGATATTGCCAATGTATTTTTCTCCATTCCTCTGGCAGCAGAATGCAGGCCTCAGTTTGCTTTCACTTGGAGGGGAGTGCAGTATACCTGGACCCAACTGCCCCAGGGATGGAAGGACAGCCCCACCATCTGCCATGGACTGATCCAGACTGCACTGGAAAAGGGTGAGGCTCCAGAACACCTACAGTATATTGATGACATCATTATGTGGGAGAACACAGCCGCGGAAGTGTTTGAGAAAGGGGAGAAAATCATCCAAATCCTCCTGGGAGCTGGTTTCACCATTAAAAAGAGCAAAGTAAAAGGACCAGCGTGTGAGATTCAGTTCCTTGGAGTAAAGTGGCAAGATGGAGGGCATCAGATTCCAACAGAGGTAATCAACAAGATTGCATCTATGTCTCCACCAACCAATAAGAAGGAGACACAAGCTTTCCTAGGTGCCATAGGCTTTTGGAGAATGCACATTCCCAAGTACAGATCGTGAGCCCTCTCTACCTGGTCATCTTCAAGAAGAACGAGTTCCACTGGGGCCCTGAAGAGCAACAAGCTTTTGCCCAGATCAAGCAGGAGATCGCTCGTGCAGTAGCCCTTGGCCAGGTCAGGACAGGACCAGATGTGAAGAACATGCTCTACTCTGCAGTCAGGAATCCTGGTTTGTCCTGGAGCCTTTGGCAGAAGATGCCTGGGGAGACTTGGGGTCGACCACTGGGATTTTGGAGTTGAAGCTACAGAGGTTCTGAAGCCAACTACACCCCAACAGAGAAAGAAATCTTGGTTGCCTATGAAGGAGTCCAAGCCACCTCAGAGGTGATTGGTGCAGAAGCGCAACTCCACCTGGCACCCCAACTACCGGTGCTGGGGTGGATGTTCAAAGGCAAGGTTCCTTCCACTCACCACGCCACCAGTGCTACATGGAGCAGTGGATTGCTCTTATCACTCAGCACGCCCTTATAGGTAAACTGAATTGCCCTGGGATTTTGGAGGTAATTACAAATTGGCCCGAAGGTGAAAATTTTGGTGTCACAGATGGAGAACAAGAACCAGTGACATGGGCTGAAGAAGCTCCTCTCTATAACCAACTGCCACCAGTGGAAACATGCCATGTTCTTTTCACTGATGGCTCCTGGCGCATCATAGGGATGAACTGGAAGTGGAAAGCAGTCGTATGGAGCCCCACATGACAGGTTGCAGAGGCCACTGAAGGAGAAGTTAGATCAAGTCAACTTGCAGAACTCAAAGCTGTTCAACAAGCCCTGGACATTGCAGAAAGAGAGAAGTGGCCAAAGATCCACCTCTACACTGATTCATGGATGGTAGCCAATGCTCTGTGGGAATGGCTGGAGAGGTGGAAAGAGGCTAACTGGCAGCATAGAGGAAAATTTGGGCTGCTGAAGAGTGGAAAGACATCGCTACCAGGGTAGGGAGGCTACCTGTGAACGTCTGCCATGTGGATGCTCATGTTCCCAAGAGTAGAGCCAAGGAGGAGCACCAAAACAATGAGCAGGCTGCAAAGATAGGGGTGTGCAAGATAGACCTAGATTGGGAACACAAGGGAGAGTCTTGTTCCCAAGCCTCAGGCCATCAGGGCAGAGATGCTACCTACAAGTAGGCACAAGACCAAGGGGTGGATCTAACCATGGACAGTATTTCTTAGGTTATCCATGACTGTGAGACGTGTGTTGCCATCAAGCATGCCAAGGGAATGAAGCCCCTATGATATGGTCGGCAGTGGTCCAAGTACAAGTATGGGGAGGCCTGGCAGATTGACTACATCACACTGCTCCAGACACACTAAGGTAAGTGCTACCTGCTGGCCATGCTGGAAGCCACTACTGGATGGTTGGAGACTCACCCTGTGTCTCACGCCACTGGCCAGAACACCCTCCTGGGCCTGGAAAAGCAAATCCTGCGGAGACATGGCACCCCTGAGAGACCTGAGTGGGACAACTGGACCCATTTCAAGAACAGCCTTATCAACACCTGGGCAGGGGAACACAGCATTGAATGGATATATCATATCCCCTATCATGCACCAGCTGCAGGAAAGTTGAACAGTGCAATGGACTGCTTAAGACTACCCTGAAGGCTCTAGGCGAGAGAACTTTTAGAAATTGGGAAATGAACTTAGCCAAAGCCACCTGGGTGGTCAACACCTGAGGGTCCATCAACCGAGCTGGTCCTGCCCAGTCTGAACCCTTGCACACATTTGCATGGAGGTAAAGTCCCTTTGGTACATATGAGATGTATTTTAGGAAAGACTGTTTGGATTAATCCCACCTCAGGTAAAGACAAACACATCTGTGGGATTGTTTTTTTCAAGGACCTGGTTACACTTGGTGGGTAATGCAGAAAGATGGAGAAAGCCGATGTGTACCACAGGGAAACCTAGTAATAAGTGAGAACTGTGTGTAAGGTTTAATTGTGATACAGATGGAAATAGAGTAAGGGGTGGATAATGTCCTGGATTGCAAGGTAATGTGTGTATTCTATTTGCCATCTATTAGAGGTGTGACAGTTATCTTCTGTGAATTGGGCAGTTTTCTTTATCTCTTCCACAAACTAATCCTGCCTCTCGGGAGACATCTGCTGTTAATGGGTTATTGAATGTCACTGTATGACTGATCAAAATTACATCATCCCATTGTGAGATGTTCCACCTAGAGGGAGGAGCCAAGCATTCCGTCCTGGATATAATCTGAGATTTTGGGACACCAGAACAGCCTTTTCCACTGGATTCCCAGAGGAAGACCAGGCCTATCTATACCACCACTGGATCTTCAGAGGAAGACTACACCCTTCAACAGGATCACTGCTTCAACAGAACCACATCTGCCACTGCAGGAGGACTGCAGCCACCATTTCAATTGGACTGCTACAAACACCCTGACCCCACAGAGTGTCAGGTCATATTCTGACTCTGTCAGTGTTGTTTTGTATTACTGCATTGTTTATTTGTTTAATTTTCTTCCCTAATAGAGAACTGTTATTCCTGCTCCCATATCTTTGGCTGAGAGCCCCCTTACTTTCAAAATTATAACAATTCAGAGGGAGGAGGTTTACATTTTCCAGTTCAGGGGAGGCTCCTACCTTCCTTAGCAGACACCTATCTTTTCAAACCAAGACACTGGTCCCTAACGGATAATCAACATCAAATTAGGTGGAATTTCTCAAAAGGTAGCTATACCAAGCAGCTGTCAAAAAACTACCACCAGAGTGCGAGGTGGCCTCAGGCTCTGACACAAATGTTCAAGACAACGATGCCTACAATTGATGAAGGTCAAGAAAGGCAAACATCCATTACAGACCACGTGGCGCCAAACTCCAGCACCTTGTCTCCCAGTTGCCAACCATCTTACCACCAGGGGCAAAACTTGAGTTGGTGAGTGTGAAATCTGTTGTTTTAACCAACTATTTTGCCCATGCAATATAGACAGGACAGCTGAGGCCCAAAGACCAGCCCCGTGAACTATTAATTTTAGGAAACTGCCAATCGAGGACTGAAGGATTTTTCGTATTGCCATCTGTACTATCAGTGACCTCACAATAAGAAATTACAGTGCTGGCCCTCTCTCCTGACCCACCTTGTTTTATACCCCAAGGACTAACAATTGCCCAAGCCATATTACACCCCAAACAGGATGCCGATGACACTTCATTAGGGGTGTGGACCCAGGTGATAAATCGTGATCGACCAAAAATTACCTGCACCCTGGAACTTAACAATTAAGCCATGGAACTTGGCTGCAGAAATGTGTCCTTGGGGTAGTTCCCAAGGAAACCTGAACTGATGGGGGTTGCCATGGCACCCAAACCCAGCAGTGGGGTCGGTGTAGTGTCCATGGCAACAGTTCCTTGCAATGGCCCAGTGCAGGTTGGGGTGAAGATCCACCCTCACAGCTGGCCCAGGACAGGTCTGCAGTAGTCTTGGTGGCAGCTTGGGCATGGCACACACTTAAGGAGGGTGTCTGTTTTCAGTAGGGAAACTTAGGAGTTTTAGATTGCTTCAAAGAATTAAAAAGACAAAATCCCTCTTTGTCTGAGTGCAGCCAGTTCTCCAAGCAAAGCAAGTTCCGAGTGAGTGAGGAGAGACAAGGATGGAGTTGGGGAATGTGGAGCAAGGTCATCCACACATGAAAGACCTCAAGGCAAAGCTTCTCTGACCAGGCCAGACTTTCTCAAGAGTGCTCCTGGGTCAGTTTCAGTCACTGAATGCTGCAATCACTTCTTGTGTAACAAGAAAAGTAATAAAAGACACCCTTTAAAAGAGGAATATGTATTTCCTAGAAGCTCTTTGAAATATTTCTACACAACTGCAGAAGGAAAACTTCCTAATGAACTGCACAGGAGCAGAGGGAAATCAAGTCAGAGCCATGGTTTGTCAGGACTTGCCTGATCCTAATGAGCTCCATGGTGCATTTGGATTTGAGCCCTGGAATCTCAGGGCCTGGGAGGAGATTGCACAAACCTTGCCAGGAGTCAAAGTCAGAAGAAAATCCCAAAGTCTCGAGGCATGAATGAGTCCCACTGAGGTCCATCCCCAACACAGGCTCCTCGTGGACTCCTTGGAGGAGAGAATTGGAGGCCAGGATGGCACAAAAACCTCTCAGAGATTCAGAGTTTAGAAAGGAAAATCCAAAGTACCTTAAAAACCTTGAGTATCTCAAAGTATTAATGAGCCCCACTGAGTGTCAGTACAAAGCTCTCAAGGGACTCCTTAAAGCAGATAATTGGGGCCATGATTGCACAGACCTCTCACAGAGTGTGTCAAAAGGGAAACACCAAGTACCTTAAAATAACTGAGTAGCCTGAACATTAATGAGCCCCACTGAGGGTTGTTACTGACAAAGCCTCTCCAGGGACTCATTACAGCAGATAATTGGAGGCCATGATTGC
This sequence comes from Calcarius lapponicus, assembly GCA_039654755.1. NCBI lineage: Eukaryota > Metazoa > Chordata > Aves > Passeriformes > Fringillidae > Calcarius > Calcarius lapponicus. The sequence goes on along the minus strand of JBBFKN010000135.1, from coordinate 56,117 downwards.
ACAAAGCTCTGAGAGACTCCAAGGCAAAAGCCAAACCCAAAGTCCTTTGAAAAACCTGCAGTCCCTGCAGGGAGCATTGAGGAGCCCCCAGGGCCATTGCTGAGCAAGGCTCCCCAGGGACTCCTTCCAGCAGATCCTTGAGGCCACTGGGATGTGGGCTAGGGGGGGATGCAGAGGGCAGGACAAGGGGCTGACAGTGCCCAGCCTGGCTGGGGCTGTGCCAGGAGGCCCCAGGGCCTCAGGACAAGGTGTCTCCTCCCAGCCCTTGCTGGCACAGACCCTGCTGTGCCCCAGGGCACCAAGACTTGGCTTCTCTTTGTCCCCACCTGTCATCACTGCCTGCAGTTCTCTGCTCTGCCTGGGGCTTGGGGACACTTTCTCAGTTGTGTTTCTCAGTGGGACCCATTAAAAGTCCAAGAAAGTTTCGAGCTGGATTCTGACTGGGAGTTCTGGAGAGGTTTCTTCAGCTCCCTCTAAGGGACTGATGTTCAGGGCCTGAGCACAAAGCCCCAGAGGCTCATTCAAGTCCTTGTGCTGTGTCTGTGCTGCTGAGCTGTGCTGGGATCCTGGCACAGAGGCAGCTCCTGGTAAGCAAGAAGAGCTTCAAAAGCACATTTCTCTTGATGAGCAGCTCTTCTGCCAGCCCAGCAGGGCTGGGGCACTGCCTGCAGCCAGCCTGGGCACAGCACAGAGGCACAGAAAGCTTCAATCAGTCAGGGCTGGGAAGGGGCTGAGAAGTGCCTGGGGCAGAATCCCTGCCAGCCCTTGGCACAGGAACCTCTGGCTGCAGGACAATGCAGCTGCAGCTCCTGGAGCCATCTCCTAAAGCTGGAACATCCCAATGCCTACAGAGCCTGTGAGTACAAATCTGAGTATTTCTGGTGCAGGGGAGGTGAAATGCTTATGAAGCTCTGACATTCTTAGGGGTTCTGGTCTCTCATAGAATATTTCCAAAACAATGAATTTTACAAAAGTTAGGAAATTTCCAAAGACTAGGTATGTATTCAGTTTCCTACTATTGGAGAATGGCAGGGAGTAGGGAAAAATATTAAATGTTGTTTATGAAATACTATTATTAGCTTTGACAAGTCCCAAAGTCATCTGAACTGTTACTTTTAGTGATCAATAGGTTCACAGGAGATCCCTAATGTGCTTTCAGCCACCCTGCTCATGGAGAGCACCAGCATCACCTTTGCTGAAGCCATCAGGCTCAGGCTGAGCTGTCCTTTCTCCAAGCTGCAAACAGAACCCACCCCCAGCCAGTGCCCTGCAAACAGGCAGGGTTCTGTCAGGCCAAGGAGAGTGCCCAGAGATTTGGGGTCTGTGAGTGCTGGCACAGAGAGATCAGGCACAGGGAAACACCTGCAGGAGGAAAATCTGCAGGAAGCAGAGAGAAGATCAGGCAATGAGAGAAAACAAACCCCAGCAATGCTGTGGCTGGGAGAGTTTAGAGATGCCCACAGGATCCCCTCCAGTGCAGTCCCGCCCTCTGAACAAGCCCCCTCCCTCCTGTGCCCCAGCCCAGCCTCTGCCCTCAGGGCCGGGGCTCCAAGGCGTGCAGCCCCTCCTGTGCAGGCAGAGCTGCAGCAGAGCCGTGGGGCAGCTCTGCAGCCCCGGGCCCAGTTCCCTCTGCAGAGCACAGGGCTGGGAGCAGCTGCCCGGCCCAGGGGGCTCTGGCAGGGGCACAGCTGGCTCAGGGTGACACTGTCCCCAGTGCCTGGCTCTGGGCAATGCTGTCAGGGCAGCCAGGGAAGGAGCTGCATCTCCCTCAAAACAATGCCATCATAAGGACACTTGGAAGTCTCCCTGAGATTTCAGTCCAAGCTGGGAGCTCCAATCCAGGGTGCAAACCTGTCCTAGAGCATCTCTGAGTTATAAGATTGATGGGGAAAGGCAGAGATGTTCTGACACGGAAAATGCTGCTGGGTTGGTGGAATGAGCAATGTGAGTCCTCTGCTAAAAATGTGGAGCTCAGCTCTCAGCAGTACCCGAGGAATTTCCATCTGCTCTCAGCAGTACCTGAGGAATTTTAAGGAAAACATGGGAGTGTGAACATCCTCCATTTGAGAACAGTGAAAGCCTAGACAAACTCCAAACAGAATGAAGTGAGAGACCATCTCCCCTCAATCTCCACTTTGCATCACAAATGTTTCTCTGTTCTCCCTAAGTGCACCAAAAATGATGAGGGTTTCTGATATGCAGGAGCAGTAGCAGAGATATGGGGAAGCTTATATAGAAAACCTCTGAAATAAAAAAAACTAATGACCATGTTTGTGTATTACAGAGGAGGGTGTATGGGAATTGGCTTTGATTTTGGATACACGTATGTCCTCCAAGTCTTCGCTGTCTGTTTCTCCATGAAGAGATCCCCATGTGCAGCCCCAGCAAATGTCCAACAGCAGCTCCATCAGGTACTTCCTCCTGCTGCCACTGGCAGACACGCGGCAGCTGCAGCTCCTGCACTTCTGCCTCTTGCTGGGCATCTCCCTGGCTGCCCTCCTGGGCAACGGCCTCATCATCAGTGCCGTAGCCTGCGGCCACCACCTGCACACGCCCATGTTCTTCTTCCTGCTCAACCTGGCCCTCGCTGACCTGGGCTTCATCTGCACCACTGTCCCCAAAGCCATGCACAATTCCCTCTGGGACACCAGGAACACCTCCTTCAAAGGATGTGCTGCACAGCTCTTTTTCTTTATGTTCTTCATGTCAGCTGAGTACTATCTCCTGACCATCATGTGCTACGACCGCTACGTGTCCATCTGCAAACCCCTGCACTATGGGACCCTCCTGGGCAGCAGAGCTTGTGCCCACATGGCAGCAGCTGCCTGGAGCAGTGCCTTTCTCTATTCACTGCTGCACACAGCCAATACATTTTCCCTGCCCCTGTGCCATGGCAATGCCCAGGGCCAATTCTTCTGTGAAATCCCCCCGATCCTAAAGCTCTCCTGTTCAAATTCCTACCTCAGGGAACTTGGTCTGCTTATGGGGAGTGCTTTTCTGTTTTTTGGTTGTTTTGTGTTTGTTGTTTTCTCCTATGTGCAGATCTTCAGGGCTGTGCTGAGGATCCCCTCTGAGCAGGGACGGCACAAAGCCTTTTCCACCTGCCTCCCTCACCTCACTGTCATCTCCCTGTTCCTCAGCACTGGCACATTTGCCTACCTGAAGCCCCCCTCCATCTCTTCCCCAGCCCTGGATCTGGCACTGACAGTTCTGTACTCAGTGGTGCCTCCAGCCCTGAACCCCCTCATCTACAGCCTGAGAAACCAGGAGCTCAAGTCTGCAGTGTGGAGACTGATGACTGGATGGTTTCAGAAACATTAAACTGCCGGCCAATTTCTGCAAATCACTTGTAATAAAAGTCAAATCTGATACTTCTTGTTGCTTCGGTTGTGGATTGTTATATTTTCTCATTGTATTTGTTTTTTCAAATAGTCCACAAAGAAAAGTCATGATTTGTGCAATTTCTCATTTTGTTTCTCTCCACCTTCTCTGTGGCCGCATGCTGTGTCAATGAGGGGCTGTGCTCTCGGGGGCTTAAAAAAAACTAAAGGATCTCCCAGCAGAGTTTCCTGCAGAGATGCCCTTTTGTTGCCTTCTCTGGAGCTGCAGCAGCAATGTCTGTGTGCAGAGCTGGGGCAGATCAGGGCTGGCCCAGCAGCTGTGCCCAGCAGCAGCAGCAGCACTTGGTGTTGCCAGTGCTGCTGCCGTGGCCCTGCCCCGCTGCCCTGCTGGGCCTGGTGTTGCTGCAGGGCCTGAGTGCTCTCGGGGCCGGGCACAGCCCTGGGGGTGGCAGTGCCAGGGCTGCAGCAGGGACAGGCCATGGGCACTGCTGGGGCAGGCTGACGCCTCAGCCCGGGCCCTGGGGGCTCCAGGCTCCTTGCCCAGGCTCTCTCAAGAACACGGCCAGGCCAATGCTCAGCACAGAAACCGCCATGAGCAGCCCCAGGGTGTGGGTATGGGGACATCTACCTGAGGGAGCACAAATGCCATCAGCCCCTGGGGCCAGCAAAGGCTGGGGGACACCAGGGAAACCACTCAGCTTTGGCCTGGCCTCTGCACTCAGCCAGAAAGTTTGTTCCCATCAGCTGGGAGTTTCCTGTGCCACTGCAGATGCCGTTGCTCAGAGCCAGGGCTGCCTGGCAGCCAACCCCAAACTGCCCTCAGCATTTCCTTGGCTTCACTTTTGCTTTCTTTACTCTTCCTGCTACAAATTTCTTCCTCTTACCCACTCCAGGGGTCCTAGAACTGGACACAGCACTCAAGGTGCTGCCTATCCAGTGCTGAGCGTAGGGGAAGAATCACAGCCCTGCTCCTGCTGGCCACACCATTCCTGATCCAGGCCAGGAGCCATTGGCCTTCTTGGCCCCCTGGGCACACTGCTGGCTCCTGTCCAGCCTGCTGTCCATCAGTCCCTGCAGGTCCCTTTCTGCCTGGCTGCTCTCCAGCCACTCTGTCCCCAGCCTGTAGTGCTGCAGGGATTGTTGTGGCCAAAGTGCAGGACCCAGCACTTGGGCTTGTTAAACCTCACCTTGTTGGGTTTGGGGCCTGGATCCAGCCTGTCCAGGCCCCTGTCCAGAGCCCTCCTACCCTCCAGCAGATCAACACTCCCAGCCTACTTGGTGCCATCTGCAAATTTGCTGATGGTGGATTCAATGCCCTCATAAAGATCATCAATGCAGACATTGAAATCCACACTGGCTGGCTCAGATCCCTGGGCCATCCTGTGGGTGCCCTGGGATGGCACTCAGGGTGATCCATAACCTTGCCAGGCACCCAGGTCAGGCTGACAGGCCTGGAGTTCCCCAGATCCTCCTTCCAGCCCTTCTTGGGGATGGGCTCACACTGGCACCTCCAGTGCTCTGGGACCTCCCTGCTGAGCCAGGACTGATGGAAAATGATGGAGAGCAGCTTGGGGAGCTCATCCACCAGCTCCCTCATTGCCCTGGGATGGATCCTGTCTGATCCCATACACCTGTGAGCATCTGAGTGGCTCAGCAGGTCAGCAGCTGCTTCCTGCTGGATTCCAGGGGACTGTTCTGCTCCCTGTGCCCATCTACCAGCTCAGGAGAACACTTGGACAGCCTGTTCTAATATTGAAAATTGAGACAAACGGGGTGTTAAGTAGCTCTGCCTTTTCCTTATCTTTAGTTACTATATTCTCTACTGTATCAAATACAGAGTAGAGGTTCTACTTCTCCCGCCTTTTGCTATACAATTTTTATACAAACTTTTTTTTTTTTTTTTTCTTTACAGAATGGGTCAGGTTAAGTTCCGATTGAGCTTTCACCTCTCTAATTTTCTTTCACATAACCTAAGAACATCCTTAAACACTTCCTCAGCTGCTGGTCCTTTTTTCCCCTGAGCTCCCACAAAAGCTCCATGGGCAGCCAGGCCAGTCATTTTCCTCACCAGCTCATCTTTTGCCACACTAGGACAGGCTGCTCCTTCCCCCTTAAGATTACTTTCTTGAAATATTTCCATCCTTTCTGGACCCCTTGATTTTTTAGGGCTGTTTTCCTTAAAAAAGTCAGTACCTGATTCAGTACTCCCCAGATCTGCATCCTAAATAGGCCAAAGTCTGCCCTTCCTAATTCCAGTGTAAAAGTTTTGTTGCTGCCCCTCCTTCTTTCACAGAACATTGAAAACTTGATTATTTCATGGTCACTGTGCCCCAGGCAGCCTCCGAGCCCCACATCTGCCACCAGCCCTCCTCTGTTTGTGAACAGCAGCAGACAGAGCTTTCCTTGGGAATGGGAGTGTTACCAGAAATTCAGTAAAACAGAAAACTCCCTAACACCAATGCAGCATTAAGAAGCAGCATTCTTTATTCAGCTGGATGCATGGGGGATATTTCCTCCCAAAGTCCTGCATGCTGAGTACAGGAAAGTTTCTCTTTATTTTCTGTGTTTTGCTCACATATTCATTGATTGTCCCTGACTAAACACACATACGATAATCATTTCCCCAAAATCATTAACACATTTCCCCTCCCCTTTACCCATGTGTTCTTCTGTCCTGGGGGTCTCTCTGGTGGTCCCTGGTGGTCGTGGACCCCAATGTTCCAGTGGGCCTGGCTGAGCTGGCAGGACTCTGAGGCTGCTGAACTTCCAGTTCCCCTTCTCACTCAATGGGCACTGTGTTGTTTCCATAGGCCTGGGGTTTTGGAGAACAAGCTCCAGGTGTCAGCTTACCTGGTGTAGACAATTTATCATCTGGTAACATGAGGTCACAGCATGGGCTATGACATCACAGAGGGGGTTATGTAAGGTCAACGAGAAGCAATTGCACCAGAGACTGCCTCTGTGACATCACAGAGCTAGCTGTGACATCACAGGGCAGAGGTCTGACATCATAGAGCAGACTATGACATCACAGAGTTGGCTGTGACGTCAGAGATCAGCTGTGTGACATTAGAGAATGGGCTGTGAGATCCCAGAGCAGGCTGTGACATCCCAGAGGGGCTGTGTGACATCCCAGCAGGGCTGTGTCAGGTCACTGGGTTGGTCACTCTGCCCCAGCTCCCCCTCACAGTTTCTCCCAACAAGTCCAATGCTGTTCATGCCCAGCGGGGTCCCTGTCCCCCGGGATCCCCCCGGCCCACCTGGAGCCACAGCCTCCACCAAAGGATGTTCCACAGGATCCACCCCAGAGCCTGACATGGGGACAAGGGGCCAGGGCTGTGTGACCAGGACATCAAGGATGGGGATTATCCAGGTCACTGTGGCCTGGGTTGGGTTGCCCAGGGCAGGAAAGATGTCTGGCAGCTGGAGCAGGGTCTGGGAAGGGCCTCCAAGGTGGGGCTGGAGCCCTTGGGCTGTGAGCAGAGGCTGAGGGAGCTGGGCTTGTCCAGCCCGGAGCAGGGAAGGCTGAGGGGCTCCTCATCCCAGCCTGGAAGTGCCAGCCAGGAGGGGATGGAGAACACAGAGCCAGGCTCTGCACCGGGGGCCTGGTGGGAGACAAAAGCCAATGGGTGGAAGGGGAAAGAGGGGAGATCAGCCAGGACAGGATGAGATGAAATGAGTCAGGCTGGTTTCAGCATTTCCTCAACGTCAAAAGCAGCCTGACCCCCCTTCTCCATTCACCACTGACAGCTTTGCAAATCAGGAATTATTTGAGCTGTTTTGCACCCACTCCCGGATGAGCATCCTGATACAAGAATGTAATTGTGTTTATATCTATAACAGAACCACGTTTATCTAAAATTACTTTTAGTATGGAAATCACTTGTGGGTGGTGGACCCATCAGACACTGCTGGGATGTTGCACATAGCTCCGGGAAGAGCGTGATTGTTATTAAATTGTGTCCTGTTCAACCATGGTCTGTTGGCCATGAAGAGAAACTTTCTTTTCCTCTGAGTCTCACCAGTTCCCGACCCCCAAAGGACACAAACCTGCCATGAGCAGGAGCAGCTCTTGAGGGCCCCAAGGCCACGGCTCTTGTGCTGCCCTGGGCAGATGGGATGGCAGCAGGGGCTGCAGAGCTCTCAGCACCTCAGCCCGAGGGGAGCAGGGCACAATGGGAGCCTCCTTTGGCCTTGGCCCAGCACCTTCCCCCATGGCTGGGGCCGAGTCCTGTGGCAGCTGCAGCTGCTGCTGTGCCCTTGCCAGGGGCTGAGGCTGTGGGGCAGTGCCCAGAGCAGCCTGGCCTGAGCAGAGCTGTGGGGCCAGAGCCGGCTGGGCTGGGCTGGGCTCAGAGAGGCCCTTGGTGCTGCCCAGAGCTCAGGGCAGCTGGCAGAGCTTGCAGGGAGCTGGGCTGGGCTCCGAGAGCCTGGCCCAGAAACCATCAGTGTCCATCTCAGCCTGGCTGAGTGTGCAGGGGCAGGACTCAGGCCAGGTCTTGTGGGGCAGGGCCAGCGCCTGTGCAAGGCATTGCAAACAGGCAAGTGGCCCAGAGAGGAGGCTGCTCTGTGCCCTTGGTGGCATGGACAGAGCAGGGAGGGGGCCCAGGACATTTGTCAGTGCCAGCCTCTGTGCCCATGTGTTGGCAGCCCTGGCTGCTGAGCCCAGCTTTGGCCTGGGCTGAGTTTGGCTGTGGCCCAGCTCCATCCTCCTGCGGGGCTCAGGGCCTGTTCCCGGCCATGGCCAGCCCTGGCTGCCTCTCTGCTGGCCCAGAGGCCGGCAGAGCCCGGGGCAGGGCTGTCTGTGCAGCCCCACAGGTGCCAGGGGCTCTGCAGGAGCTGGCAGAGGCTGCCCAGCAGGGAGGCCATGGGGCACAGAGCCCCAAGGCTGCTGTGGGCACCACGGCACAGGGGCCGTTCCCAGCCGCAATGCTCCTGGCCTGGGCTGGGCCTGCACAGGGGCTGGGCCACCATGGCTGGGCCAGCACAGGGCCACAAAGGGGCCACGCAGCCGCTGCCGGGGCTGACAGCAAGGCCAGGCACACACAAGCAATTGCTGAGCATGGCCTGCGCTGGCCAGGCCTGACTGTGCCAAAGGCAGAGCTCAGCTGCCCTTGGGGGCTGCAGCAACAGCCCAGAGCCCAAAGAGCCTCCATGGCTGTGCTGGAGACCAAGGCTGCAGCAGGGAAATGCAGGGCTGCTGCGGGATGGGGAGGGCATTGAATTCCAGCACACACCTCAGCTTTCTGATGATCCCAGCACCATGCTGGGCCCTGTTTTAGACTGGAGCAAGAGTGACATAAAACTACAACTAAGATGTCTTTGTCTAAATCCTTCCTGTATGGCAATCCCTGGTGAATGGTGGACATGTCAGATGTTGCTGGGATGTCACAAGGAGAAGAGGGAAGGATTTAGATGTTTCTTAAATTTTATCATGTTCATATTTTTTATGTGTGCCATGAAGAGATACATTTCTGTGCCTCTGAGTCCCAGGAGTTCCTGACCCCCAAAGGACACAAACCTGATGAGTTCTGGTTCCCACACCAGGGCTGCACTTGGACCTCCCTCCATAGCCAGAGCAGAGCTCCCTTGTCCCAGAGAGTCCCTGGGAATGCAGGGATGAAGGAAACAGGACAGGCTGTGGGGATCAGGGGCAGGGCAGAGCCAGGGAGAAGAATGACTTTTGCATTTGATGGAGCTGGGCCTTCCCTTGGCTTTGTTGGCTGACAAGAAATGAACATTCCTCTGTGTCTTGAGCAGCTCCTTCTCCAAGAAAAGCAGGTGGGAGCTGGAGCCAAGGAGCTGAAAGTTGCAGATCCATCCTGGGCTGGAGGGAGCTCAGATTTGCACAAGGCTGCTCTGAGTGCCAAGGCTTGGATGGGGGAAATGGTGGGGTGGGGGTAGGGACAGAGTCTGATTGATTGTCAGCCATGGAGGGTCTTGATTTTCATATCTATTCAAACTGCATGAGGAGGTACCTGGATTCAGTGTCAATTGGAGATAGCAGATATCAATAAATTAACAGGAAAACAAACCTAAACAGGACCTTAAAAATGTTCTCTCACTGTCTTTTTAAATGTCATGTATTCACTTCGAATGCACTACTGAGATCTACTTAACCACAAATGATTTGAAAATTAAAATTATTCCCAGAGGCTTGGCTTGTTAAGGTGTTCTGAATGTTAATGAGCCCTGGGACACTGAATTCCTGCACTGAAGAGCTGAAGGCTGAACAAGCCTCTGCAGCAGTGAAATTCAGCAGCAGCCTCCAAGTTGCTGAGGATGTCAGCAGCCGCCAGTGAGGCCATCCCTGCCCAGAGACCGTGGGGGAATGGGCAGACAAGGAGAGCGTCCCTGGGGCTGGGGCAGCACAACTCAGAGGCAGCAGCAGCTCCAGCTGGGCAATGGAGTGTGGAATGTGGCTGGGAAAGCCCTGCCTGGGCTGGGACAAGCAGGACACACAAGCCCTGATTCCCCCCAAAAAGCTCTCTCAAGGAGACATTTAAAAGGAATTACAGTTGTTTGTTTTCTCTGAGTTGGACTCCATAGAGAAATACTAACAAGAGATTCTCAGGGGCTCAACAGAACAAAACAGCCTTTACTGGCAATTTTAGAAAATTAGAGAAACTTGGCAAAAGGTTTAATACAACATTCAATGTAGAGGATCTTGTTCAGACATGGCCTATAGAAAAAGGCCATGATAATATACAGCTGGTTAAGCAGTGAAGAGGCAGCTGTGAGAACCAAGCTCTCAGCCTTTTCCCTTACAAGAAATACAATAACATTGTGTCCTTGGTTTAATGATGAGAAGCACAGTAGGAAAAACATGGAGTCCTTGAGGCTGATCATAACAAGCAACAGCAGAGTGTGAGAAACAGGTGTTATTTTCAATAAAGATATCACAGGTATGAGCAACATAAGGATGGGTTAACATGCAGCTTGTAACCAATGATGAGGGTGATTTTGGACTATGCATGAACTTCATCAACACTACTATAAGAGTGTGTAAGTTGGATCAATAAAGCCGAGACCAATAATCATCAATAGGATGTGTATGTCTCCCTTTATTCCCGTCAATTCAATCAATCAAAAACTCTTCTCAAAGCCTTAATTTGGCCCATTCAACTTCACAAACTCTTAGGTTGTTCAATTGTAGATTAATAAAAATTTGCAAGAGGAGGAAATTCGAAGACACAGAGAGAAAGACAAAAAAGATACAGAGAAGCACACACCCAGCTACCAACTCCGGGATTCCAGGGGTGTTCAGATGGAAATTGGACCCGGAGCTTGCTCTCTCCACTCCGTGCATCGTCCCGGTATTGCAGTGCCTCCGGGAACGGTGCACTTTTTTTTTTAATAAGAGGTGTCTGGGGAGCGCAGCGAACAGGAGCGGGCAAACAGGGGTGTGGTGGGTCTCTGGGGAGTATACAAGGCAGTTTGCGCGGCAGTTCGCGCAGGCAGGCCAAGCAGGCAGGGTTGCCAGCTTTCTTGCTAGTAAGGTGTGCTCTGTGTTGTTTGAGATTTTTCTGCTGCCTGGTTGTTTTTGAGGTGTTTGTCAGTACTGGTTTCTACACGGTCAAAAGCTGTGGCTGGTATAAGTGACCAAGTCCGGCCCTCCAAAAAGGATGTGTCTGTACAGACCCATCCATGTCCAGAGTGTTTAAGCTTATCTGTGGCTTCAGGGAGTGTTGTGGAGGAGATCTGCCTGCGGTGTGAACAAGTGAATGACCTCCTTTCACTGGTGGCTGAGCTTAGGGAGGAAGTTGAAAGGTTAAGGAGTATCAGGGAAAGTTAAAGGGAAATAGACTTCTTTTTACTGACAATGTAAAGAAAGTAAAATTATAATTTCTAGTTAGTTTACAATTTCTAGAATAGTCTTTTTTATTTTACTTAGGGAGAGAAGTTTTTCTAGTTAAGGTTATGGAGATTTTTTTACAAGAGGAACAAATAGGGGGTTTTGTGGTTCTCAGTTTTGTCACGGATTACAGTTGTCTGGGGAACTTTGTTATTGCTAAGTTGTTTTTATTGCTATAAGTTTTTTACAGCTTGTTGATGGACCATGTCAACTTACGGGGTATTGTTTTAAAGATGAGTTATTTAAAGGTAAAATTTTTTATTGTTTACTTTTAAAATTCTTTTCATCTCTGGGAATAGAGATATTCTCTTGGAGATACTGGATTACTCAGGGTTTTTATTTCCCTGTTTAAACTTTTTATGAAATTACAGTTACTTAAACATTTGTTTCTTTTAGAATGGATTTTTTTTTGTTTGATATTAATTTGATTTTTTAATAGTTTTTTGTGTTATAAAGAAAAAGAGTTTTTTATTATAGTTTATAAGAGGATTTTAGTTTTAAAATTAAGGTATTTTTTCTTCTTGCTATTGTATATTTAATTTGTTCTTTACAGAGTTTGATGGTTTTATAGGTTTTTTTTATATGTTTGTATTTTGTTTTTTCCTTTTACTGGAGGGAGGATTGAAATATTGAAAGGTTAACACTTCACCTGCCAGTAACTTGCGGTAGAAATTATGATTGGGTTATGTTAGGATTGGCTTTATGGTTGGTTGTTGGGGTTTTTTGTGTTTAATTTTAGTTGTAGGGTTATTTTTTGTGAGTTGTAGATTGTAGGGGTTTTTGGTTTGAGTTGTGTTGGGGGGAGGGGACTTGATGGTAAGATTTTAATAGCTGTGGCTGGCTTTGTTCTGGTTGGGGTTTTGTAGCCTCTTTTGTTTTCCTGTTTGGCCGTTGTTGGGGTTTGGTTTGGTTGGGGGTGGGGGGGGCAGCCTGGGAAGGGGGAAGGGGCTCAGCCCACAGCAGGGTTGCTTGGTTTGGTTTGGTTTGGTTTGGTTTGGTTTGGTTTGGTTTGGTTGAGATGGGGGCTGGGGCCAGGGCACACTGCCTCTTTGTAGACTGGAAAAGAAAGAGGAGGTTCCTGGGTTTTTTCATCTTTAACATTTGTGTTTCACAGAGGCATGTTCAGTATCTCAGTGGTTTAACAGATTGTCAGTTACACAAAAAGTTTTGCTTTTGACAATTCTTCTCATGTCAAACTACAACAGACATTCAATCAACACAAAGCACTTCTCAAAGCATTGACTTGGCCCATTCAAGTTCACAAACTCTAAGCCCATTCAATTTAATGTTAATCAAAATTTGCAGGGGCACAGAAACAGAAGAAGAAGACCCAGAAAGAGAGAAACAAAAGATACAGAGAGCCACACACACGGGTACCATCTTCTGGATTCCAGCAGTGTTCAGATGGAAATTCCAAGAGGAGGTAGGGTCAAGATGTGTGCTTGCCTTGTGGTCAGCCTTCAATACCCCTTGGTCTTCCTGGGCCCTTCCCCCAGGTGGGGCCTGGGCTCATTTGGTCCCTCAGGAGCTGGGCTGGGGCTGCAGAGGTGGCTGTGGAGCATTGCCTGTGCTGTGCCAGGGACTGGCAGCCACTGCTGGGCTGGGATAGAGGCTCTGGGGGGATTGGGGTTCCAGGGCAGGGCAGGGCTGGGGTTCCAGGGCAGGACGAGGCTGGACTTGCCCCTTCCTCTTCCAGACACAAAATATTTCCAGCCAACAATCTCCTCCAGTCTGTCACAACAGGCAGTGTTGGAGGTAAAATCCCAATTCTGGCCATTGGTGCTTGGATGAGAAGAAAAATTCTTTTCCATAGGAAGGAAAGCACAGAGTCGCAGTGCTTGGAAGGCAGGTGAGAGCCTCACTAGGCCAGCCAGACTTGTCAGGAATGGCACATTTTGTCTGGGAGCAGTCTTCGGATTTAGAGAATTTTGGAGGTGGAAGCCCAGTTCTGGCCATGGGCACCTGGAGAAGCAGGACAGTTCTTTTTTATAGGAAGGAGAGCACGGAGCATTCCCCAGTGTTTTGGGGACTGATGGGAAGTGACCCTCATGAAACAACTGCCAGCCAGACTTGTCCTGACAATATTCCTATGGGAACAATCCCTGGTTATAAGGAAATTTGGAGGTGAAATCCCAAATCTGTCCATGGATGCCTTGAGGAGAAGAACAGTTATTTTCCTTTGGGAAGGAAAGCACGGAGTCCCAGTGTTTCAGCAGCAGATGAGAAGAGACCCTCAACATGCCAAGGTCAGCTGGACCAGTCAGGCAGTCCATGGCAGGCCAAACCAGCCAGACGTGTTCTGTGTTCCCTTGGTTTTACGGGGGCTCACAGTGTCACAATGGCCTGTTGATTGCAAGAAGACTTGCAGTGTCACAATGGACCTTCGGTTCAATGGACTCCCACAGTGTCACAGTGGCCCCAATGTTCCATAAGGCCCGGCAGTGTCACAATGGTCCCAAGGATTCCATGAGGCCTTGCAGTGTCACAATGGTCTCTGTGGTTCCCCAGGCCCCACAATGTCACCTGACTCCTCTCTTCTATGCAGCTCACAGCATCACAATGGACCTTTGGACCCTGGGGGTTTGCGGTGTCACAATGGTCTCCTTTGGCTCCACAGTGTCACAATGGACCATTGATGAGTGGAGGCCCCTCTGTGCAACACTGGAGCTTTTGTCCATGCAGGTCTGCAGTGTCACAATGAACCCTTGGTTCAATGGGGTTCCACAAAGTCACCACGGCCCCTTGGTTCCATGAAGCCCTGCAGTGTCACAATGGTCTCCTTTGGCTCCACAGTGCAACAACGGACCACTGTGGAACCCCATGGAGCCAAAAGTCCATTGTATCAGAGCATGGCCTCATGGAACCCAGGAGACCATTGCTGACAGTATGGAAGCTCCTGGAGCCATGGGGTCATTGTGAGAGTTTGGGGCTGTATGGAACCAATGGTCCATTGTGACACTGCAGAATGTTCTGGAATCGAGGTGGTCATGTTATGCTATGGAACCTCATGGAACAAAGGATCCATGGTGACACTGTGGAACTCAGCCCATTGTTGACAGTGTGAAAGCTCATGGAACCAAAGTCTGTTGTGGCTCTGTAGCGTTTCCCTGAACCAAGGAGACCATTTTGACATTGTGGGGCCTCATGGAACAACCTGCCACTGTGACACAGCAGGGCCACATGGAGCCAAGGGGCCTTTGAGACACTGAGGAACCTCATGGAACCAAAGTCTATTGTGATGCAGTGGAACCTCATGGAACTGAATGTCCATTGTTACACTGAGGGGCCCTGTGGAACCAATGGGACCATGGTGACACCGTGGTGCCCCATGGAACCAATGGGACCATGGTGACACCGTGGTGCCCCATGGAACCAATGGGATCATGGTGGCACTGTGGTGCTCCATGAAACCAAGGGGCCATTCTGATTCTGCTTTGCCTCATGGAACCAAGGGCCCACTAAAGCACTGCAGGGCCTTGTCAAACTAAGGCGGCCTTGTGACACTGCAGACCCCGTTGGAACCAAGGGTCCATTGGGATATTGCAGGGCCTCATGGAACCACAGAGACCCTTATGAGCCTTTGGAACCCATTGTAACCAAGGGGCCATTGTAGCACAGCAGAATCTCATTGAACCAAGGGGATCACAGTGACTCTGTGGGGCTCCATGGAACAAAGGGGCCATTCTGACACCGTGGAACCAAGGAGACCATTGCTGTGCTATGGGGCATCATGGAACCAGGGAGGCCACTGCTGTGCTACGGGGCATCACGGAACTAAGGAGATTATTGTGACACATGGGGCCACGTGGAACCAAAGGACCATTGTGGCACTGTAGGGCCTCATGGAACCAAGGGTACAGTAGTGACACTGTGGGGCTCCAAGGGACCAAGGGGGCATTCCTAAAGTGCAGAAGCAATGAGAACATTGTGACACTCTGGGTCATCATGGAGTCATAGGTCCATTGTTACACAGCACGGCCTTGTGATACCATGGAGGCCATTTTTAAACTCTGAGGCCTTGTGAAGCCAAAGGGCCATTGTGGCAATTTGCATCTTCATGGAATCAAGAAGTCCATTGTGATGCTACAAGGTCTCATGGAAGCAAGGAGTCCATTGTGACACTATGAGGCCCTGTTGGGTCAAAGGGCAGTTGTGGCACTGTGTGGCACCATTGAACCAAGGAGAAAATTGTGACACTATAGGGCCACAGGGAACTAATGATTCATGGAACAATGTGGGACTCATGGAACAACCAAAGGTTCATTGTGACATTGCACCCAGCGAGCCTCCTTTGGCCTTGGCCAAGCACCTTCCCCCATGGCTGGGGCTGAGTCCTGTGGCAGCTGCAGCTGCTGCTGTGCCCTTGCCAGGGGCTGAGGCTGTGGGGCAGTGCCCAGAGCAGCCTGGCCTGAGCAGAGCTGTGGGGCCGGAGCCAGCTGGGCTGGGCTGGGCTGGGGAGAGGCCCTTGGTGCTGCCCAGAGCTCAGGGCAGCTGGCAGAGCTTGCAGGGAGCTGGGCTGGGCTCCGAGAGCCTGGCCCAGAAACCATCAGTGTCCATCTCAGCCTGGCTGAGTGTGCAGGGGCCAAGAAGAGCTCCCCAGGGTCCGCAAATTCTCTATGTGGGAGCTTGTGAGCCCTTGAGCCCTCCCCAGTGCTAGGGCTGTATCTCCAGCTCCAGAGGAGATGTGACAGATGGGAGCAGTCACAAATAATTCCTGCTGGATTCTTTCTTGTGTTTGCTTATACAGGTGACTTGGATCCAAATGCAGAGGAGGAGTTTTGTGTCTGATAACACTGAGAGAGTGATAAGAATAATATTTCTTAGCTGAAAATAATATTTCATGCATAATACACAATAAGAAAAAAAAGACACATGATCAGAAGAGCATCTGAGTTTTTAAGAGCATGAGACTCATTCATGTTCCAGCAGTCAAACCTGTTCAAATACATTTCTCAGGGTATCCTTGAGAGGAGAAGTGACCACCAGAGGCCAAGGCCAGCCAGAGCTCTCTGTCCTGGCAGCTTTTGTCTGGGAGAACCCTTGCATATAGAGAATTTTTCAGGCGGAGTATCAGTTTTGGCCATGGGCACCTGGATAGATGGATGGTTCTTTTCCATAGGAAGGAAAGCACAGGGCCCCATTTCTCCAGGGGCTGATGAGAAAGAGCCCTCAATATTCCAAGATCAGCTGGACCTGTCAAGTGGCCCCTGGGAAGCAAAGCCAGCCAGATGTGATCCATGTCCCCTTGGTTTCATGGTGCTCTTCTGTGTCACAATGTTCTTCTTGTTTCTGAAGTTTCACAATGGCCCCGTGCTTCCATGAGGCCCTGCAGGGTCACAGTGTCCCTTTGGTTCCATGGGGCCCCACAGTGTCACAATGGTCTCCATGATTCCATGGGGCCTTGCAATGCCACAATGCTCTCCATGGATCCACGGTACCCTGCAGGATCACAACGGCCCTTTGGCTCCACGAGGCCCTGAAATGCAGCAATGGCCTCTTGGTTCCACAAAGCCCTGCTGCTTCACACTGGCCCCTTGGGACCATGTGGCCTGACAGAGCCACAATGATGTCCTTGGTTCCACGAGCCCCACAGTGTCACTTTGGTCCCTTGGATCCGTGGTACCCTGCAGGGTCACAATGGTCCTCATACAAGGCCCCACAGTGTCACAATGGTCTCCACAGAAAGGAAACCTCAGAGCCCCTGTGTTTGAGGGGCCAATGAACTGCAGTCACCAGAGGCCAAGGCTGTGGGAATGCTAGTTACTAGACTGGAAAAATACTGCGCTTAGCCTTCTGATCTGAGTCTTTGCACCTGTGAAAACAATGTGTCCTTGGGTATCGCTGAGTGCGATAACGAGGAGACAGAGAGACGTGGGAAAAGAGAATGTAGCCTGAAAGAATGAGGGAGGGTTAATGGTGTGGCTTAATGAATGGAATGTTTGGCTTACAGAATATGCATGAACTTCATTAACACTACTATAAAAGTATGTAAGCTGTATCAATAAATTTGAGACCAATGATCATTGTATAGGATGTGCTTGTCTCCCTTCACTTCCGTCACAAGGCCAGACAGACCTGTCTGTCCTGGCAGGTTTTTCTGGGAGCAACGTTTGGATATTTGAAATTTTGAAAGTTGAATCCAAATTTCAGCCCGTTTTGCCTGGAGGAGAAGGCCAGTTCTTTTCCGTAAGAAAGAAAGCACAGAGCCCCTGTGTTTGGATGGCAGGTGAGAGCTGGCCCTCAGGAGGCCAAGGCCAGCCAGACCTGTCTGTAATGACAGCTTTTGTCTAGGAGCAATCTTTGGATATAAGACTTTTGAAGGTGGAATCCCAATTTTGGCCATGGGCACCTGGAGAAGAAGGATGGTTCTTTCCCATAAGTAGAAAAAGGTGGAGCCCCAGTGTCTCAGGGCAGAATAGAGGCAACCCCCAGAGGCCAAGGCCAGCCAGAGAAGTCTGTCCTGGCAGCTTTTGTCTGGGAAAAACCCTTGCATATAGGGAATTTTGGAGGAAAAGTACCTATTTTGTCCATGGGTGCCTGTGCAAAAGGGAGGGTTCTTTTCCGTAGGAAGGAAAGCACAGAACCCCAGTGTTTGAAGGCAGGTGAGAGCCAGCTCTTAGGAAGTCAAGGTCAGCCACACCTCTTGGTAGTGACAGCTTTTGTCTGGGAGCAATCCCTGGATATTGGGAATTTTGGAGGGGGAATCCCATTTTGGCCATGGATCCTTGAATGAGAAGGGCAGTTTTCCATTTGAAGGAAAGCACAGAGCCCCAGTGTTTGAGGGATACATGAGAAGAGACCCTCGACCATCCAAGGGGAGTTGGACCAGTCAGGCCAAGCCAACCAGAGCTGTTACCTGTTCCCTTGGATCCATGGGGCCCCGCAGTGTCACAACAGTGGTGTCATATTTGATCTTTGGTTCCATCAGGTCCAGATGTGTCACACTGACCTCTTGTTTCCATGGGGCCCTGCAGTGCCACACTGGTCTCTTGTGTCCATGAGGCCTTGCAGTGTCACTGGGGTCTCTGGGGTACCACAATGTCATACTGGACCCCTGGTTCCATGGGGACTCACAGTGTCAGAAGGGTCTCCTTGGTTCAATGAGGCCCTGAAGAGCCCCTTGATTCAACAAAGCCTCAAAGTGTCACAATGACCTCCAGGATTCCACGAGGCCCCACAATGTCACAATGGACCTTTGGTTCCATGGAGTGTCACCGCATTACATGGATCCTTAGTTCCATGGGGCCTTGTAGTGTCACAATGGACTCCTTGGTTCCATGGTGCCACACAGTGTGACAACTGCCCCTTGGCCTGCCAACACTCCATAGTGTCACAATGGTTCCTTGCTTCCATGAGGCCTTGTAGTGTCACAATGGCTCCTTGGTTCAGTGAGGCCTCTGGTGTCACCATGGTCTCCATGATTCCATAAAGCACCTGGAAAGACAGATGGTTCTTTTCCATAGGAAGGAAAGCACAGAGCTCTGGTTCTCCAGGAGTTGATGAGACATAGCCCTCAACATTCCAAGATCAGCTGGACCTGTCAGGTGGCCCCTGGGAGGCCAAACCAACCAGATCTGTTCCATGTCCAATGGTTCCATGGGACCCCACAGTGTCAAAATATTCTCCTTGATTCTGAAGTATCACAATGACCCTGTGCTTCCATGAGGCCCTGTCACAACAGACCATTGGTTTCATGGAGCCCCACAGTGTCACTGTGGTCCCCTTGGCTCCACAAGGCTCTGAAGTGCCACAAGGGCCCTT
This sequence comes from Calcarius lapponicus, assembly GCA_039654755.1. Classification (NCBI taxonomy): domain Eukaryota; kingdom Metazoa; phylum Chordata; class Aves; order Passeriformes; family Fringillidae; genus Calcarius; species Calcarius lapponicus. The sequence continues at coordinate 37,163 of JBBFKN010000135.1, read as the reverse complement.
TGGTTCCACAAGGCCTCAAAGTGTAAAAATGGCCTCCATGGTTTCATGAGGCCCTACTGTGTCACAATGGACCTTTGGTTCCATGATGCCCCAGAGTGTCACAAAGGTATCCATGGTTCCATTGGATCCTTCATCCCATGGAGACCCACAGTGTTCACTGTAGTCCCCTTGCTCCCATGAGGCCCTGCCATGCTGTAATGGCCCCTTGGTTCCAGTGGGTCCAAAAGTGTCAGAACAGCCCCATTGTTCCATGAGGCCCTGCAATGTCAGTGTGCTCCCCTTGGTTCCACAGGGCCTCGCAGTGTAACAATGGACTATTGGTTCCATGAGGTTCCTCAGTCCCAATGGTCTCCTTGGATTCGCAGTGTCACAGAGGCCCCTTGGCTCCATGTGGCCATGCTGTGTCACAATGGTTCATGGTTCCATGAGGCCACACAGTTTAAAAATGGACCCTTGGTTCCATAAGGCCTTGCTGTGCCACAATGGACTTTCAGTTCCATGAGGTTTTATAGTGCCAAAAGCAGTCTCCTTGGTTCTGCAGGGTTACCATGGTCCTTTTGTTCCATGAAGTTCCACAGTAGAACACGGTCACCTTGGTTCTGTGAGGTTCTGCAGTGCCACAATGGACCCATGGTTCCACGAGGCCTTGCTGTGTCACAATGGCCCCTTGGTTCCAAGAGGTTTCTCAGGGTCACAATGGTCTCCTGGGATCCGCAGTATCACAATGGACCATTGGGTCATTGTGGCCCCAATGTGCCAAAATGGATTTTGGTTCCATGGGGTTCTGCTGCGTCACAATGGACCCTTTGTTCCATGAGTTTGCACAGTGTCACAGCTGACTCCTTGGGTCCGTGAGGCCCTGCCATCACCAAATCTCCAAAATATCAGAATAATGCTTCTTAACACTAATTTGCTATTTCAAAGGGTATCATTTATTCAGGCCTGAGGTCTAGTGAGGGATAACTCCTAACCTTATGTGGACATGGAATTCTACCAGTGTCACTAAATGTGTATTACAATTTACCCATTACCAAAAAACCCAACCCAAGTTCCCAGATTCAGGCCTTGCTTTTTCTATCACTGCATTCTTTAGCCAGATGTCTTCTTCTTGCCTTCCAACCATTCCTGCTGGGAAGGCAGCCCCTGAATGCCTCGTTTCTCTGCTGAAAGTTCACAGGCACAGTAAAAATTGAATGAACCCTTTTGGTATCAGCCCAAGGCCTTGCGTGGGCAGCAGAGGCAGGCAGGAGGCAGAGCTGTCAGCAAAGGAAGGGCCCAGCCAGGTGGGGCAGCCGGGGGATGCCGACAGCCTGCAGGGACAGAGGCGCAGGGCAGGGACACCATGGGACAGCCTGGGCTGCACAGGGCACAGGGATGGGCAGCAGCTGCCAGACAGCCCTGACAGAGCCAACTTGGGCAGCACTGTGGCCATGGCCCCTGGGGCCACGAGGGGACAAGTGACCCTTGCAGGGCTGGGGCCTCATTGCCTCCTTGTCCCTGCTCAGCAGCCTGGCAGGGGCCACCCCATGCTCCTGCATGTCCCCCCGGGTCCCCCCGGCCCCGGCCCCGCAGCCTCCCCCAGAGGATGTTCCACGAGATCGACCCCAGAGCCTGACACAGGCACGGGGGGCCGGGGCCCTGGGGTGACACAGGGGGACAGGGACCCCCCGGCAGCGTCCCCGTGTCCCCCAGGGCCAGGGCTCCTTCACCCTGGTACCAAGCTCCAAGGGCTCCTTTTGGAGCGCTGTTTGCAGGGCCCCACGAGAGGGGCTTCAGTCCCAGCAATGGCTCATCCTGGCCGCACTTGGCACCAGCAGCTTTCTTTGGCAGGGTGAAAACAGGGATGTTGTGCCACGCAGGGAACAGAAACAGCTCCCAGGGCTGCTCCTAAAGGAACCAGGAGCTGGTTGGGCAGCAGCAGTGCCTGCAGCGAGACAGGGTTTGTGATGAGCTGCAGAGGAGCTGAGCCCAGGGGCTGTTGGCCAAGGCCCAGGCCCAAGGAGCATTTCTCAGCTGGCAGGGCGGCCTGAGAAGGGGAGGGGGGAATGCACCAGCACAGGGCCCATGGAACCAAAGGGGCCATTGTGACACTGGAAGCCTTCATGGAATCATGGAGAGCATTGGGACACTGTAGGGCCTCACAGAACTGTGCTGACACCAAGAGTGCTGGCAGTGTTACTCTGCTGGATGGTACAAGGGCTCTGCACAGGCACCTGGGCAGGCTGGATCCAGGCACCAAATCGAACCAGGCGAGGTTGAACAAGTCCAAGTGCTGGGTCCTGTACTTTGGCCACAACAACCCCTGCAGCACTACAGGCTGGGGACAAAGTGGCTGGAGAGCAGCCAGGCAGAAAGGGACCTGCAGGGACTGATGGACAGCAGGCTGGGCATGAGCCAGCAGTGTGCCCATGAGGCCAAGAAGGCCAATGGCTCCTGGCCTGGATCAGGAACGGTTTGGCCAGCAGGAGCAGGACAGTGATTCTTCCCCTGTGCTCAGCACTGCTTGGGCAGTCCCTCGAGTGCTGTGTCCAGTTCTGGGCCCCTCAGTTTAGGAAGGACATGGAGGGGCTTCAGCATGTCCAGAGAAGGAAAACAAGGCTGCTGAGGGGTCTGGAACACAAGTCTGTGAGGAGCGGCTGAGGGCTCTGCAGGTGTTTATCCTGGAGAAGGCTCAGGGGAGACAGGGCAGTATCAGGGCACAGGTTGGACTTGATGATCTGCAAGGACTTTTCCAACCTTGCTGATTCTGGGATTCTCTGAAACCGCCCTTGGAGCAGTTGCAGGAGGAGCCCTGGGAGAGGCCAGGGCTGCAGAGGGGGGATGTTGTTGGCAGCTCCATCAGGACGCTCTGGGACGCTGCCCTGGGCTGTGCAGCGCCCTGGGGATGGATCAGCCCCTGCTCTGCTGCTCCTTCCCATCTCCCCAGAGCCTTTGCAGAGCACCAGCTGTTGCTGTCCTCAGCTGCAATGGCAACCCTGAGGACAAAGCGTTTCCAGGGCTGTTCCAGGTAGAATTGCAATGACACTCGTTGGTGCCACCAGGTGCCCTGGGAACGGCCACGGGGACCCGTTCCTTGGTTTAGTGCCATGGCAACCAGTGCCCAGAGCCCTTGTGGTGGTTGGTGGCCATGGCAAGCTGCCCTGGGCCCCTTGCTCAGGGCTGGTGCCAGTGCCCAGAGCCAGAGGGGATCCCTTGCTGGGGCTGTGCCATGGCCACCTGCCCTGTGCCGCGCTGGCCGCTCAGGCCCCAGGAACCAGCAGCCAGCGGCACTGCCAGGGCCAAAGGCCAGGGCAGCCAGACAGAAAAGGGCAGGGCTGGGCACTGTTTCCATGGCACCCGGCACTGGGGGCACACCTGGGGCACCTGGCCTGGCAGCTGCCATGGAAACCCCTGGCAGGCACTGAGGGCACAGCCCCTGGCACTGAGACACTGCTGGGCCGGGCGCTGAGCACAGGGCTGAGCACGCAGAGATGGTTTTGTTCTTGCTGAGCTGCAGCACAGCCAAGGCCTGTCCTGCCCCTCGTCCAGCCACGCTGGGGAGGGGCTGGGGCTGTGGGGGAGCTGGGCAGGGACACAGACAGGACAGGGGACCCCAACTGACCCCAGGATAGCCCAGACCAGGGGACATCATGCTCAGGGTATGAAGAGGGGGAACAGGGAGGAAGGGGGGAATTTTGGAGGGATACCTGCCTTGCCAGGTAACACTTAGGCAAGAGGTGGCCCTGTTTCACCAGTGGGCAGGGTCACTATCAAAGACACAGACACCAACTGAAGGAATTGTGTCATTTATATCATGCACAGCTGCAAAGAATTACAAAAGGAAAAGCTCAGCAAAGCACATCATCATTAGCAAAGAATTACAAAAGAAGCTCAGCAATCCATCCACTCATGACTACCAAAGGCTGCCTGCAGTGATTCAAGAAAGATCCATCAGCAGTTCCCCTCAGACTTTACCATCAGCCAGACCCACACATCAGCTGGGGAAGCCAAGGACTGCAGAGCCACTCCCAGACCCTGGGAATTCCTGCAGGAGCCTCCACCTCTGCAGGCAAGGAGGCTCCAAGCCCGCTGGCAGAGGACACAGCTTTTACACTGTGGAACAAACAATCTGACATCACTGCTACTGGGGCAACATCTGGTTTCATTCTCCTCATTGGTTCCCCCCAAAGCCTGGCCAGGGCTCAAGGAGGAACCAAGGGAGTTGACTTTGATCCTTCAGCCCCAAACAAGGCCAGATAGGGCCTGGTCTGGTTTCTAAATACCGAAAGATCAATCCATGTTTTATCAAGGAACACATGCACTGATCACGTTTTTAATAATGCTTCCTAGAACATTTGGTTGGAAGGTTCATCTAGAGGTGAACTTTGCCTCAGGGCCTGTTGCGGCCTTGATCACAGCCTGTTCAGGCCTTGGTACTTTGATTGGTCTGGAGACCTACAACGAACTAGAACTTTCATACAATTCTTTCAATAACACAGTTTAGATTGAGATATTAGGCATAAAGGCATCTCCTCTTGTGCTTCAACTCTTTCAAGAACACAGTTTAGACTGAGATATTAGGCAGAAAGGCATCTCCTCTCGTGCTTCAATTAAGTGCTGTTTAATTTCATTACTCTGAGCTGTTCACATTCCTTTTAAACCATGCCTAAATAGTTGCTATTCTCTCTTATTTATCAAATGCCTCTCTTTTCTTGAGACTGTCTCTTTTAAGACAAGTCTCAATACTCCATTTCCCAGCACAAAGCATCACAACAAATCTAACATGGAATGTCCGAGTGCACACCAAGAGCACACACTGCAATGATGACAGGCACTGCCACAAATGCATGTCACAGCAGCCTCACATATGGCAGCCATGAAGCCAATCCCAGCAAGAAGAATTTTCTTCTTTCTGACACTCTTCTGCTGCTCTTTGTGTCAAGATGATTCCTGACTTGGCCTTCAAACCCATCCCTGAGAGAAGGGCAACATTCCTGTCCCATGAGAGCCCAGGCTCCTCCTTGGCCAGCAAGCAGATAATCCAAGGCCATGCGGTTCTGTGGAGTCCCCAGCTGTGTTTGTTGGAGCTCCCAGGGTGTGCTCTTGGACATTTTAACAGCATCATTTGCTACTTCTAATAATCCATTCAGCTTATTCGTGTCAACTCCACAGGATGGGGCAGCACACATGGGCCACAGGATGAACCAGAATCTTTTGCTTGCTGAAAGCCAAGGTACTCCTTGGGGGAAAATGTTCTCTGGGCCCCAACTCTTCCTTGTGCTTGTTGCTGAAGGACCCGAAATGGTGGCCCTGCAGCCAAGAGTGGTGTGACACTGACACCAAGCAGCCCCAGCACCCCAACTTCTACTGACATTGGCAGTGATGGGAAAGCACAGAAATCCTCTCACACTGTGGCCTCTGGAACTAGAACAGGCTTTGGTTTCTCCTGAAGGCAAATCTTAGGGAATCCTGTCCAAGTGATCATTGCATTCCTGTGTTTTCTTTAACTGTCCCTGCACTGACAGTGACGGGGCAGAGCCCATGGACAGAGTTCTGGCCACCCCACAGGCTGGGCCCTCCAAGGGAACCCCATTTCTCCCAACTCCAGCTGAGAACATACCCAGCCATTGGTGACATGCAGTACTTTGGCTACCCGGATCTTTACATTTTCACAACTCATCATTCCATTTGGATGACTAACCCCTTGGTGAAACACTAGAGGTGTTTGTGGCAGACAAAGATTCTGGCTGACTATCAAGGTACCCCTTACAGACATCAGTAGTACTTTAGTGACACTGCTCTTCATTCTTTTTTCTCCATCTCATTTGAGTTAGGAACAAGAATTCTGTTGTCCATGGAGCTGGCACCTTTTTAATTCCAGAATAATGCCCCCAGGCCCTTTGCTGTTCAGCTTTACCATGCTGTCTGTGGCTAACAAGGCTTGGGGGGCCCTTTCCCCTCTGGCTGGAAGGGGCCGGATCCCAGTCCCTGAGGGGCACCCAGACTCCTGGATGGAATTCCTGTGCAAGTCCCTCAGTGTCACTGCAGCCTTCACATGGAGCCCCGTGGATCAGAGCATTTTCCAAAGGGACCCTTGGGGCAAACAGGGAGATTTGGTCTGGCAGGAAGTGTCAAAAAATATCCTGTCAGATCTCCTTGTTCTCACACGCAATCCTTGGCTGCAGGGACAAATTCCCATTGTTCCTGCCCAGGGTTCAGGACTCAGAGTTGTCTTTCCTAGGAGCTGTTCCTTCAGCTGCCTCAGGAGGGCCATTTGGCCTCTGCACCCACACTCGGGCTCCATTATTAGGACTGCTGGATCCAAACCCTTTATCTCCACAAACAGTGGTGATTGGAGCTGGAGCTCCTTTTTTCACAATTGTTCTTAAAGTTGCAGTATCAATAAATGTGCTACCCTGTCACAGGGTTGAAAAATCCAATCCTGGTCACTATTGTTTAACAGAATTACTGTAATTTCTCCTGGATATTCTGCATCAATTCCTCCTGCCATGATATGAACACTTTGCAAGGCCAAGCTCCAAGCAAGCAGTTACCAAAGCAAAGTGTCCTAGAGGAATCTGAATTCCTGTTTCAGTATTAATATCTCTCTTTTGCTTTGAATTTCTCCTAATTCATTCCAATGCATGAAGGCCCAGCCCTGCAGCCTCTGGGCTGGCCCTGCCAGGGGCCATCACAGCCAGAACAATTTCCCAGGCAGCCCAAGTCTCACTGCCAATGGCTGGATTTGCAAATTGGGGGCAGCTGTGCACAGCCTGGGGTTTCCATTTCCCCCGTGGGCCATTGTTAAGGGCCTGGAGCACATCTGGGAGATGGGTTCTCCATGGGCAAAGGTTCCCATCTCCTCATTTGTTCAACTGCTCTTTTAACAACCCCTTCACCCGTACAACCAATCCTGCAGCTTGTGCATAGTCTGGTACAAGAAAAACCCTGCAGGCTTAATCACTGTATTTTTCACAGCAACAGACAAAGCACTCTGCATCACAGTATCAGCAAACCCTGTACAAATAGCCAATTTCCTTCCTTCCTCCTTTTTTCATTGTATACAATCTCAAAAAGTTGACCACTGACATGAGGATCCTGGCCAATCCTGTTCTGTAGGGTATTTACTGTTACATCCCTGAGCAGCCAAAGCTACCAAATTAGTATTGTCAGCACTACTTCACATTATTATTATTTTATATGTAGATAGTGATATAGAAATAAAGATATAGATAGATATAGAAATATAGATATAGACAGATATAGACATATATATATATATAAATCGTTAAATATATATTAAGGTCTTATTATCCTATAAATATGTACATAGTTATTATATTGAGATTTCACTTGCACAATTGCATCTGAGCTCAACATTAAAACCTACTTCTCTTGCTCCATGTGGGAGCATTCCAACAATAATTGTTCCTTCTGAAGGTGCTGTTTCCAATGTATTCTTAACAAATTCACCTTTGTCTGCCCAAACCCACAAGATCTTTTCCTTTTCCATGTGCAATTTTTGGATGCATTTGAAGACATCCAGGGCTGCAGCTTCAGGAAGCTCCAGGGAAGGGCTTCCCAGCTGGGAATTTCTGATGGGACTGATTCCTCACATTTACACTGAACAAGTGACATTTTGTGGGGATCTGGCCAGACTGGGCCAGTTTTGTTTCACCAGTGGGCAAAGTCAGCACCAAGGACACAGACTCCAACTGAAGGAAGCAGTGTCATTTCCTGCAGTTCAGAGCAGCAAAGAATCACAAAAGGAGGGGCTCAGCAACGCACCCAACCATCCCCACCAAAGATTGCCTGCAGTGATTAAGAAAGATCCAGCAGCATTTCCCCTCAGCCTTTACCATGCCCCAGAGCCACACAGCAGCTGGGAAAGCTGTCACAGCCAAGGGCTGCAGAGCCACTCCTGGGCACTGGGAATTCCTGAAGGTGCCTCCAGCCCCAGCTGAGGCTCCAACCCCGCTGGGAGAGGGCCCAGCTCTGACAGTGCTGAATGAACAAACTGACAGCACTGCTAGTGTGGCAACATCTGACTTCATCCTCCTCTTGGGTCCCTCCCAAAGCCTGGCCAGGGCTCAAGGAGCAACCAAGGGAGCTGACTTTGATCCTTCAGCCCCAAACAAGGCCAGATGTCAGATTTCATGGCCTTGTCTGGCTTCTAAATACACAAAGGTCAATACATGTTTCACTAAGGAGTGGCTACATCTATCCCAGTGCTAATGACCATGCATATCTAATTAGGGAGCAGATACAAAGATAACCTTTGCTTGGAAGGTTCATCCAGAGGCCACCTTGGGCTCAGGGCCTGCTGTCCAGGCCTCACTCAGGGCTGCTGTCCAGGCCTTGGCACTTCAGGGACGTGGTTTAGTGCTGGGCTTGGCACTGCTGGGTGAGCGGCTGCACTGGCTGAGCTCAGAGGGCTTTTCCAACAGAAAGGATTCTGGGATTCCATGATTCTGTCCACTGCATTCAGCTGGGGCTATTTTAGCAGCATTACTTTGCTCCAAAAGTTCCCTCTTGCCCAGCTCCTGTGGCCTGAGGCTTCAGCTCCTTCAGCTCCTGGTGCTGAGCTGCTCATGCTGAACGAGACAACTCGGAGAGAAGAACGCAGTCCATCCAATTCCTTCTGGGACACAGAGAGGGGAGGCTGTGCAAGCAGGAGCATTGTTTGCTGTGGCCTCCCCTCTGCCCTTCACGCCTTCCAGCACTTTGAACCAGCCAAGAGCTTTCTCCAAGAGTGCAATGGAGCAGCTGTTCCTGCTCGCGGGCCTGGCTCTCTCCAGTCTCTGCCCTTGCCTGGTTCTGTCCCTCTTGCTGTGCCCTCTGTTCCCCCAGGGCTCGCTGGCTGCTGCCCAGGACTGTGGCACTGGCACAGATCCAGTGCTCCAGAGCCTCCTTTCTGTGCCCTTGCAGCTGCCTGGGCACAGCAGCCTTTTCCATCTGGAAGCTCCCCATGGACAGGGAGGGCCCAGCTCCGTTCCTTGCCCAGCCTCCAGGAGCCCAGGGCTGCCATCTCCAGTCCCTGCTGGCCCTGGGGGCTCCCAGGTGCCTCAGGCTGCTGTGACACCGCTGCACACGGGAGTCAAGAGGGGCAGGGGCTGTGCTCAAAGTCAGCTCCATCTGCTGCTGCTGCTGCTGCTGCTGCTGTGGGGTCATTTGTGCAGGCCTGGCCCAGAGTCAGGGATCACATCCTGCCAGTCTCTTCCAGCCCTGGCTGCTCAGAGCTTGGGCCTTGGAGCCTCAGGTGGCCAAAGGCAGTGGCTGCTGGTCCCTCTGTGTGTGCCCGTGTTCAGCAGTGCTGCTCCATCAGTCTGTGCCCAGCAACGGGGAAAAGCCTCAGCCCTGCAGGGCCAGGAGCTGCCGGGCTCTGCCTGAGCAGCTCAGCCAGCAGGAAGGGAGCTGCTCCACACGGCAACCAGGAGCAAACGACACTCCTTTGATAGCACATGGTTTCTATTGAAAGGGAAAAAAAGGAAAAAGGAAAAAAATAGGTAAATTGTAAAAGATGAGAATAAAATCCAAGTGTTAGTGAAAAAACATAACATAATGTTAGTGAAAAAACAAAACATAAATGCAAAGTTATATTCTTTGCATGAAGACGTAAATGATCTTTTTTCAACAGAGAACTCAGTTATTTACATTGTAAATGTGCTGACGGCATGGATCCATCTTACTGACCTCAGCAGCCTTTTCAAAGATTTTGGGCTTTGTTTCCAACACTGGTATTTGAAATTGTGGTCGAGGCAAGAGGAAATTGCTTTGTGCCCTTCCAGCTCCAAGCAGGACTGAGAATGGAAACTCTTTCAAAGCCCAAATCCTTTAGAAGATGACCTTCCTTCTCAGCCTGGCAATGAGCTGCACATTTCCTTTGAAACTGTCAGGGATTTCTTAGAGACACAAAGTCCCACTGACAGCTTTTTGCTCTGGTTTGGCAGTGCAGAAGGGCAATTCTCCATCCGGCAGCTCCAGACTGCACTGCCTCAGGAGCCTGGCCCACTCACTAGCTTTGGCCCACTCGTGGCACTGCTAGAGGAGGAAGAAAGTGCAATTGCACATTTCCAGCAAATAAAGAAGGAAGAATGGGACAGACAAAACACCCTGTGCAGATCCAGGCGTTCAGCTGGGACTGTGGAGAGTTTGGGTCCTTGCCAGTCGGATGTGTGTCCCCAGCTGCAATCTCTGGGCCTGCAGCAGAGTCTCACTCACCTGCCAAAGCAGAAAGCTCAGGTGCTGTGCTCAGAAGGGGCTCGTCTGATGCAAAAGCTGTCAGAGCAATGTGAGGGCAGAGCCAGCCCAGCTGGGCCCAGGGCTGAGCCCAGCAGAGACCTGGCAGAGCCCAGAGCAGACTCAGCACCCGCAGAGCCCGGCTGCAAGGAGAGAAAGCAGAAAGTGCCCGTCAGCTGAGGGCTCCTGTCCCCTTGTGCCAAGGCCTGCGGTGCCCAGGCCATGCTGGCTGTGCCCAGAGCTGTGCCCAGAGCTGCCCATCCCTGCTGCCTTTGGCACAGAGCAGGAGGGCAGCACATGTGCCCATGCTGCAGCCAGCCACGGCACATCCAGCCTCAGCAGCTGCCCAGAGCAGGATGCTCCTGTGCTGGCTGCCAGCTCCCAAAAGCTCTGATCACACCCTGCCAAGCACACAGGGACCCACCTCACGCCAGCCACGGCTGCAAGAAAAGCTGCTCCCAAACCACGTCCTCAGCCTTCTCCAAGGGCACAGCCCATCCATGCCACAGCTGCTCCCAAGCACTTCCCCATCCACACTGGACCACCTCCAACGCTTCCTCTGGAACAACAAACAACACATTATAGAAAAGAGATTAGATGCAAAAAGGGAAAACAAGAAAAATGCTAAAAACTCTTATCTCTCTCAGAGCCTTTAGGAAGGCCCAACTCCTACGTGGTAGGGAAAAAAACAGCCATGGCTGAGGGAAGCCCACACTTTCTCTCTTGCCCCCTGCACTGCCCCCCAAAATCACCGTGATCCCAAAGCAAACAAGGGCAGTGGAGCAGCCCAAGCCCTTCCTTGCCTGCACAGCAAAGCAGCTGTGCACAGCTTCTGGAGTCCCAGCTCTGCTCCCACCATGGGCTTTGTTTGTGTCGGGCTGGCTGCCCCAGCCCCAGCCCCAGCCCGGGGCACGGTGGGTGCAGGGGGCTGTTGGCAGGGCCAGGACCCCACTCCCATTCCACACCCACCCCAGCCCTTCCCCGAGCCCTGCCAAAAAGCAGCTGGGCAGCGACTGAAAGATCAGCTGCATCCACCCCAGCAAACGGGGAACCTTTGGCTCCCAGCCAGGTTGGGCCATGCCAAAATCTGGCAGCATTTCCCTGGCTGTGGACTCATCTGATAATTCCCTGTGGAGTCTGCCTTTGAAGAAGGTGCCAAAATCAAAGTCCATCACCTTCAGCCTCCAATGGCCAGGCTGAGGAAGAGCTTGTCATCCTTGATGTCACCCTCGCTGTCTCCAGCAGCAGGAACAGCAGCATCCCCACCTGGTACAGCTTCTCCAGGGGCTCCTTCTCCTTCCCTGGGGGCAGACCAGGCTCTCAGGGCTCTGCCCAAGGCCCCAGCTGTCAGGGAACCAGGACAAGCAAAACCAGCTTGGATGGCGGCCACCAGTGCTGGGCACAGCAGCTCAGCTCCAGCACAAGGGCTGCGTGTGCCCATCCCATGACCCCGGTGCAGTGACACAGGCAGCACAAAAAGCTCTGGGTTCCTTTGCTTCTCATTGCCAAGGCATGTGTGGAGCTGCAACTTACCAGGGCCCTGGATCAGAGTGTGCCTGTGGCTCTCTCCCTTCCTCTACGTCAGAGGAATATCCTGCACCCAAGGATGACCGAACAGGTCTTCTAATGTGGGTCTGTCCAAGGAGTTCACGGATAAACACCACCTGATCAGATCTTTGCACTCTGGGGAGAGAAAGGAGAGACTGCTGGTCAGCTAGAGAAGGCTCCTGTTGGCTTTGCCCCACTATTCCCATGCCCAGGCCATTCTGGATGCGCTCAGAGCTGGGCCTAAACTTTCCCATCAATTCCCTGTTTTGGAGGAGAGCAGGACATGTGCCACCTCCTCAGCAGCTGCCAGGGCAGGATGCTCACGAGCCCGCTGCTGGCTCCCAGCACTGGGATTCCCCCCATGCCCAGAGAAGAAGACCCACCTTGAGAGAGCCTTTGTGGCAGCGGGAGCTGGCCCCAGCAGAGGCTCCGGCCCCTCTTGAAAGGGTGCTCCCCGCAGACCATCTGGTGCAGCAGGATGCCCAGGGACCAGAGCGTTGCTGCCTCGCTGTGGTACCAGCCAAAGTCATTCCATTCCGGGGGGCTGTAGGACAGTGTTCCTATGGAATACAGATGGAGTTCAGCAGGGGGATGCTGCTGCTCCCAGAGCCTGGCCCCAGCATCCCTGGGCCTGCGGGGACTGCATCAGTGGCTCACAGGATGACCACTGCCCTCTCGCCAGCACCTGCGACTCGTGCACAAACTTAGGCTTGGAAAAGAAGCCACTGGTGTTGCAAGAGGGCAGCGGAAGCCCTGGCTAGGCCTGACCATGACATGCAAAGGAAAAACCCACTCCTGCTGGGGAAAAAACATGCCCTTATCCTCCCTGCCTGCACTGCCCAAAAAAATATTATGAAGCCAAGGCAAACAGGGAGAGTGGAGCAGTCCAAGCCCTTCCTCTTGCCTGCACACCAAACCAGCTGGGGCCCAGCTTCCGCCCCCCTCTCTGCTACCCCCACCCACAGGGGTTTTGGTCGGGCTGGCTGCCCCAGCCCAGCCCCAGTCCTGGGCAGAGTGGCTGGCAAAGGCTGCCAGCAGGGCTGGAAGATGGCTCCCCACCCAGCCTGGCTCTAAAGCAACTCAGCTGAAGACTCAGTCCTATGACTGGCAGCAAAAGGGACAATCCCTGCTGCCACAGCCAGCTTGGCCTGTGGGATGTTGGGCCATGAGATGCCAGCAGCGGGAGCACAGCCCTGTCAAGGCTCACCTGCAAAGTGAGTGTAGGCTGTGTCCTGCAGGTAGGTGCCGCAGCCAAAGTCAATCAGTTTGGCCTGCCCGGTGTCCAGTTCAACCAGGATGTTCGCTGGTTTGATATCGCGGTGCAGGACCCCGCAGCTGGTGCAGTGCCGCACGGCCTCCAGCACCTGGCGGAACAGCTCCCGCGCCTCCTCCTCGGCCAGGAACCGCCGTGCCCCAAGGAACCGCTGTAGGTCCTGGCACTGCTCTGGCCGCTCCAGCACCATCACGATGTTGTTGGGCAGCTCGAGCCACTCCAGCAGCTGCACCACACCGGGGAAGCCAGTGGCCACTTTGGCATGCAGCACGATCTCCAGCGGGGCTCTGGTGCCGTCGGGCTGCGGGAGGAGCGCGGTGCCGTCAGTGGGGCCGATGCCGCGCTGGGGCTCGGGGAGCCCTCAGCCAGCCCGGGATGCTCTGCGCCCTGCGCTGGGCCCACGCCCGCTCCCCCTCGGGGCGTCCTGGCGGCTTCCACCCTGCCGGGCCCCGGCTCATCCCCGCCCGGCAGCCCCGGCTGCTGCCGCTGGCGCCGCTCACTCACCAGCTCACCCCAGTGCCGGACGCGGTTCCGTGGCACCCTTTTGATGGCCACCTGCAAGCCAAGGGCAGGAGAGGGCTCAGCTCGCCGCCCGCCCTGTGAGCCCCATCCTCCTTCTCCTCCTCCTCCTCCTCCTCCTGCTCCATCCCCTCCTCCTGCGCCCGCCTCCGTCCCCGCCGCTCACCGGGGCTCCGTCCGAGAGCCGCGTGGCCGCGAAGACGCTGCCGAAGCCGCCGCGCCCCAGCAGCGAGCCCAGCCGGTAGCGCTCCTGCAGGGCCTCCTGCGCCTTCCCTGCGGGCGAGACGCGGCTGTCAGCGCTCGGCCCGGGGCCAGCACCGGCCCCCGAGCGCCCCTCAGCCGCCCCGGGCCGGCCATGCCCAGGGGTTCGCTCTGTGGAACGCGGCACGGGAGGCTCGGGGCCGGCGGCCGCTCTGCCAAGCGGCGGAGCTCGGGCCGGGGAAGCCGCAGCGGAGGCGGCGGGAGCGGCCGCGCCGCCTGTGTCCTCCGCGGGCCCCGGGAGGGGTCGGGGCCGGGGCGGGGACTGGACCCTGCGTTGGGTCTGCGTCCGGGGCCGGGCTCGGGCCAGGCGGAGGCAAAGGGCAGCGATGCCGCCCCTGCACCAGGCACTGATGCCCGCCCAGCAGCGCCACCGCCAGCACGGCCAGAGCCGGGCGGAGGCGAGAGCGCGGCGGGACGGCCGGGGCCGGGCACGGGGCAGCCCCGCCCGGGGCCGGGGGCGGGCCGGGGACATGGCCCGGCCCAGCAGGGGAGAGGGAGGCGGGGAGAGGAGAGGGACGCCGGGCAAGGGAGCCCGAGAGACGGGTGCCCGAAAGCGGGAAAGGGAGGGAAAGAGAAAGAAAAGAAGAAAGAGAAAGCTGAGGAGTCTCTTCTCTTTTTGCTGCCGCTGCCGCCGCTGCTGCCGATGCTGCTGCTGCTGCCGCCGCCGCAACTGAAGCCCCGGGGCCGTTCGTGCCCGTGTCCGTTCCCCGCTCGCCCCACGAGCCCCACGTTCGAGCCCCGCGCGCCCCGGGGACAGCCCCTGAGTCTGTCCAAACACGGGAACTTTGCAGCCTTGAGCCCAGATGCAGAGCCCTGACTCCTGCACATGGGCACAGCAATGCCCTCGCTGGCTGCTGTGCATTGTCCTTGCTGAGGCTCAGACGCTGTCGGGTCACCTTCCCTTGGGGTAGGATTCCTACCTGACTCCAGCACTGCACTTACATCTCCAGTGTTGCTTTCCAGTAAAAACAGGGGAAGGAAAACTTGTGTGGCTCATGGCATTTTAGAGTGTCTAAAACTCACTATGTCACTGATTTTAGAGGTGAGGTGCATTTGGAATGAATGGGATGGAGAAGTAGTGCAACATGGAAAAGGAAAGCATAGAAAGAAATAGAGGAAAATATCTTGGATTGTTTCTTTCATTTTGTTCTAAACGAGAAGCTTGACTAGGCCAATATTCAAGCAGCAATCCAATTTATTATTTAACATGGTAAAGTATGAGCAATACAGTGCTGGGTACAGTGGGGGAAGTTTTCCCTACAACTGCAACACCCATAGTTGGGGCTTACAGGTATTTATCTGGGTACTCATAAACTTTCTCATCAGTTTCTATTCCCAATTTTTACATCACAATTCTATACACTCTTGTGATTTAGTTTTTCTCAGGATGTATCCCAGAAAAGGAGTATCCCCAGATGGTGGTGGTCCGGTTTCCGAAAGAAGGAAGGAGTATCCCATTTGGTGAGGTCCAGTTCTCCAGATGTGGCTCCACCTTTTGATTGCAAGGACTATCAATCTCATAACAGTGATGTCCAGCTTCCCTTGGTCAAAACTATTAATCCTTGAGTTGATGTTGATCTTCCTTTCTCAAGCTGTTTTGTTAAGGCATGAGATAAGTATGTGGAGGAAAACCATGAAGGAAGATGAAGTCATCTTCAAGGAATATGTGGAGAGCACCAAGCAATTCCACTTTGGACCTCTGCTGTGTGGGAAATCAAGAGAGTGGAATGTGCTCCCTGCTGGGCCTGGAGAGACAGGCTGTGCTGGTGGCACAATGCAGGGCACTGTCTTGGGAGACACATGGCTTGCAAGGGCCACAGATGTGTGCACTTGAGCAGATAAGAGGCAAATGAGCCTTGCAGGAGCTGCTCTGCCTGCCCAGTGGGTGCCTTGGTGCCACCTTGGTGGCCAGAGCCGCGTGCTGCTGCCAGTCCAGGGGTGACCTGGGGGGCAATTCTGTGTCCCCCTCCACATCTCAGCTTCAGCCCTAAGGAAATGAATTTATGGTGGTTTTTGAAGTGCTTTGAGCTCTGCAGGTAGCTTGATTGAGCAATTATTTTGTAAACTTTTCATTAATCTGTAATTATTAATAAGATTTTATGATTGACCTGCCAATGGGTGTTGGGGGTAACGTACAGCAGAAATTACATTTTCCTGTAATGACATTGCATCCTCACTGCTGGATCAAGTCTGCCTAAACACTTTGCCATTGAAGCTACTGTGTATTTCTGCTTTTCATGTCACTACTTTTTAATGCCATTTAACATTAAGTTTTTGTCTCTATGGGAGCTCCGGAGGGCAAGGGCTATTTTGACAACACAATTGAATGAAATCAAAATAGTTTTTAAAACAGACAATCTTTAGCCAGACTGATGGATGGTCTGGGATTTCTGTTTGCCTCTTTAACCCTTTCACTCCAAAGTCATTTCCACGCCTGAGAGAAAGGTCATTTGTTATCCTGTTTGCATTCCTCTTGGGAGTTGATGCTTTATATTTCTTTCTCACCCTTTGAGCTAAGCCATAGAATGCAAAGCAGTTTCATGACTTTTATGAAAAATGAGCTCAACTCCTTTTCCAAAAGCCTTTCTTTATAGCCTGCAGGGAAGGCACCCCAAGAAAGGAGGGAAAGAACCCATATGCCTGGTGTACTGTTATTTTTCTAGGCACCTTTGAATTTACATTGCATTGGAAACTCTTGAAGTGGCCTGAGCATCATCAGGCTTCTGGGCTGGAGGCACCAAGTGCAGGGGAAGGCATCAGAGTAAGGCAGGGATGAGCAGACGCCCATGGCCCTGCCTGGGATCCATTTCCCTCCCTTGTTTGTTAGAGCAGGGTCTCCCAGCAGCGCTTCCTCGGGTGCACACGCTGCTCTCCTGGCTGTGTGGCAAAGGCCAGAGTCTGCTCTGCAGCCTTTTCCCCTTCTGTGGCCAGGTCCAAGGCCCAGAACTGTCCTGGCAACTGGGAGAATCCGACCATCCTCAACAACTGCCCCGGGGACGTGGAGGTCCAGTTCTCCTTTGAGAATGCTGGGCAAGCAGAGACCTTCCTTCTGGAGCCTCCCAGCATGAGCCTGAAAGCAAAGGAGAAGCAGGTGGGAGAAGGGCAGGCCCAGCAGGCACCACAGCAGTGCCCAGGGGCTGCTCCTGCTGCTCACACACAGAGCTCTTTCTATTCCTGCCTGTGGGGCCGTGTCCAGGAGCTGACCATTTGGGCATACCCCACCTCCCCTGGCTTCCTGGAGGACAAACTCATCTGCAGCATTGGCAAGAACCCCGAGCCAGTGGTCTTCAGCCTGTGCTGCCATGGGGTGGACATGAAGCTGGAGCTCAGCCCCCTGGAGCTGTCTTTTGACAAACTGCTCCTGCACAGGTCAGTCATCCCACAAGCACTCCAAGACTTGTGACAAAGAGGAAGAGTTTGACTCTGGGGTTGTATGGAGCTCCCGATGCTGGGAATAATGGGCTATGATTTTATGATTTAGAAGGTTGAACAATTGTTTTATTAAAATTATATTACACTAATATTATATTAAAATTTTATGAAAGAGTGTGACTGTGTTCCCAGGCGTCTTAGTATGAGGGAAGAGATGAGGATCTGACTCCATGTTTCAGAAGGCTTGATTTATATTTTATGATATATATTACATTAAAACTATACTAAAAGAATAGAAGAAAATATTTCCTCAGAAGGCTAGCTAAGAATACTAAGAATCCAGCTGGAGAGTTTTCTCCTTGTCCCCCTCTGCCTTTCAGCCCCTTCTGTTCTTGCCCTGCCACTTCTGCCCTGCAAAGGAGCTGAGCCAGGCTCTGGGACAGCCACGTGCTGGGTCAGGACTGGGAAGGGGGACATCAGGTCATCTCTGTGAGAAGTCTGAGACTGGGAAAAGCAGTGGTGTAAGGAGTGAGCTGCCCTGCAGCCAGTGTCTGTGTGCAGTTCTGCACTGCAGGGCAAATGCAAAGTCAGTGTCTAAAGCCAACTCTCCGGCTTTGGCACAGGAGTGTGTGCTGCAGGCAGAGACCCTGCTCCCAGAGGCTCTGTTTCCTGCTAGAATAAAGGACTTGGCCAGAGATGCTCCAAGTGCATCCCAGCTCTCTCCCAGCGACCTGCAGCAGGAGGCAGCTCTCTCCCAGCGACCTGCAGCAGGAGGTAGAGCTGCTAGGAACACAGGATTTGGTCTTTGAAAGGTGTCCCCTTCCTCCCTACAGGTCGGTTCCTCTCCTGCAATGCTGTGAAGCACCACAAAAGGCTGCTGTGTCTTTTCTGGTGGGAGCAGAATTCTGGGAAGCAGCAGGAGCAGGATTCCAAGCAGCAGCAGCAGCAGGAGCAGCAGCAGGATCAGCCCGAGCAGCAGGACCACTCCAAGAAGCTGCGCTGCTCAAAACTAAAGAACCTCTCTCCAAAGTGTGTCAGCTCCTCCCTGGACGCCTTCCCAGATGTTTGCCATGACCTGTTCTCGATCAGCCCCTGCCGTGGCACCATCACTCCTGGCCACAAGCAGACCTTTCACCTGCAGTTCTCCCCAAAGCGCACCGGGAAGTTTAAGACCACCTTGCTGCGCAGGTGGGAAACATTGAGGCACTTGCCAACTGCTGCTTCTGATGGGTGTCACTGAATCCCAGGGTGGCACAGGGGGGAAGGGAGCACAGTAGGTCATCTGGCCCCACCTCCCTGCTCAGCTGGGCCCATTCCAGAGCACATGGCACACAGTTGTGTCCAGAGGGCTCTGCAATAATAAATAATTTCAGTGAGGGATACTCCATACCCTCTCTGGGCAACTCATCACCTGCACAGGAAAGAAGTTCTTCCTCAGGTTCAGGTGGAAGTTCCTGTTCAGGTTCTGCCCATTGCCTCTTGTCCTACTGCTGGGCATCACCAAGCACAGCCTAGTTCATCCCCTAACACCCTCCCTTCAGTCCCTCTGACTGGGATGGGGAGGTGGGAGACAGGCAGCCCAGAGAGGCAGCAGAAGCACCCCCAGGAGCACAGCAAGATCATCATCTGGCCTTGGTAGGGAGGCACTGGGAAAAGACACTGCATGCAACAGTAAGCTCCTGGAGGGTTGCTGTTGGTTTCTCTGGGTCTGGATTGAAGGCACTTGAGATGGTAGTTCATGTTTGGACTCAGGTTTAATTATTTCTTATCAGTAAAGCAGTCTCACAGCCATGGGTGCATAAGCTTTTCATTAGCAAGGCACAAAATGGCTAACTGTCTCTTGTTACAAGGTCTTTTAAGACTAAACTCTCCAATTTAGAACTGACACCTAGATTATTTTCCCTTTTAACCCAAGAACTGATCCCAAAGAGCCTGCCATGCAGACTTTCCTTTCCAATTAAACATCACCCAAAGCCATGAAGAAGAAGAAAAAGAAGCATGAAGAAGAAACTCAGGATGACACCCTGTGCCCTCCATCTTCCTTCCATCCACAACATGCTAAAATCCCAAAACCTAAATTTCTCACTGACGTGATACACCTACACTACTCTCTATAATCTGTTTCACACTTTTGTGGATTCTAGTCTATCTTGAAGTCTAGGAAACTTTCTCAATGAATGAGGGTAAAAGTCAGTTCTTCCATGGGGGTCAGGACACCCCAGAGCAGACAGAGAAATATTCCCAGTGCCCTGGGTTTCCACAGTTGCAAAATCTGGAACAAGAGATCCAGGGACCAGGCAGTCCCTAGCTCTGCTTCCTTTGGGACAAGCAAGGCCTGCTTCTGTCCATGGAACCCCACGTGCTGGAGTTGGTCCCCAGGCATTTAACTGCTCATGTTCCTGCCCTTGCACCTCTGCAGCCTCCATGCAGCCAGTGCAGTTGTTGAATTTGCTGCTCGCTGCTTGCACAGAGAGAGCATGCAACAATGTGTGCTCTGCAAGGAGACAGAGAAGTGGCTGGCTGGAAATGTTTGTCTGGCTGATTGATAGCAGTGCCTTTCTTCCTAGGATTCCTAACCTGGAGCCAGCTCAGAAGATGGGGCAGGTGATTGTGGAAGGCAGAGTCCAGGAGTGGAAGAATCTTGGTGAACCGTTAGAGTAGAGGCACAAAGGCCAGGGAGCCAAGAAGGAGCTGCTCTGGAGAGCACCAGCCGAGGGACAGAGTTTGTGTCAGCTGGAGCATCTGGCAGGAGCCGGCGACATCGTGCCTTCTGCTGCTGATGGTCTCCCACCCTTCAGCAGAGACCTGCCAAGCTCGGGCTGACCTTTTAGTTAGCTAAGTTAATTACCTGTTTAAAAGATTGATAAGTAGTTGATAATTGTCAATTAGTTGTTAATAAAGAGTTGTTAATAAATTGTTAATTGTCAGCTTGTCTTGCTTTGAAAGACAGGTGTCTGCGGGACCTCTCTGGAATGGAGAATGTGACTCCATTCTCTCAAAATTATTGTAACTATGAAATTAAAGGCTTTCAGGCAAAGATATGGGAAAAGGAGTAACACTTCTTTGTCAGTACAAGGCAAACAACACCACTGACAGCAACAACAAGCAGAACCATATACCCAAGCACAGCCTTCCCTGGGCTGCAGGCACTTTCCCTTTGGTGTCGTTCCTGTCACAACCAGGCAGGGAAGAGAGGCAAATAAGGAATAAAGGGATTGCTAGAGAAACTTGAAATATTATTGAGGGCCCAGAAAGGGACACAGCACTCGAGGTGTGGCCTCACCTGTGCCCAGCACAGAGGGACAATCACTGCCCTTGTTGGGAAGGATGAAAGTTTGACAAGAAAGTCACAGATATGTAGGCTTGGCAGAAAGATTTTTGAATGTAGAATCTGAAGAAGGAATAGAAATGAAAGCCAGTTTTGATATAGAAGAAAAGAATTGCTGAGCCAGTCTTACTGGATAGCTAAGAAGGCAAAGAGTATGTTAGGTAGAAGGAGATTTTATGGTTTAGAGCACCCACCTTAAATAGATGTTCCTTTTTTTAGCAAGCAGAAAGATACCACTGGCAAACAAACATGCCGATGTTGCAAGTAGAAAAAAGGTCTCAGAATTTCCCACTGCAAGAGAACTGAAAAACAACTTCTAGCTTAAACTGTGACATACTAGCTTTTTGTGATTGGAGGATAGTAGCATGAATATGGTAATGATAGTAGTTATGATAGGCTTTAGGTAAAAGTAAGGTATGGATTCGTTCTTCTGTATGAAGATGCTCAGCAAAGAAAAGCATGTAATGCATTGTAACCAAAATTAAAGGGTGTCCAGGCCTGCCTGCAGCTGGAGCTGACATCTGTAGGCACAGGCTCTGGCACCCACGATCCTGGACTGCTGTAACCACTTGGATGGAATAAACTGCATTTTGGAGAGCTGCCTGGAGTCCTGCATCCCTCATTCAGGCTCTCACTGCCCTGGTGCTGATGGCTACACTATTGCTGATACAGGCCTGGTGCTATTGACCTTCTGCCCACCTGGGCACACCTGGGCTCAGGTTCAGTTGTTGTCAATCGGCTTCCCAGCCACTCTTTCCACAGCTGGGAGCTGCAG
This sequence comes from Calcarius lapponicus, assembly GCA_039654755.1. NCBI lineage: Eukaryota > Metazoa > Chordata > Aves > Passeriformes > Fringillidae > Calcarius > Calcarius lapponicus. The sequence continues at coordinate 15,869 of JBBFKN010000135.1, read as the reverse complement.
AGGGTCAGTGTGGCCAAAGTGTAGGACCTGGCACTTGGTCCTGTTGAACCTCATGCCAGTGGGCTCAGCCCATGGATCCAGCATGACCAGGGCCCTCTGCAGCCTTCCTGTCCTCCAGCAGATCCGCCAAAAAAATATTATTGCAAGCACTGACTGGCGATGGGCGGCATGTGCACCGCCAGCGCTCCCAAAGCCCAGGGGTGGGGGCAGAGAGGATCTTTGTTTGCCAGCCAGGCTCCCAGCCAAGAGCAGCCAAAGCCGAGGTAGAAGAGAGATGTTGTGAGGCAGCCAGCAATTCAGGTCTAAGCTGCATTTTCTCCAGGAAATAAAATCCTTTACACTGTAAGGGGAAAGTCTTGTTCCAGCCCCAGCCTTGGCCAGAGAGTGTATGTGCCACATCGTCCAGGAATTGAATGTAAGGCATCCAGATATGCCATGTTATCCAAGAATCACATGTAGGAAATCCAGGAGGGACTTGTTATCTAGGAGTCACATGCTGGGAAGCCAGACACAGCCTGTTGGACAGTGATTGTACGCAAGGAACCCAGATGTGGCACACCAGATGGGGGCTGGATGCAAGGAATCCAGATGTGCTGCGTTATCCCAGAGCAGCACAGGGGGTGTGTAACAGGCAAACACACAGAGGCTGCACCTGCTTTAGGAGCGCTTGACCTCTGAGCCAGCTTGGCATCATCCAAAGGAGGGCATTGAGCTGCTGCAGCAAGTGCAGAGAAGAGAAAGGAAGTTGATTCAGGGTCTAGAGAATAAGTCTGATGAGAAATGGCTGCGAGAGCTGAGGGAGCTGGGGAGGGCTCAGTCCTGAGCAAAGGAGGCCCAGGGGGAACGTTGTCCCTCTCTAGAGCACCCTGACAGGAGGCTGTAGTGAGATGGGCATCGGGCTCTCCTCACACACAACCAGGGATAGGACAAGAGGACACAGGCTTTAGCTGCACCAGGGAGGTGAAGTTGGACATCAGGAGGAATTTCTTCACAGAAAGGATTCTTAAACATTGAAGGCACTGCCCAGGGAGGTGTGGAGCCACCATCTCTGAAGGTGCTCAAGGACCAGCTGGAGGTGACACTCGGTGCTCTGCTCTGCTTGACAAGGTGGTGTTTGGGCCAAAGCTTGACGCAATGATCTCAGAGATCTCTTACAACTGAATTGGTTCTGGGATTCTCTGAAATGAACACCTGGTCAAGACAGAAAAGCCTTTCAAATTAAGCATGCAAAACAATAAAGTTTTGTAAAAGGATTTCACAGGAGCTGACATATTCCCCTGACTAATGTATATGATAGACATAAAACCCTAGAATTGTTAACTGTACTCAGGTCTTTTTATGCACAAAGCACACAGTATTCTGTGAGGAGCAGCTGAGGGAGCTACAGTTGTTTATCCTGCAGAAGAGGAGGCTCAGGGGAGACAGGGCAGTGTCAGGGCACAGGTTGGACTTGATGATCTGCAAGGACTTTTCCAACCTTGCTGATTCTGGGATTCTCTAGAATGGCCCTTGCAGCAGTTGCAGGATGAGCCCTGGGCCTCCTCTTGAGCAGCTCCAGCAGCCCAGGTCCCTCAGCTTCTCCTGCCAGCCCCAAAGCCCATCCTGTCAGTCCTGCAGAGCCTCTGCAGCTCCTCCTCACTGCCCAGAACAGGGAGCCCCAGAGGTAGACACAGCAGCCCAGATGTGTCCCCCTGGCCTGGGGTGCCTCTGGCAAGGGAGCAGCACCAGGCACTGCAGGAGCCTGCAGACAATTCCTGCAGCCCTTGTAGGATGATCCTGCTGCCCAAGGGACGTTCCCATGGTGCCAAGTAAGAACTGCAATGGGGAGTGGGGCAGAGAGGGAAGGGCAAACAGGGATGGGCTGTTTGCAGGAGAGTGTACAGGGCTGGGCAAGAGGAAGAAATTTGTAGCAGGGAAGAGTAAAGAAAGCAAAGGTGAAGCCAAGGAAATGCTGAGGGCAGTTTGGGGGTGGCTGCCAGGCAGCCCTGGCTCTGAGCAACAGCGTCTGCAGTGGCACAGGAAACTCACAGCTGATGGGAACAAACTTTCTGGCTGGGTGCAGAGGCCAGGACAAAGCTGAGTGGTTTCCCTGGTGTCCCCCAGGCCTTGCTGGCCCCAGGGGCTGATGGCATTTGTGCTCCCTCAGGTTCATGTCCCCACAGCAACAGCATGGGGGTGCTGTCCCTGCTCTGTGCAATGCAAACAGGGGCTGCTGAGCCAGTGCTGCCGTGGCTGTGCCTGCAAGGATGGGGCACCTGTGTGAGCTGGGGAGAGGCCAGGGCTGCAGAGGGGGGATGTTGTTGGCAGCTGCATCAGGACCCTCTGGGACGCTGCCCTGGGTTGTGCAGCGCACTGGGGATGGATCAGCCCCTGCTCTGCTGCTCCTTCCCGTCTGCCCCAGGGCCCTTGCAGAGCCCCAGCCATGCTGTTTGCCCCCAGCCTGCCCACGGCCAGCCTGGGGCTGCTCACGGGGGTTCTCCATGGCAGCTGTGTCCTGTGCGAGAGGAAAAAGTGCTTGTGAAGAGTTGTCAAAGCATGGCTTTTGCCTAGGAAGAGAGAAATGAAGGGCTGAGCTGTGCTCAGAGATGGCTTGCAGTGTCCTAACCCTTCCCCGCCTCCCCAACTGGCGGGACACCAGGTCTACCCCGGCTCCGGAGGGACACCATGTCTACCCCATCTCCGGAAGGTAACCAGGTCTACCCCGGCTCCGGGCCTGCCGCGGGTCGGCCTTGCCCCCTTCTGGCGGGCGCTGGCCGGGGACAACAGGTCTACCTCGCTCCGCCGGGGCTCAGTCCCATTGCGGCGGCTGCCGGGTAGACCTGTTGTCGCGGCCGGCTCCGCAAGTTCACCAAGGGGCCGCTGTTTTCGGCCGCCTCCGGCATCGGAGGAGCTCGGCAGCGCAGGGCCGGACGGATGCGGCCCCGCCGCCTCTCCCCTGTCGCCGACCGCATGATCCTGGCGCAGCCGGCACTAAATCATTCCTAGAGCGCCTGGTTCTGCCTCAGGCTTTGGCACGGAGCACAGCAGCTCCCTCGCTGCCATCTAGTGACCATCAGCCCTCCACACAAGCTTTTGCCGCTCTCTCTCGCAGCAGCGGCCGGCCCGCCGCTCCGGCCTGCGGCCGCGCTCCGCCTCCTGCTGCTGCTGCTCCTGCTCCGAGCTCTGTCTCGGCGGCCCGGGGCCGACAGAGGGGCCCAGCGCGCTCCGCCTTGGCGCTCTCCTCCGCGCGCCTCCCAGGCCCGAGACACGGCCCGGGGGCTTGGCCGCTCTGCCATTGGCGCGGGCGCGGGGCGAGGGAGCCCGATTGCTGCCGCCTGCGGTGCCGGGGCTAGACCTGGTGTCCCCCTGGAGATGGGGTAGACCTGGTGTCCCCCTGGAGGAGCCGGGCTAGACCTGGTGTCCCCGGCCACCTCCCGCCACCCGGGGGCAAGGCAGAACCCCGGCGGCCCCGGAGACGGGCTAGACCTGGTGTCCCTCCAGAGCCGGGCTAGACCTGGTATCCCCCCGGAGCCGGGCTAGACCTGGTGTCCTGCCGGTTGGGGGAGAGGAAGGGAGGCGGGGGAGGGTCAGGACACTGCAAGCCATCTCTGAGCACAGCTCAGCCCTTCATTTCTCTCTTCTTAGACAAAAGCCGTGCTTTCACAACTCTTCACAAGCACTCTTTTCTCTCGCACAGGACACAGCTCCCATGGACAACATCATGCCACAGGAAACAAGGACCAGAACCAACGAAGTCTCACTCAAGTCTCTTTGAACCTAAAACTGCAGAAGTCAAGACATGTTCAGCCTAAAGCTCCTGCTCTCTTGACACGAGTCCTGAGCTGATGGGAAGGACACCAGGGGCTGGATTCAGCTGCTCACCCAAAAACTCTTTTCAAGTTGCAGGAGAGCTACTCAGTGCCCTTGAGCATGCTGAGAGGGAGCCCAGGCACACTGCCATGTGAAGATCAGCATCAAAGCAAGAGTGACTGAGTGGGGAACTTGGCCCTCAGTGCTGCCCTGAATCCAAGTGTCCCAGGTGAGCTGTGGCACTGGGGCACAGCCAGGAAACACTGCCGGGCCCCCAGAGCCCAGGTGAGGCAGGGGAGCCTGGCCTGCCCCCTGGCATGTGCCCGGGCAGCTGAGATGCTGGGGATCAGGGTGCACTTCAGCCCAGCCTTTGGCACCAGGGACACAGCTGCCAGTGCCAGGAGAGCATGCTGCTCCTCTGCTGGCCCAGCAGGACGGCAAGGGGAGAGTGGTGCTGCCAGATGGAATGCACAGCCCCAGCTAAGCAGGGCATTCATGTCTTGATCTTGACAATGGCTAGAGCGTGGAGCAGGGGGTGCCCACAGTGGATGGGTCTGTGCAGTCCCTGGGGCAGCTGCAGACTGTCTCCCTGTCCTTTTCTCCTGCCAGGCAGTGCGTCCAGCTGCTAAGCAGGAACAGGCACTGATGGGGAGTGATTCCCTCCCTGCACAGCCAGTGCCCATCAGCTTTGGGCCAAGGCTGCCCAGCTGCCAACACCATGGCACGGAGAGCTTCAACAGACAGAATCTGGCTTGGCTATGAGGGCCTATTCTGCTCCAAACTTCCACTCTGCAGAATGTCCCTTTTCCCACAACAGCTTCTGTTTCTTCACTTACCAATCCTCCATGCTTCCACAAGTCTCCCAAAGATATCATGATAGAGACGGTGGTCATCTCTCTCTTCCTCCTGCTGCAAGGACCTCTTTGTTGCTGAGGGAAAGGTGAGTGGTTTCTGGAGATTGAGTGTGAAGTTGCACTCTGATGCAGGGCTGTTGCTGTCTGACTCCTGCTGCTTGAGGATGGCCAGGTGCTCAGCCCATTTGACAGGAAGCTGAGTCTCTCAGGCTTTTCTTTTCTCACCTGAGGCATGCAAAGCTGAGAAGATGAGAAAGACTTGATCAAAGGGATGACAGCCCTTCAACAGGCAAGCAGGGAGGAAGAGATCAAGTGCATGCCTGTGCCAGGCACACATTGGCTTCCATCCTCTGGGCACAAGAAGTGAGGCTCTGAGCTGGCTTGAATGCAGCCAGCACAGCTCCTGCACACTCTGGCTGCACACAGCTGCTGGCAGCTCCTGGGAAAGGGGATTTCCAGTTTTTTCTGCTGGGCTTGAAGAATCCCTGTGCCAGTGAGGTGAGGAGGTTCAGCCCATCATCTTCACAGCAGAGCCCAGAGCAGAGAAAGGCAGAGCTGTGCAGAAACTCTGCTTCCCACCTCTGCCTTTCTTTTGTGTCCTGGCTTGGCTAGATGATGCTTGTATCCCTAATCATCTGTTCTGTTGATTCTGGATAATAATCCAGATTCTGGATAATAATCCAAGCATCAGGGAAACGGGAAGGGGAGGGGGCAGCCGGGCCGTATCCAACCTCCTCCCACCTGGAATATGCAGCGGCCCAGCTACAGCAACCCCCAATGGGGCACAGGGTTCTCATGCCCACCATCACTACCCCCTCGGGGAACGACCAATTTTGTCACCCAGCCAATGGCTCAGTCGAACCCACCTGCACCTCAGGAATACCAACAACAGCTCCCTGGGGGAGGGGTCCCTGGGTAGCTTTGGCAATGAAAGCATGGGAACGGGACCCGTGGGTGGCCCTCGCCATGAAGGTGGGGAAGCACCCACTGATCGTGTGGGCAGTGTGTCGTCTCCATAACAGCTCTGACGACTCAGCCATCTGCCTTCCCTTTTGGGTGGACACAGGGTCAGATGTCACCGTCATCCCAGACATACATTGGCCTCAATCATGGAAGCTAGAGGTAGCGCCCATAGTGGGTGGAGTTGGGGGCTGACCCGAGCCCACAAGAGCAGCCAACCAGTGGCAATAACCCTTTGCACCGAGAGAGGACCAGGGAGAACTATCACCCTCATTGCATATGTGATGTCGGATTGCCCACCTTTGCTAGGGAGGGATGCCCTAGCCCTGCTAGATGTTGGGGTGACAAATTTATTCTAAGGGCCACTGTTGCCCACCCACCATTCCCCATGAAGCTGACTTGGAAATCAGCTGAACCTGTGTGGGTGGAACAGTGGCCCCTGTCAACGCCTCGAATGACTGTCCTCCTTGAGTTAGTTGAACGTGAATTGCACAAGAATCACATAGAACCCTCCACAAGCCCATAGAACACCCCAATTTTCGTGATACCTAAGCGGTCAGGTGAAGGCTTTCGTCTCTTGCATGACCTGCGGGAGGTGAACAAGAAGATCCAGCCTATGGGCCCCGTGCAAACTTCGCTGCCCATGAACTCGATGATACCGAGAGGACAACCCTGTGCAGTGCTCGACATCAAAGACTGCTTCTTTTCCATTCCCTTGCACGAAGACGACAAGGAGCGCTTTGCCTTCTCCATCGTCTTCCCAAACAGCCAGCGGCCCAACCTACGCTTCCAATGGAGGATGCTTCCCCAAGGAATGCTCAACTCCCCTACCATCTGCCAGATCACCGTGGACCGAGCGTTAGCACCAGTCCGGCAGAGCAATCCCACTGCAACCATCGTGCAGTACATGGACGACATCCTGATCGCCGCACCATCCACGGGACAAGTAGACCAGCTTGTGTCTACCATCTCCGAGACCTTGAGAACCAATGGCTTTGAAGTAGCGAGTGCAAAAATAAAAAAGGGACCGTGCGTGACCTTCCTAGGAGTGGGGATCACAAGCTCCTACATAACTCCTCCCCAGATGAAAATCCATCGAGACATCAAAACACTCCACGACGTGCAACAGCTGGTAGGGTCCTTGCAGTGGCTCCACAACATCGTCCTGATTCCTCCCGAGGTCATGGAACCTCTGAACGACCTCTTGAAGGGGAAGAACCCATGGGAGCAGAAAACCCTGACACCAGAAGCGGTAAGCTCGCTCGATTTCATCGAGCAGCAGATGTCAGAGAGCGCGCTCACCAAATGGGACTCAAGTGCTCCAGTCGACCTGTACGTCCACTTTACAAAGAAGGGGGGAGTGGGAGCCCTGGCCCAAGGACCCCCTGACAAGGCCCAACCGATACTATGGGTGGTCTTGGGGAAACCATCGCGTGCCTTTTCCCCGGGAGTCGAGTGTCTCTGCAGCCTCATCATGAAAAGCAGGAAACTCGCCCTGAGACATCTGGGCTTCGAACCTTCCAAGATCATCTTGCATTTCCGCAAACAGCTTTCTGCGCAGTCAACAACAATATTGGAACATCTAGCCGTAGCCCTTACAGGCTATGGAGGAGAGATTCACTACGCAGAAAAACCCCCTTGGACTCGGCTGCTCACGGTCGTTGACATCGACCTCCCACCAAAGGTGCTCGACCGACCACGGGCAAGACCAACCATCTTCACAGACGCATCATCGCAGACCTCCACTGCAGCGGCAGTATAGCAGTCAAGAGAACAGTGGCAGTGTGTCAAGGCAACCGACCCCACACTGTCGGTTCAACAGCTCGAAGCAGCAGCTGTGGTGTTAGCGTGCGGGCTGTTCCCAGAAGAACACTTGAACATTGTGACTGACTCCATATTTGTGGCCAGGCTCTGCCTAGCCATGTCTGGACCAGGTGTGTAAGTGTCCACAGTGGCAATGATGCTGGAGGAAGCACTCTACTCACGGAAGGGCACCATATCAGTCATCCACGTCAACAGCCACGACCCGATCAAAGGGTTCTACCAGATAGGCAACGACAAAGCTGATGCTGCCGCAAAGGGCATTTGGACCCTGAAAGAAGCTCGTCAGTTGCACGAATCCCTTCACATCGGAGCTAAAGCGCTTGTGAAAAGGTGCAGGATTTCTACCGCAGATGCAAAGCACGTCGTCGCGACGTGCCCCCACTGCCAGAAGGCGCCACTGTGGTCGAGTGGCGTCAACCCCAGAGGCCTCAAAGCCTCAGAAATATGGCAAACAGACTTCACACAATGCCAGCTGTTGAAACCTCGAGCGTGGCTCGCAGTTACAGTAGATACGTACAGCGGCATGATTGTGGCCACACAGCATCTCAAGACCAATTCCAAAGCGACCATCCAGCATTGGCTGACAGCCATGGCATAGCTTGGAGTACCAAAGCAGATCAAAACGGATAATAGCCCAAACTTCACCTCAAAGGTAGTCCAAGCATTTGCCATGAAATGGAACATCGCCTTGGTGCATAGCATCCCATACAACAGCACCGGGCAAGCCATCGTCGAAAGAGCAAACCAGACTCTGAAAACTAAGCTGGAAGTGCTAGCGAAGGCAGAAGGCTTCGCCAGTGCCATTTCCCCAGGGGACCAGGCACGCATCCTGGCAACTGCGCTGCTAGCGCTGAATCAATACCCTAGGGGGGATGAAACAAGCAGTCCTGCCCAGAGACACTGGGCCACTCAAACACTAAAAGAAAGCCCACAAGTAGTGATCAGGAATGAGCTGGGGGAGTGGGAACAGGGCTGGAGGTTGGTGCTCACGGGGCGAGGGTAGGCAGCTGTCAAAAAGGACGGCAAAATCAGGTGGTGTCCACTTAGGTCAATCAAGCCAGACCTTCATAATAAGCAAGACGAGACTAATGAGAATTGTGAGTTTCTGTTTACAAGACATGCTCATAAGTCGTCCAAAGGATGCGTACTATCCCCTTCCGGAGGAAAGTGACAGACCACCAACCCGCCAGGCAGCACCCGAGAGACCCGCACGGGTGAGACCCAAGCAGCAACGGTGTTTCTGTGTGATTCTGCTGTTGGGGCTTGTCGCCAGAGGGCAAGCCAGCCCAGACTTCTACCCTCATCAGCCATTCAGGTGGGTCATGCAGCGCCTTACCGGTGGTAAGGTGCTCAAAGACATCACCACACCAAACACCCCATCCTTCATACTTTCCATTTCCGATCTGTTTCCGGGAAAACCAAAAGTTGATCCCCATTCCCCACACGCCACACACATGTACCTATCCTACTGGTGCCCAGCTTCAAACCCAGGAAAAAGCTACTGCAATCATCCAGGGTGGGGACACTGTAGGCACTGGGGCTGTGAAACCATTGTCACGAATGCCAGGCCGTCAGGGCCCGGGTGGGACCCACAAGAACCCGACAAATTCTTACAGTTCACCTGGGCACCCGCAAGCTGCAAAACACCTGTTTCCCTTCAGGGAAATTTTCATCGAAACCGTCACAAAATCCCCAAATTTCGGAAATGCACTCACTACAACATGACAGTTCTGCAGCCAAATCACCCCAGCTGGGCCGCGGGCAAGGCGTGGACAGTGGTCGTTCAAGGGTCAAAGGAGTGGGTGAACGTGCGAATTACCAAGCTCCAACCGTCGGCACCCCGGGCGGTTGGACCCAACAAAGTGATTAAAATCACGCAGAAAGAGAGAGACATGACCCACCCCAAGGCCTCGCCCACAAAGGCCACCCACGTCCCAACAGGTGACACCGATGCCTTTCAGATAGGCCAGTCAGCTGAGTCAGACTCGGACCCAATCCTTCGCATGTTAAAAGCTACCTATCTATCTTTGAATGAATCTAACCCTAACCTGACAGACTCCTGCTGGCTTTGCTATAATGTCAAACCCCCTTTTTACGAAAGAGTCGCCTTAGATACCCCTTTAGTTATTCCAGAGCCGATGCCCCTTCCCAGTGCAGGTGGGACACACCCCGCAAAGAGATCACCCTGAGCCAAGTCACAAGTCGGGGCAGATGCTTTAGCAGTGCCACCCTAGCCAGGCAGAAAGGCAACGTCTGCACTGACGTGGTCAAGCCCGACCGAAAGAACAAGTGAGTCGTCCCATCCGCTTCGGAGATGTGAGTTTGCCAGAGATCCGGTGTGAGCCCTTGTGTGTTTCTTGCCAAATTCAATGACTCTAACGACTTTTGTGTCCAAGTTCTGATCGTTCCTAGAGTCCTGTACCACCCAGACGAGGAGGTGTACCACCTCCTTAAAGAACCCAGCCGGCTCCACAAAAGAGAAATACTAACAAGTCTAACTATCGCAATGCTGCTCGGGCTAAGAGCAGCGGAAACGGCGACGGGTGTGTCAGCCCTGGCAACGCAACATCAAAGACTGTCCCAACTGCAGATGACCATTAATGAGGACCTGCAGAAGATCGAGAAATCGATCTCCTTTCTGGAGAAGTCAGTCTCCTCACTCTCAGAGGTGGTCCTGCAGAACAGGCGAAGACTAGACCTCTTGTTCATGCAGCAAGAGGGTCTGTGTGCCGCCTTGAAAGAAGAATGCTGCTTTTATGCAGACCACACGGGAGTCGTTAGAGACTCCATGGCAGAACTCCGAAACAGACTGGCTCAGAGACAGAAAGAAAGGGAAGGCCCAACAAAGTTAGTTCGAATCCTGGTTCAACCGGTCTCCATGGCTCACCACCCTGATTTCTACCCTAATAAGCCCAGTCACAATGATCTTACTAACCCTAGTTTTCAAACCTTGCGTACTAAACAAGCTAGTGCTATTTGTTAGAAGACGTTTAGAAGCGGCAAACATTTTGTTTCTCGAGCGCAGACAGTTGCTTTAAAGCGTGCTAGTTACTAACACATTTACAATTTTACACTAGTTATACTAACCCATGAAATTTTGTAACCTTTACATTTTATAACTTTCTGAGATTTTTACTAATCATGAGGGGGGGGGAAATGTGGCAGTCAGGGATCTGCGTGCGGAAGAACTCGGTTTGTACGGGCAGACAAGAACCCCCACCCCTCACCTCGCAGTCTGACCTTGGTGCTGCACTTGGCAACATCCAATTAGTTGAAAGTAACACAGACTGCCGAAGCCTTTATAAACCCCTGAAACTTCTTAATAAACGCCTTTTTGCTATCCACCATACTGGTGTCTGTGGCATATGGACCGAGTGACCCTAGGCCTTGAGTCACCGTGCCAGCTCTAGAACCAGGTCGCTACGCCGTAACGGCAACAGTTTTGCACCTTTCAGATTTATTCCCAGAGCCATCGGGGGAGAGATGAAGCCTAGAGTTTGTTCTCAGGAGCTGCACTTGCTTGCCTGCATCCTGTTCCTGGACTGTGGACAGACAGACAGCAGTGCAGAGCTCCCTTTGGTTTGAGTTAGTTTTCAGCTAGCTGAGGCAGAGAAGTTCCCTGCACTGTGGGTTTTCTTTTTCCTTTGGACCTGTTGAAACCTGCCCTTGAGCCAACAGCCAGAAGAGCACCAGCAGCTCCCACCTGTGGCCCAGCGGGCCAGGCCTGCACAGCGGCATTTCCAGCCTTGGAGGCAATGAGAAGAGACTGAGTGAGCTGAGCTGCAGTCCAGAGGGGACCTTCTGAGTTTGTCATCTCTTTGGGAGCAGCAAGAAGTTTTTAATATTGTTCAATTTTTTTTTCTTTTTTTTTTTGCTGGTGCACGCTTTGCTTGTGAAATGAACAGTTTTTTCAACTTTTCTCCAGGGAAGTGTTTTTCATGAACCAGTTGCGGGAGGGGAGGCGTGAATTTGCTTCTAAAAGAAAACCTTGAGAGCTTCTCTCCCAAATGTGCCCTGAAGCAGGACAACACTGAAGAGCCCCGACTCTCCAAGCCTGTCCCAGAGGTGCTCCAGGCCTTGGAGTGTCTTGGCAGCCTGCTCTGCGACTGCTCCATCAGCTCCAAGATGTTGCTGTGCTGAAGAGCCTGTTGAAAACTTGGTTCTGCAAATGGAGCAGTCAATTGGAGAGGGGAAACTCATCCTTCCTGAAATGCTGGCACAAGTGTAGGGACAGTTTCCCTGGCCCACAACACATCTCTGATGGATCCCCAGGGTCCCTATGGAAAGAGAGAAGCAGTAGCCTTCACTAATGGCCCGGAATGGCAAACAAGAATCACAGCCTTCGACAGCTCTCGGGAACCACTTCTAGGTGGATTTTCCTTCCTGGAAGGCCAAGATGTCTGAGTATCTTCCTGGTGCCTGGGGCTCTGGTTCAACAGAGCTTCTCAGAGATGCTGGCAGGCGACCGACACCCCTCCTGCTGCCCTGGCAGCTCTGTTTGCCCAATGAGCCCTCAGTGGCTGCCTGGGGACAAACACTCACTGCTCCAGTCCCTCGGGATGGGCACATCCTGCTGAGGGCCAGCGCTGGCCTTGGTTCAGGGCCAGGGAATAGTTTCAAGGTGAGCCCCAGCCAGGGGAATAACATGCAATGACTCCAATGATTTCAGAAGGATGAACAATTGCTTGATTGAGCTCTACTCTATTACACTACATACTATACTATACTAATGCTAAACTATACTACTAAAGAAAAAACCTGTGACCCTTTCCAACAGTCAGGACACAGCTTTGACCTAATTGGTCAATCAATCCAAACAACCATCCCCAGAGTCCAATTAACAAATCCCTAAATCCCTTTGGGGAAACAATGTCCATAACACATTCCACATGTGCCAAACAACAGGAGCAGCAAATAGAGAGGAGAATTGTTTTCTCTTCTCTCTCTGAGCTTTCTGACTGCCTTTCCCAGGAAAAATCCTGGCAGAGAGAATGATGTCTCTCCCTGTTCAAAGAGGATGTGAATGCCACAGCAGGGCATTGCAGAGCCACTGTGTGGGGACAAGGGCCTTGGGGAGCTGCAGCCTATTGCAGGCAGGGCCAGGGCTGGAGTTGGAGCCTTGCTGGGGATGGGCTCCCTGGCACCCTGCATGTGTGGCAGCTGTGCAGAGCAGGACACGGGTGCTCTGCGTGGGCACGGTGGCTCTGGATGGCACAGGGAGAGCTTCAGGCCAGCAGACATTGCCATCTGGAATCTGCTCTGGGGCTGGAGAGGCTTTGGGGCCTGCAGGGAAGGGGAAATGGAGTGCTGTGGCTGTGGGAACAAGCACACCTGAGGCAGTGCCCAAGCCTCAGCCCTGTCTGCAGGTGATCCACATTGCCCAGTGCTGCCCAGTGTCCCCAGTGACAGCAGATGCCAATCACCTGCCTGCCCTTGACTCCAAGTCCTGCCACATTCCTGTTTTCCCTGAGTCTGGGCTCCTGCTGGCCCAGGAAGAGGGGTCAGTGCCCACTGTTGTTTCCTGCAAGAGCCAGAGCAGGAATAGGGGCAACTCTGCTCCCACCTGATGGGTTTGGGATGGGATCAGCTCTGAGCTGTCCACAGGGAACAAGTCTCTGGCAGGGCACGGGCAGCAGGAGATGGGGCTATCTGTCTCTGGGGGCTGTTGGAGGATGGATTGTGTTGGAGTGGGGCTTGTCCCCATCAGGGATCCATCTGCTTCCAGCTCTGCCATGTACACACCAGGCTCCATCAGGCAATGCCAGAAAGCCAAGGTGTCTGAATGTCCTCCTGGTGCCTCAGGCCCTGGGTGAACAGGGTTGTTCAGAGATGCTGGCAGGGGACCAAGATCTCTCCTCCTCCCAGGGCATCTCTGCAACCCCAATGAGCTCCGAGTGGCTGCATGGGGACAGGTGCCCACTTCCCCATGTCCCTTGGATGGGCACATCCTGCTCAGGGCTGTGCCTGCCCGGGCCCAGAGCCAGGAAATTGACTCAGGTGCTCTGGGAGGGCACAGTGGCTACAGGTGTCACAGCATGAGGGTCAGGGCATGGCATATTCCTTTCTGGACTCACCTCTGGGGCTGGAGCTTGGATGAGCTTGGGATCTGCAAGGAAAGGGATATGTGCTTGTCTGGATGTGGGCTGGGGCTCGGCCTCCCCTGCGGGACAAGGTGAGGGGGGGTCCCCGGGGGTCGTGTCCCCCCAGGAGCATGTGTGAGTCCCCCATGTCCCCCCCAAGCCGGGGTCACCCCCTTTTCTCTGCCCAGAGCTCCTGAGCCAGCTCCTGCTGCCCCCCGGGAGGGGCTTTGGGGAGCCCCCCGGGGACCCACTTGAATGCCCATTCCTGGGCACTGGGACCCCCCGCATCTCCTTCCCCAGCTGCGGGACCCCCTGCACCCCCTTATCCTGCTCCGACACCCCCTGCACCCCCTTTCCCGGGTATCCTCCTCTCACAGCCCTGGATCCCCCGTTTCCATGAGCCCGGGGACCCCCGGAGCCCATTCCCGGCCAGCCCGGGGCACCTCACCCCCAGGCCTCCCTTTGCCCGGCGACCGGTGACGCCACTGGAGACTCGGGCCGCCATTGGCGGGCAGCAAAGAGCGGAGCCAATGGCGGGGCCGGAGGCGGCTCAGGGGGCCCCGGGCCTGGGGCCTTGAGGGGCTGTGAGGGAGCTGTGGAGGGGCCATGAAGGGCTGTGAGGGGCCATGAGGGGCTGTGAGGTGTCACTCTTGCGCTGAGAATGACACAGGAGCAGGCAGGAGGCAGTATTGCAGAAAGACTAAAAGAAGCTTTTGTTCAAGAGAACGGTGCAGTTTTTATAGAGTGATACAATATATTCTATTTGATTGGCTAGTTAACAAAAATGCATTCTTTATACACTGTCTTTGAGAGATGACTGTCTTTGAGAAGACGAAGACGAAGTAGGAGAACACCACCTACAGATTGTTTATACTTAACAAGTTCTCATATCCTTACAACTCCCTAAAAATTTTCACAAGCTGCTGTTAAAGAAGCTTGCTGTTTCTCTCTCTGCGTCCCATGGCATCCACAGTGAGGGGCTGTGAGGGGTCTTGGGGAACTGTGAGGGAGCCATGAGGGGCCATGGGGGAACTGTGAGGGAGCCATGAGGGGCCATAAGGGTCCCTGAGGATCCATGAAGTGCTGTGAGGGGCTGTGAGGGGGCTTGGGGAATTGTCCCAGGGCCATGAGGGGCCTGTGAGGGACCCTGACTGTGAGGGGCCATGAAGGGCTGTGAGGGAGCCATGAGGGGTTGTGAGGGGCCATGAGGGGCCATAAGGGTCTGTGAGGGGCTGTGGGAGGCCAGGCTCCTCATGGAACCAAGGGGCCATTGTGGTTCATCAAGGCCTTGTGAAACCAAAGGGAACATGGTGACACTATGGAACCTCATGGTACCACAGGTCCATTGTTACACAGCAGGGCCGCAGTAAGCCGGGGAGATCATTGTGACACTACACAAACCTCATGGAATCAAGGTGTCCACATCACACTACTGAACATCAGCAAAGGTTCCATTTGACACTGTGGAACCAAGGAGACTGTTGTTGGCAGTAGGAAAGCTCATGGAACCAAAAGTCCATTGTGACATTGTGGGGCCTCATGGAACCATGGAGACCATGGAGGACACTTCAGGACCCACTGGAACCAAGGGGCCATTGTGACACTGTGGAATCAAGGAGACTGCTGTTGGCAGCCTTACAAATTTATTGGTATTAGTTAGGGTGAGTTAAGGGTTATCTTTTATAGTGCTAATTTGGAATTGGAGAATACTACAGCAAATAGCAGTGTTGACCTCATTATCAAATGTACGTGGCAAAGCATTAAGGGACACCTATTATCATAGAAATTTCTAAAATAATTTACTTGTTTCTAGAAAAGGGGGGAATGAAACAGGGGATTGGAAAATTTAACTCAGGGTTAGAAAGGAATTTTGGATTTTTTGTTTAGTCTTTTAACTTGTGTGCTCACCGAAAGGCCTGCAGAGAGAGAACAAAGGAGACTCAAGACAACTCAGAAAATATTGTATTTCCGGGGCAGGAATGATGAATCTGCCTCCATGTTCTCAGAAGGCTAATTTATTATTTTAATAATACTATTTTATATTAAAGAATACTATACTAAACTATACTAAAGAATACAGAAAGGACACTTACAGAAGGCTAAAAAGATAATAATGAAAATTTGTGACTCTTTCCAGAGCCCCGACACAGCTTGGCACTGATTGGCCAATGAGTCAAAACCATTCACATGAAACCAATGAAACAATCTCCAAACACATTCCGAAGAAGCAAAACGCAGGAGAAGCAAATCAGATAATGATTGTTTTCAAATTCCTCTGAAGCTTCTCAGCTTCCCAGGAGAAAAATCCTGGGTGAAGGGATTTTTCAGAAAAATATGAATGTGGCAAGAAAGAAAAGCTGAA